>CM055659.1:25965806-26565806 GCA_029378335.1 Agrilus mali
GCGATCACGTCAATTGCATGTTACAATTGAAACACGATTAAATAATACTTACAATTACAAAAATATGCAAAATTAAGAAGAATACGTAATTTTTCCCCATCGATAAAGGAAAATTAAAATAAACCGGAATTGTATATTATAAAAATATACTGAAGTTCTTAAAATAAATAAAAATTAGGCCAAGGATAAAAAATCCGAACGACTGTACCTACAGGTAGATAATAATCCCCTGAAATCACACCTGATGGCAGATTTTTGATCATGTAACACACAAAAATATGGGGCCCAAATAGCAAATTTGTGCCTTCTTAAAAATTTCTAATTTTTTAAATTACGCCAAAAATAAAAAGGTGGATACTGAGACTTTGCACTCATATCTGAAGACATATTTTAGATCACGTATACCACAGAACTATGATATAATATAGATATAAATTAATCTTTTCATGTAAATAGAATTATTGAGATTATGGTAAAATGTAGTATTAGGTGATGACCACATATTAAAGCTATTTATAATAAATAAGTAAATACATAAAAACAGTCATACATGTTAAAAAATGTAAAACCCCTATAAAAAAATTCAAGACCTGAATATAATAAGCTACTAACATTTATATACACTTTTTTCTTCTTTTGTTAATATCTTTTCCTTTGTTTGTCAACTAATTTCATTTATTTATTTTTTTAATAGCTATTGACACCCTTTGACGTATTATCAATTGAAAAATTTTGGAAGTAACCTTTTTTTAAATATAAATACGCCAAACCAAAAGAATTATTATTTTTTTCTTCGAATTTCGACCAGCCGGCGAACACTAATAATATATAAATTACAAAAATATAACAAAATACCTATGTAAATAAATAAAGACCCTATTAAAAAATTGTAGTCCCTATAAAAAATACTTTAAGCCCTGAAAACAATATTAATATTGAAAAAATTACAAAAGTGTTTTTGATGTCCAAAAATAATCAAACACTTAAATTTTTAATAACTAAATTCGTAGATTTGTAATATTTAGGTAATGAATAATATCAAAGCTGGCATGAGGTCAACTTCGTTAATACCTATAGAAACATTTAACTTAAAACTCCCTATAGCTAAAATAAATTGCGGAGTAATATTTCTACCCCCTTGACTTATTGCAGTTGTCATCGTGTTGGTCCCACGAAGTCTGAAAAAAAAACACTATGATTTTAGGTCTATAAAACCTAAAATCAAAGCTATTGGGAAGAATGTCACAGCTGACAAAGTCAGCGACAAAGATGGGGTGTTTGGTACTAATTTGTGTTAAGATTCCCTCAACCATTGCTGGTCGAGGGTGGACTGTAGACCTTTAGGTCGTGAAACCCAAGGTTGCAGTCCCCAAAAAAAATTGTCAATTGACATAAATTCAATGACTATATACGATGACAGCAACTATTACAAATGTCATCGTTTCGGTCCCACGAAGCCTGAAAAAAGTCACTATGATTTTAGGTCTATAAAACCTAAAATCAAAGCTTTTGGGAATAATGTCACAGCTGACAAAGTCAGCGACAAAGATGGGGTGTTTGGTACTAATTTGTGTTAAGATTCCCTCAACCATTGCTGGTCGAGGGTGGACTGTAGACCTTTAGGTCGTGAAACCCAAGGTTGCAGTCCCCAAAAAAAAATGTCAATTGACATAAAGTCAATGACTATATACGATGACAGCAACTATTACAACTGTCATCGTTTCGGTCCCACGAAGCCTGAAAAAAATCACTATGATTTCAGGTTTTATAAACCTGAAATCACAGCTTTTGGGAATAATGTCACAGCTGACAAAGTCAACGACAAAGATGGGGTGTTTGGTACTAATTTGTGTTAAGATTCCCTCAACCATTGCTGGTCGAGGGTGGACTGCAGACCTTCAGGTCGTGAAACCTAAGGTTGCAGTCCCCAAAAAAAATTGTCAAATGACATAAAGTCAATGACTATATACGATGACAGCAACTATTACAACTGTCACCGTTTAGGTCCCACGAAACCTGAAAAATAACACTATAATTTCAGGTTTATAAAACCTGAAGTCATAGCTTTTGGGAATAATGTCACAGCTGACAAAGTCAGCGACAAAGATGGGGTGTTTGGTACTAATTTGTGTTAAGATTCCCTCAACCATTGCTGGTCGAGGGTGGACTGCAGACATTTAGGTCGTGAAACCTAAGGTTGCAGTCCCCAAAAAAAATTGTCAATTGACATAAAGTCAATGACTATATACGATGACAGCAACTATTACAACTGTCATCGTTTCGGTCCCACGAAGCCTGAAAAAAGTCACTATGATTTCAGGTCTATAAAACCTGAAATCACAGCTTTTGGGTATAATGTCACAGCTGACAAAGTCAGCGACAAAGATGGGGTGTTTGGTACTAATTTGTGTTAAGATTCCCTCAACCATTGCTGGTCGAGGGTGGACTGCAGACCTTTAGGTCGTGAAACCCAAGGTTGCAGTCCCCAAAAAAAATTGTCAATTGACATAAAGTCAATGACTATATACGATGACAGCAACTATTACAACTGTCATCGTTTCGGTCCCACGAAGCCTGAAAAAAGTCACTATGATTTCAGGTCTATAAAACCTGAAATCACAGCTTTTGGGTATAATGTCACAGCTGACAAAGTCAGCGACAAAGATGGGGTGTTTGGTACTAATTTGTGTTAAGATTCCCTCAACCATTGCTGGTCGAGGGTGGACTGCAGACCTTTAGGTCGTGAAACCCAAGGTTGCAGTCCCCAAAAAAAATTGTCAATTGACATAAAGTCAATGACTATATACGATGACAGCAACTATTACAACTGTCATCGTTTCGGTCCCACGAAGCCTGAAAAAAGTCACTATGATTTCAGGTCTATAAAACCTGAAATCACAGCTTTTGGGTATAATGTCACAGCTGACAAAGTCAGCGACAAAGATGGGGTGTTTGGTACTAATTTGTGTTAAGATTCCCTCAACCATTGCTGGTCGAGGGTGGACTGCAGACCTTTAGGTCGTGAAACCCAAGGTTGCAGTCCCCAAAAAAAATTGTCAATTGACATAAATTCAATGACTATATACGATGACAGCAACTATTACAAATGTCATCGTTTCGGTCCCACGAAGCCTGAAAAAAGTCACTATGATTTTAGGTCTATAAAACCTAAAATCAAAGCTTTTGGGAATAATGTCACAGCTGACAAAGTCAGCGACAAAGATGGGGTGTTTGGTACTAATTTGTGTTAAGATTCCCTCAACCATTGCTGGTCGAGGGTGGACTGTAGACCTTTAGGTCGTGAAACCCAAGGTTGCAGTCCCCAAAAAAAAATGTCAATTGACATAAAGTCAATGACTATATACGATGACAGCAACTATTACAACTGTCATCGTTTCGGTCCCACGAAGCCTGAAAAAAATCACTATGATTTCAGGTTTTATAAACCTGAAATCACAGCTTTTGGGAATAATGTCACAGCTGACAAAGTCAACGACAAAGATGGGGTGTTTGGTACTAATTTGTGTTAAGATTCCCTCAACCATTGCTGGTCGAGGGTGGACTGCAGACCTTCAGGTCGTGAAACCTAAGGTTGCAGTCCCCAAAAAAAATTGTCAAATGACATAAAGTCAATGACTATATACGATGACAGCAACTATTACAACTGTCACCGTTTAGGTCCCACGAAACCTGAAAAATAACACTATAATTTCAGGTTTATAAAACCTGAAGTCATAGCTTTTGGGAATAATGTCACAGCTGACAAAGTCAGCGACAAAGATGGGGTGTTTGGTACTAATTTGTGTTAAGATTCCCTCAACCATTGCTGGTCGAGGGTGGACTGCAGACATTTAGGTCGTGAAACCTAAGGTTGCAGTCCCCAAAAAAAATTGTCAATTGACATAAAGTCAATGACTATATACGATGACAGCAACTATTACAACTGTCATCGTTTCGGTCCCACGAAGCCTGAAAAAAGTCACTATGATTTCAGGTCTATAAAACCTGAAATCACAGCTTTTGGGTATAATGTCACAGCTGACAAAGTCAGCGACAAAGATGGGGTGTTTGGTACTAATTTGTGTTAAGATTCCCTCAACCATTGCTGGTCGAGGGTGGACTGCAGACCTTTAGGTCGTGAAACCCAAGGTTGCAGTCCCCAAAAAAAATTGTCAATTGACATAAAGTCAATGACTATATACGATGACAGCAACTATTACAACTGTCATCGTTTCGGTCCCACGAAGCCTGAAAAAAGTCACTATGATTTCAGGTCTATAAAACCTGAAATCACAGCTTTTGGGTATAATGTCACAGCTGACAAAGTCAGCGACAAAGATGGGGTGTTTGGTACTAATTTGTGTTAAGATTCCCTCAACCATTGCTGGTCGAGGGTGGACTGCAGACCTTTAGGTCGTGAAACCCAAGGTTGCAGTCCCCAAAAAAAATTGTCAATTGACATAAAGTCAATGACTATATACGATGACAGCAACTATTACAACTGTCATCGTTTCGGTCCCACGAAGCCTGAAAAAAGTCACTATGATTTCAGGTCTATAAAACCTGAAATCACAGCTTTTGGGTATAATGTCACAGCTGACAAAGTCAGCGACAAATATGGGGTGTTTGGTACTAATTTGTGTTAAGATTTCCTCAACCATTGCTGGTCGAGGGTGGACTGCAGACCTTCAGGTCGTGAAACCCAAGGTTGCATTCCAAAAAAAATCGTCAATTGACACAAAGTCAACGACTGCGATGACAACTGCAAGTCATGATATTCACCCTAAATCTGTGATAAGTTTACAAAATAAAATGTTTAATCAGTTTCGATGCCTGAAAAAGTTAACTTTGAGTTTTGGCTATTGAAATCCTAAGTTAATACTCCTTAAGCGAAATGTAGACATTGAATAAAATCAGCGAAATTTTTAAAATATTTTCCACTACTTACACATAACTTTGAAGAATTATGTAAAAGTCCAGAGCCAACAAATAAGTTAAAAAAATATGGCGCCAAATTTATAACATTGTGATACTAAATAAAAAATATTTATGTCAAAAAAGCATGGGAGAAAAGATAAAAGTTTTGTGATCGCCAAGGTCATGTGTCAAAGCAACCTCACCTCTTTTATATAACGATCGAAGGAAGTGAAGATGTACCTGCTGTGTGTATCAAGAAGCCATAAGCATCTGTCCTCTACCATCAACTGATATTCCGTAAAGAACGCACATAGAATTAGCGATAAACGGCCGGCTAATCATAAGTGATAATAGGGTGTGATTATATTGCGTTTTGCATAATGCTACCGTTTATCACATAATGAGAGATTATTTCGACGAGGTAGCCAAATCCGCTATCGTGAATAAAGTGATCGTGCAAGTCTGGCGGGATGTCCCCCCCTTCTGTCTGATCCTATCAACTCCACAAATTTTGCGTGATGATATGGGACGGAACGGCTGAGCCCATCCACTTTGAAACCGCCCCACGATCGAAAGAAGTCTGAGACCCTAAGCCCTAGGGGTGTAAAAAACTGCAGCTAGTAGGTACATCTTTTTACACCCTGTCAGGTTAGGTACCATTATAGAGAATGGCCAAGGGATGGCTGAACCGGGGCGAGTCAGGAAGCCGCAGCCTCCGTCGTTCTCCCGCTCCCCAGTTGAGAAAAATGAAACGATAGAGACCAGTATGCCCTAAAATCTTCTCAATTAATTGATTTAAAAAATATTTTAAGAAAATAAAAAACTTTTAAGACATACTGGTTGTTTTTTTTTTGCTTTCTTGACATAAAATTACACTACTCTAAAAGGAAAGTCGTATCGTACGTATTTAAATATGTGGATAATCATTTGTGAAACCGATTTTTATATTTGCTAAAAAAAATTCTGTTAATTTATTAAAGCAGACGAATATTTTTTCGACTATGTTGTTGATTCTGAAATAGACGACTTGTTTCGCAAATTCAAGAATTATTATTTCTTGATAACATAAAATTTCAATCATCTATGTTTTAATAAAAAATATCCTTTCTAAATAAATGCCTGTCTAAAATATTTTACAGTAAGTATTTGCTTACCTATTTGCTGGTCTTGATGGACGAAAACACCACCACTTAGAACTCACAAGAAAACACAAAAAAACACAAGAAAAAAGTAAGTACCAATTTTACCAAGTTTGCAACTAGATATTAATGTACGTATTTTCAATAGAATATAAAAATCTTAGGGTTGTACCTTTTGAAATTAAAAATAATTCAGCATGTACTTACTATTTGAATGAATTAATAAATATACGTACATAAAAATGTGAATATTAAACATATAAAAGAGAAACATTCATTCATTATTTAAATTAAAAGTTATTAAATAAATATAAAAAAGATAAGTAATTTCCATTATAAGAAGGCGATGTAAAAACATCGTCGTTTTTTAATATTTTCAAACTTTTACTTTACTCTTTACTGTATGTATTAAGATTATTATTCTCAAAACATAATAGCAATGATCGATAAAATAAATTATTTTCTCTTATAATAAAACTATACGTAAAATATTCATGTTTATCCAAAACAAATGACATAGGCCCTTTATAAATTAATACAGTCGAACTTCAATAACCCGAATCATCATGTAACACAAAAAAAACTTCGAAGTATCGAGACTTCGAGCTATTCAATGTATGTGCTTATTACATTTTTTATAATCGCGCAGTTAAAATTTCGACCTTTCCAACAATCACTCTAAATGTTATTAATTACAAAATATATATGTAAAAAAAAAATATGCAGCATTGCGTGGTGAAATCAGTTTTTGAGTGTATGAAAGAATAAAAAAGATTTCATTGGCCCACACTTTTTATAAAGTTTAATTTTTGTTAACTAATTTTATTAGAGTTATTAAAAATTCGAGTTTGAGTTAAAGATGTAATTTAATTATTGATTATATTGGTGAAATTAATTGTTTACTGTTTCAATAAAATGAAAATATTCAGAATACTGTTGTGCCAAAGAACTAATTAATTTTTGATATGTATGAATAAAAAAAAAAAATACATTACACTAGTTGCAAACTCATCCCACAACGAAGAAGAATATTAACGCGATTATTAACAATAAGGCGCCTTACTTCATTACCATTAACTTTAAATTGTTAACTGATACGAATTGTAATAATTGAATTTCCACTACAACTCTGTGTTTTCTAATTTTAATATTGTTTTATGTCACCATTTCTCTCAAAACTTTAAATATTTTCAATTATAAAAATTTAATATTTAATTGTAAAGTAAATTAAAAAAACTAATTTTCAATTATTGTTGCAATTTTGATAAATTACTTTAAAAGAAGAGTTTTTTGTTTTAAAGACTGCAAGTAATTAACATAATTATACCTTGTGTATAAGTACGTATTGTAATTATATTTAAAATTAAAATATTTCACTTATCCTTTTTGATGTTGCCACAAATCCAAAATCACCCGGACTGTATGGTCCTCCACTTCTATCCATTTCTTTAGCAATATGTACAAAAGTTCTACGAGGCTTTAAGCTGCATTCATTTTGGTTCTGAAAAAATATTCAAAAAACTATAAGTCATTTTCAATTTCACCCATTAAGAAGAAACTAAAGTTCTACCATCTACCAACCTGCAATCAATAAACACTCACACGAAAGTCCCAAAGTTTTTAGAAGTAATAAATAGAAAACAATATTACAATACAGAATAAAAAAGCGCACTTAACATTTCGACCTTTTTAAAAATCACTCTAAATGATATTAATGACAAAATATATGCAAAAAAGTACGTAGAATAGAATGGAGAAATCAGTTTTTGAGTGCATGACCGAATAAAAAAGTTTTTATTGTGATAACACAAGAATCCCCAAAATTCTGATATAAAAAAGCGCACTTAAAATTTCGACCTTTTAAACAATCACTCTAAACGATATTAATTACCAAATATATGTAAAAAAGTACGTAGAATCGCGTGGTGAAATCAGTTTTTGAGTGCATGACCGAATAAAAAAGATTTCATTGTCACAACGCGAAAACCCCCAAAATTCTGAAATAAAAAAGCGCACTTAAAATTTCGACCTTTTTAAACATCACTAAATGATATTAATGACAAAATATATGCAAAAAAGTACGTAGAATCGAATGGTGAAATCAGTTTTTGAGTGCATGACCGAATAAAAAAGTTTTTATTGTGATAACACAAGAATCCCCCCAAAAATTTTGATATAAAAAAGCGCACTTAAAATTTCGACCTTTTAAACAATCACTCTAAACGATATTAATTACCAAATATATGTAAAAAAGTACGTAGAATCGCGTGGTGAAATCAGTTTTTGAGTGCATGACCGAATAAAAAAGATTTCATTGTCACAACGCGAAAACCCCCAAAATTCTGAAATAAAAAAGCGCACTTAAAATTTCGACCTTTTTAAACATCACTAAATGATATTAATGACAAAATATATGCAAAAAAGTACGTAGAATCGAATGGTGAAATCAGTTTTTGAGTGCATGACCGAATAAAAAAGTTTTTATTGTGATAACACAAGAATCCCCAAAATTCTGATATAAAAAAGCGCACTTAAAATTTCGACCTTTTAAACAATCACTCTAAACGATATTAATTACCAAATATATGTAAAAAAGTACGTAGAATCGCGTGGTGAAATCAGTTTTTGAGTGCATGACCGAATAAAAAAGATTTCATTGTCACAACGCGAAAACCCCCAAAATTCTGAAATAAAAAAGCGCACTTAAAATTTCGACCTTTTTAAAAATCACTCTAAATGATATTAATGACAAAATATATGTAAAAAAGTACGTAGAATCGCGTGGTGGAATCAGTTTTTGAGTGCATGACCGAATAAAAAAGTTTTTATTGTGATAACACAAGAACCCCCAAAATTCTGATATAAAAAAGCGCACTTAAAATTTCGACCTTTTTAAAAATCACTCTAAATGATATTAATGACAAAATATATGTAAAAAAGTACGTAGAATCGCGTGGTGAAATCAGTTTTTGAGTGCATGACCGAATAAAAAAGATTTCATTGTCACAACGCGAAAACCCCCAAAATTCTGAAATAAAAAAGCGCACTTAAAATTTCGACCTTTTTAAACATCACTAAATGATATTAATGACAAAATATATGCAAAAAAGTACGTAGAATCGAATGGTGAAATCAGTTTTTGAGTGCATGACCGAATAAAAAAGTTTTTATTGTGATAACACAAGAATCCCCAAAATTCTGATATAAAAAAGCGCACTTAAAATTTCGACCTTTTAAACAATCACTCTAAACGATATTAATTACCAAATATATGTAAAAAAGTACGTAGAATCGCGTGGTGAAATCAGTTTTTGAGTGCATGACCGAATAAAAAAGATTTCATTGTCACAACGCGAAAACCCCCAAAATTCTGAAATAAAAAAGCGCACTTAAAATTTCGACCTTTTTAAAAATCACTCTAAATGATATTAATGACAAAATATATGTAAAAAAGTACGTAGAATCGCGTGGTGGAATCAGTTTTTGAGTGCATGACCGAATAAAAAAGTTTTTATTGTGATAACACAAGAACCCCCAAAATTCTGATATAAAAAAGCGCACTTAAAATTTCGACCTTTTAAACAATCACTCTAAACGATATTAATTACCAAAAATATATGTAAAAAAGTACGTAGAATCGAATGGTGAAATCAGTTTTTGAGTGCATGACCGAATAAAAAAGTTTTTATTGTGATAACACAAGAACCCCCAAAATTCTGATATAAAAAAGCGCACTTAAAATTTCGACCTTTTTAAAAATCACTCTAAATGATATTAATGACAAAATATATGCAAAAAAGTACGTAGAATCGAATGGTGAAATCAGTTTTTGAGTGCATGACCGAATAAAAAAGTTTTTATTGTGATAACACAAGAACCCCCAAAATTCTGATATAAAAAAGCGCACTTCAAATTTCGACCTTTTAAACAATCACTCTAAACGATATTAATTACCAAATATATGTAAAAAAGTACGTAGAATCGCGTGGTGAAATCAGTTTTTGAGTGCATGACCGAATAAAAAAGATTTAATTGTCACAACGCGAAAACCCCCAAAATTCTGAAAAAAAGCGCACTTAAAATTTCGACCTTTTAACAATCACTCTAAATTGTATTAATTACGAAATATATGTAAAAAAGTACGCAGATTTTGCGTGGTGAGATCAGTTTTTGAGTGCGTCACCGAATAAAAAAGATTTAATTTAAAATTTAAAAATTAAAATTCTGCTCAATTTTATCATGTTGCGTTGTCCACCAATTGAAGTTATTTTCTCAGGATGAAGGGAGTTGTTTTGGTTAAAAAATTATTTTTGTTAAAAATATTTAATCAAATTAAAAAAACCTTTAATATTTTCGACGTCTTAAACGAATATTCCAATAATGAATTACCCAACCATTTTTGAGTAAAGTTTAAATATATTAAAATATCGATTTCAAATTAGCACGCGTATTTTATATTTTTAAAAAGACAGGAAAAAAAAGCTTACAGAGATCTAAATGTTAATGACAACATCGCATCGTATCGATACAAACGTTGGAATTTTGTAAAGGACATTGGAGAGGTCACAGATTACGTACAGAAATAGCTACGAATGTTATAAAACAGAAACAATATTACAAACGATTAAAATATACATTTAGTTACCTATGTACGTTGACTCGAAATTTTAGAATTTATTTATTTATTTAATAAGTTGCAAACCTTTAATTTGTTCTTTAGAATATTTTACACTGGTTTTAGAAATTAATTAAATACTTAGTAATTGCAAATTAAATTAAAAAAATAAAAAATTACAGAAATGCTTAGATACTTTTATAATTTGAATGGAACTAGGGGAAAACTTTCCACCCTAATAAAGTAGAAAAATTATATTAAAGTAACTATAAGGTACCTTATCAAAAGCCCCAAAAGTTCTTGTGGGGCATTAAACAGAAAAAATACTTTTGTAACGTACTTTTATTACCTAATACTAACGCAATCAATTCGAAATAATTTGAAGAATAAAAATTTCAACGACCATTATACAAGGTGAAGTTTAATAAGTGATATACATAAATAGTCTATTAATTACGTGACCATAAAATGGAGAGGGCATCCTTGAATTATCATAAAATTTATTTTATTTAAAGAAAAGGGAGTTATTGAAGATCTCATTGTTAATTCTCAATTCAAGAAATTGTTGCAAGTTCCTTTCCTCTTTTAATTAAAAGAGTCATTATAGGATAAATCTCACGTAAAGGGGTTGGGGATCCCACCACATCTTACAAAAACTCACTAATAGAAGTAAGGGGTCAAAATTAATAGAAAAACATTTTACGTAATTAATTTATGGGCGACCTGTAATGAGCTTTAAGTATTTTTAAAAATGAAACTATAAAGTTGTAAAGTGTAATTTGTTTATTTTTGTTTGAATATCTACAGTTATGATCGAAAATTGTTATTGTTTGTATAAACTTAACTGGTCAGAAACTGAAAATTAATCAACATAAGGTCTTATTAAATAATTAATTAATTAATTATTAGTTACTTTAACGCGATAAATTGAAAATAATTTGAAGGGTAAAAATTTTAACGACTATATACAAGGGGAAGTTTAATAATACCCTTTATGTCTACAAAAGTTTGATGATTTAATGCGATAGTTGGACGTATAAAATTATGTTAAAGTATATTTATGTATCAGTGTAATTTTCTCGAGGAAATTTCCTTTTTTGATCATTATTAAATAAAGTTGGATGCATTTGTGACTGTTTTCGTATTACAGATAAAATTTTTAGGAAATTATGTAAATATGTACATTTTAGATTATTGATTTGGAATTTTTTTATTGTTGAAAGAGTAAATTTTTCGATTATTTACAGTGCGATTGAAATACAAAAAGAAACTTTCAAAAATCATGTCATAAGCTGTACCAAATCTCAACAAGAGAGAGAAAAGTCCCTTAATGAACTGCAGTGGAATTCACTTATTACGTACTTCTGATATAAAGTACTAAAAAAATATCCCGGTTTGAACGTTCTAAAAAATCAAATATAACGTAGGTACTTTTTATTCATAAATATTTTTTTATTTATCTCTGCATTGGCAACCTGTGTGTATTGTTGCACGACTTTCTTATTATAAAGTTAATGTCACCTTTTCCCTTAATTTAGTTTTAAAACCTTTCATTAAACAAGTAACAAATCGACAACTGAAAATTTAAATGTTTGACAAAGACAGCAGTACTTTTATCAAGAATTAATAAAAACAAAGAAAGACTGTAAAAAAATGTGTCATATTAAGTTGTAAGAGATTTTTGGTTGATCAGTAATAGTCAGGATGTTGAAATTTCCAACATAATAATAAGATTCACACAACTTTAAAACCAAACAAAAAGGAGATGTTAAATTTTAATTACCTACATATTTAGGTAATAATTAGTTCGGGATATAAAAATATCTAGAAATCAAATGATAATGTGTAAATTTTGTTAAATATCAAAAAACATGCCTAATTGTTGATTGAACTTTATCTAGAATTTTTTAAGAAAAAAGAATACGTATTTAACAAATAATGAATTAAATTTTATTCTGTTTGAATTACTTTACATAAATAAGTACGTAAAAGTACCTAGACCTAAGTAAATATTATAAAGCTTTTATTTAAAGACAACTGCATAAGTAGCTACAAGAAAAAATTTTTCATTCACAAAAATTTTGTCGTAAAAGAAAACAATTATGTGCAGTAAATTTAATAATGATCAGAAATATTTAACATACGCACTTTTTTTTAATGAGGAATTAATTAATTGTAGCCTAATAAAATTTCCTAATAGTATATACATATATCAAAATAAATAAATAAATGGCAACATAGGCACTTACCTTTTATGTTGAAAATGCCAGTAATTTTTCAAATATGTACCCAGGAACGTATCACTTTCAGTCATTTTTAACAAAAATTACTTAATCTCATTATTTTAAAAGCAATAAAATCGCGTTTTTGAGAAAACTGAGCACTTTCGATTCAATTTACGTAATAACCTAACGAAGGACCGACCAAGGACGACAGCTCTACGTGACTGAGCTTGAGCTTGACCGGAGGATGCGTGGTAGGCAGCAGGAGTGTTTATGCTACCAACACACTGGTTTTTAAAATTCTATTTCCACTAGAACAGTTACTAGAATTTTACCGGTAAAAGAATATTTAAACCACAGAAAAATATTTAGATTAAGGACTCAAATAAAACGTGTTTATGTTCAATATTTTTTTAATGAAGTAGATACGTAATTAAGTCTAATTATTAACATGAGGAACCATTATAACAATAACAATAAAAAATAACTCAACATCCATAAACAAATTTTAATACAAATACTTGCTAGAGCTAAAATCAGAAGGAATTAAACTATTTTAACTAACTAAATAAAAAAAAAAACAACAGCAGCCCTTAAAACTTATAAACGGATTATTACATAAAAGAAATAAAAAACATATTTACCATTTATTCCTGATAGGTAATTTGTATTATTATTGTTAAATAAATAAAAATAGGTACTTGATATATTTATCTATGGAATATTTGGCACATAAAAGACAAAAAATCAAAGCTTTTGCTGAGTCTATAATGATAATAATATATAATTAACATTCCACTAGTAAATACTAATATAAAATAAATTAATGATAAGATAATATAATTAGGCCAGTAATTAATTATCACAAAAGAGCCTATAGTACTATTTTTGGTTTATAGCAATATATAATAATATCTAATAGGTACTTTATAACACCTAAGATCAAATTTTATTTATTAGTGTAAAATGTTTGGAATACATAATAAATTATCGCTGATTATATTAAAAAAACAATTTTATTTAAACCCCTAAAAAAATCGAGACATACGATGAACAAAGTGTAGCTACAATTTATCTTCAACTAATTATCGTAAAATTGTTAATCACCTACTATGTATAGGTAATAATTATTATGTAGAATACTGTGGCGTTTGTTTTATGTACTTATATACTTTCCTAAATACGTTACAAATCTACGTACCTAATACGGACCTGTTATTTATTTTATTTGCTTATTAACAGTTAAGCAGTATTATAAATTATTAAAAAATAAATACTTATTGGAACGTTTCATTTAACAAGACATTAGTGAGTGCACTTTATGTATTTATTATATGTATCTATACAAACGTACCTATCTACAAACTATTTTCAAACTTTTTTTTTTCCTATCACAGACCGGCGATTTTATTACGAATATTTAATTAATTAGGTATGTAGCTCACAAACCCTTCACAACAATTACGTAGGTACTTACCCTTGATTATCAATTGCAGTTCGTGCTTATTTATTTATTCAGGGAGACATCAAAAAGTCAGTAAAAATAAAACTAAAAAATATGAATATTTATAATAGTAAGGAAAACGTTAAATAATTTTATTCACTGCTGTCCCTACTATAAATAAATAAATAAATAAATAAATAGGTAACAAGTAGTACGATACATTCAAGACGGTCTATCTAAGGCCTCAAATTTACCCTCACTAGTTTGCTGATCTGATCAGTATTAAAATATGTACTTATGTATTTTAAGTCTTGTGCTCAATAATTAACAAATTGATGAATACCAAAAAAATAGCTACAAATATTAATCAAAACACAAACAAAATGCTTTTGGAATGTTTTTTGTTTTCCAGTAAAATGTGGAATGTCAATTAAATGTAAAACATTATATTTCTGTTCAGACTTCAACCCCACCAACCAAATTACCTACTTACTGAAAAGTAACCCTTTTGGTCAAAGGTCATACTTTAGGCCTAAACACGTTGGTCTTAAACTGGCCGTATATATTTCCGCGAGGATTATAGTTGGCGACAATAACCGCCTTACCCCTTTCGTTTTGCGCCACCCCAATCCCCAGTTCTTTCGTCCCCTTCCATATAATTTGCGAAAAATGCAACGTGTCGTAATTGAGGGATTCTTTGTTGTAATCGTGCTTACTAATTTCGCGATACCAAGTGTCCACGACGTCTTTTGCATCTGGTATCCTTTTGGAATCAGATGATGTGATGGTTAGAAGGTTTTCCCCGTAGGGGTTGTTGCTGCGAAGCCCTAGGTCGTGGCGGAGACAATATTCCGCCCATTCTTGGGCAAAATCACACAACTGTATAAACAAATTAACTATTTTAAACTCAATAACTAATTTACGGGATGGGCTCGTGGCTCTACCTACTAAATTAACTCGATTACTTAAGTCACGACATATTTTTAAAATATGCAGCTCACGGTGGATGTTGGGAAAGTGGTAGATACGAAAGTGAAATACATGAAGAAGAAAAAATTCTTACCTCTTTGTCCAAGACGAGCTCAGGAACCCCATGCCGCTTCCTCAGCTCGTTATGAGCCTTCAGAGCATCCATCTGGAACTGGTTAAACTTCCCCATTGAACCATTCACTGATCTCGGTTGAATTTTGGTACCCGGAGAGTCCAAAGGGCTGTCATAACTAACAGGAGCATTCCCCAATGGAGTTATTAAGGGTGGCACGTTCTGAGTATAACTGCCGACGAAATTACCGGGTGGAGAATAATTGGCAACTACATAGATCGACCCCTGCTTACTTTTAGCCACACCGACCCCCACTAGCTCGCTACTTTTCCACACGACTTGCGTAAAATGACCGGATTTTAAACTGTTCGGTTCCCTGCCGAAAACGTGATATTTAATCTCGTCGTACCACGCGTCCACAGGACTATTTCCGGTTATTTTAAAATTCGGATCGGACGAGTACATCATGTAAATGTTTTCACCGTAAGGGTTGTTTTTGCGATGTTCGAGGACGTTTTTTATCGCGAGCATTTTCGCCCACTCTTCCGCGTATTTCGATATTTTACGGTCGAGTTTTAGGGGAGGAACGCCGTGACGCGCCCTGTACTCGTTGTGGGCTCTCACAAAGTCTTCTTCGAAGTTACCCTCTGTACCGTCGACAACCGAACGATCTTCACAAAACAACAAAAAAAAATTGTATTTTATTATTTCACCACCTACGTAATAAAATTTACTTACAGCTACTCGAATTGTGAGTAGGGGTAGATCTCCTGCTCCTGTCGGAAACGTCAAGTTTACTAAAACTTTTCCCAAGTTCGTTATTATTGTTAGCCTCCCTTGGGGGTAGCACGTTTTTTGTGTAGTACCCCTTGACGTTGCCAGGGGGGTAATAGTTTCCCACCACATAAACACGTCCCTTGTTTTTGGCCAAACCCACCCCTAATTCTCTAGACTCTTTCCACACAACTTGGGTGAAGTGACCAGAGTTTAGGTCTTTAGGTTCTTCCCAGAACTTGTACTTGTCTATTTCTGCGTACCAACTTCTTACAGCGTCATAGGCACCAACATTAAAACTAGGATCTGGGGACCACATCAGGAAGATGTTCTCCCCATATTTTTGGTTATCGCTGTGCTCGAATTTGCCCGTTCGCGCCATTTTATCAGCATGCTGCTGACTTAACCTACTAATTGAGTCGTTTAATTTTAGGGGTGGTACGCCGTGTTTGGCACGGAACTCGTTGTGGGCTTTTAAGAATTCCCTTTGGAAGTCCATTTTTGAAGGATTCTATAAGCGACAACCAACACAATCAACAAAAATATTCTTATTCGATTCGAAATATTTATTAAATAACTGTAGGTAAATAAAAAATTAAATAAAAACGGTTTATTTAGGGGGAGGGACCATTTCTTTGAACTGTCCCATAACATTCCCAGGGGGTGCATAATCAGCAACTACATAAAAATATCCCTTGTTTGAGGCAAGTCCAATACCAACTTCTTTCGTGTCTTTCCAGATGACCTGAGTGAAGTGACCCGCTTTAAGATCTTTTGGTTCTTGTCCAAACTTGAAGAATTTTATTTCGTCATACCAACTTTTAACAGCAACACTTGGAGAAATTGTGGCTTTCGAATCAGACGAGTACATGTAATATAAATTTTCGCCATAACTTGTATTGCCACTGTGTTGCATTTTTTGTTTGGCGAGGAGCTTTTCGGCCCAGGATTTACTGAACTTGCTTATTTCATCGTTTAGGGTCAATGGGGGACAACCGTGCTTAGCTCTGTATTCGTTATGAACGCTCAAACATTCGGTGTAGAATGTATCTGACATATTTGTTCAAAAATTCTAGAAAAAAAGTCACTATTATCAGAAAAATATTTAACATCTTTTTGATTCTCTCTATACCAAATCTAAAAAGCACCCCAAACCCCAAAAAGATATTCGAAATATTAACACAACTGGATGAAGAATTAGTTTATTGAAAACAATTATCAAAAACTCAATTTTCTATGACAACCAACTGGTCCAGTCGAACCAACTTCTAGCCCTCGGAGGGGGCACCTGTTTCCTAAAAGCCCCCACATAATTCCCTGGTGGAAAATAATTAACAACCACTATAACAGTGTCTTCGTCTCGGGCAACCCCAATGCCAATCTCCTTGGTATCCTTCCAAATCAATTGGGTAAATCTGCCAGCCCTCAGATCTGATGGTTCCTCCCCAAACCGGTAAAGGTTTATCTCTTCGTACCATCTCTTCACAGCTCTTTTGGCTGAAGGTCGAAAATTTGGGGAGGACGAATATATATAAAATAAATTTTCTCCGTAATAGGGATGGCCACTGGGCTGAAATCTTCTCTCAGCCAACAGCATTTCTGCCCAACTTTGGCTAAATTCACTGATCTCTTGGTTTAACACCAGGGGTGGGACACCATGCAACGAACGGTACTCGTTATGAGCTCTAAGACACTCTTCAATGAAGTCTGACATTTATTAGGTGTTCTAGAAAGCGAATGGAGGAAATTAATAGTTGCCAGAACTTCCCCCTATTCAAAATAGATAACTCCTTGCGCTACTATTAAGTTCTTATTAAAACAGTGAAACTACAGTGGTAATTGTTTATTTAAATTTAGGTACAAAGGGAAAGTAAAAGGAATATTATTTTGCTGGGGGTAACACTTGATCCTTATATTCCCCGACATAATTTCCCGGGGGATGATAGTTGACAACTACAAAAACTGTGTCTTCGTTTTTAGCTACCCCAATCCCCACTTCTTGGGTGTCTTTCCAAACCAACTGGGTAAAATGGCTAGCTTTTAAGTCTTTCGGTTCCTCTCCAAATTTAAAGAACTTTATTTCGTCGTACCAACTCTTTACAGGTTCTTTTGGCGAAAGAGTGTATTTGGGGTCAGTTGAATAAACGTAATATAAATTTTCCCCATACGATTCGTGGCCACTGTGAGCCATTCTTTTTTCTGACAGCAATCTTTCTGCATAACTCTGACTGAATCTGCTTATTTCATTATTTAGTTTCAGGGGTGGAACACCATGTTTAACACGATACTCGTTGTGAGCTTTTAAGCATTCCTTTACAAATTCTGACATTTTCAGATAGTCTAGAAAGGAACCACAGGAGTTAGTGAAAATCCAGGGGGGAAATTCTGAATCCCACTTTTTCTTCAAACAACACTTAGGTACAACACATTGTTTTGACCACTAACCGGGACTTATAATTACCACAAAATATCTATAGTAAATTAGCCTAACAATAATATAGAAAAAGGGGTTGCTAACCTCAGTCCTTTTGATCCTGTTCGTCTTTTTGTAATTTTCGCCAAGGGCTTCTAATAAGTCGAGAGGCACTTTTTCGTTTTTTTCTTTCCTTTCTGTCGTGACCTTTAGCTCGGTACGTTGACCCCTAAAAGTTTCGACCGTTTCGCGCGTTACAGTTTCAAGGAGTGGCTCCTGGAACAAAATCAAAACTTGCTACCTCTACAACATTTTGGACAGGAATTTATTAATGTTCTTTAAGGGGGTAACAGAGATTTTTCTTTGTGCCTCACGCCATTATGATGTTTTTTAATTTTTATTTTTTTTTTTGTAAGCAGTTAAACATCTACTAAAATTTTGGACATAACATACGATTACAATTGACAGAAAACTGATTTATGACATTTATACTCAAACATATTTTCGACTTTCTATGTGGACCTTTTGTCATTATTAAAATAAAAGCTATAAATTAAAAAATTGTATATTGATCTTATTTATTAAAAAGGAATGGTATATATAAATATAAATATGATAAACAACTCAGTTTTCGTGGTTGAAACCCCCTCCCCATTTGACCAATATTTTTATTATTAATGCAAATAGTTTTTCTGAGATATTTTGAGAACAGTGCATCTCACAAAAAATTTTTTAAGACGTTTCTTGTAAACAATTTTATTCTCTACAAGTTTGGTCCGAATATTTTTTGCCGTAAATTGAAAATATAATCCTTACAGTATGATATGTACTCTTACAAACTTTTTCCTTAATTGTTTATTTCTAAATGCCCATAACTTTTTTATTTTCAATTTAACAAGAAAAAGTATTTTAACCACAATTGTAGACAAGTTAATTCTCTATAATTTTGTACTTCACACTTTTTACCGAAAATTTGAAAATAAAAAAGTTATCATATAATCTACATATCTACTCTTGTACGATTTTATTCTTTGATCGCTTTAATCTTTAATTAGCAATAACATTTTTATTTTCAATTTTACAATAATAACTATTAGAACCAAACTTGTTGACAATTAAATTCTCTACAATTTTGTGCTCAACACTTTTTACCGAAAATTTGAAAATAAAAAAGTTATCATATAATCTATATATCTACTCTTGTACGATTTTCTTCTTTGATCGCTTTAATCTTTAATTAGCAATAACTTTTTTATTTTCAATTTAAGGATAATAACTATTAGAACCAAACTTGTTGACAATTAAATTTTCTACAATTTGGTGCTCAACACTTTTTACCGAAAATTTAAAAATAAAACAGTTATCATATAATCTATATATCTACTCTTGTACGATTTTCTTCTTTGATCGCTTTAATCTTTAATTAGCAATAACTTTTTTATTTTCAATTTAAGGATAATAACTATTAGAACCAAACTTGTTGACAATTAAATTTTCTACAATTTGGTGCTCAACACTTTTTACCGAAAATTTAAAAATAAAAAAGTTATCATATAATCTATATATCTACTCTTGTACGATTTTCTTCTTTGATCGCTTTAATCTTTAATTAGCAATAACTTTTTTATTTTCAATTTTACGATAATAACTATTAGAACCAAACTTGTTAACAATTTAATTCTCTACAATTTTGTGCTCAACACTTTTTACCGAAAATTTAAAAATAAAAAAGTTATCATATAATCTATATATCTACTCTTGTGCGATTTTCTTCTTTGATCGCTTTAATCTTTAATTAGCAATAACTTTTTTATTTTCAATTTAAGGATAATAACTATTAGAACCAAACTTGTTGACAATTAAATTTTCTACAATTTGGTGCTCAACACTTTTTACCGAAAATTTAAAATAAAAAAGTTATCATATAATCTATATATCTACTCTTGTACGATTTTCTTCTTTGATCGCTTTAATCTTTAATTAGCAATAACTTTTTTATTTTCAATTTTACGATAATAACTATTAGAACCAAACTTGTTAACAATTTAATTCTCTACAATTTTGTGCTCAACACTTTTTACCGAAAATTTGAAAATAAAAAAGTTATCATATAATCTATATATCTACTCTTGTACGATTTTCTTCTTTGATCGCTTTAATCTTTAATTAGCAATAACTTTTTTATTTTCAATTTTACGAAAAACAGTATCAGAAACAAACTTATTGACAATTCAATTCTCTACAATTATTGTAAAGACATTTTCAATCTAAAACTGAAAATAAGAAAGTTATGGTGTGCTCAATATTTTTTTACCTGATATTTCCCTTGTTCGTTCATCTTTAATTACCTGTAACTCTTTTATTTTTAATTTTACGATAAAAAGCATCTAAGTCAAAATTGTAGACAATTCAATTTTCTATAAGAAAAGTTCTGAGAAAAAAATCGTGAGACTAATAGTTCTAAAGATATAGCAAGAAAACTACTCGAACTTTCCATTTAAAATATTATTCATCCAAAATAATAAAATGTAGCCAACATTGTTTTTTGTATCCTATGCAGCCACAGTAATTGTTTAGTACTTTTTATAATAGCTGAAATAAAGCAAGTATCATTAAAAATTGAAGGCCGAAAGTACCTTCAAATTTATTCATAGAATAACCGCAAATCTAAAACACAATTTCCTATAATTTTACACGAACGTAAAAAAGAATCTGATAGGTAGGTACATGCAACAAATACATAATTGATTTGATATCAAGGACTCAAATGCAAACAAAAACTTCCGGTATTATATATAGGTAAACCTTTTGAATCAAATTTGTAAGTTTATAAATAAAAGTAACATCAAAGAATTAGTTTTACGTTACTAATTAATTAAGTGCTTATCCTAGTAATCACATAAATAAGTAAACAAGTTCCGCTTTCTCTTTTTTTATTAATTACGTAGTTCTATTATCGTTCTGATTAATTGTAAGTAAATACTAAATCTACCAACCACTGGAGCTTCATAAATAAAATGAAGCCATCAATCACTGTTTGTGTTAAATCGATTTTTAATAGTTTCTATTAACTTTAGGTGCTGGCCAAAAATATCTCTTTTTATTCAGATAAATTTTCCTGAGCAACCCTTATTAAAAAACACAACAAGGCCTGTAAATAAATCAAAACTACCCAAAAACGTGAGAGTCGGTTGGGTTGTGCACTTGACCCTTGTGACCCTATAGGTACTAAAGTTATATTTTAGGAAAAGCTTACCTTTCCGGTTTCTATCGATGCATAGGTCCTTTCGTCGGTTTTTCTTACCATAATAATTCGACTGTCACCATCATGACCATGGACAGTCTTCCTGTACCTGTGGAGATCCGTCAAAGAACCGGGGAATTCCGGTCGCCTCCTGCACAGATACATTTTATTTTATTTTGTTGCACACGTCGACGATCACAGAACAAAAATTAGTGATACATTTTATTTAACATAATTTTATTATTTATGTCAGTAGGAACTTCAACTTGGATTGGAATAAAGACTACTGAAAGTAGTATACGATAATCAATCACTCAGTCAGTTAGTCAGTCAGTAGTAACGTAAAACTTTTTAGACACATTCCGATGGTACCGCTGCAGATGAGTTACAAGTACAAAGTAAGTAATAAAAGGTAAGAATGAAACATATATATGAGTACTTATGTAGCATAATAGTTAAAAGTAAGTGTCTAAAGCTCGCAAACTGGCTAAGAATGGTTCGGTCGTGTTCGCGAGGTATGAAAGCCGAAGGTGACGGACGGTGTTTTTCAACTGAACTGAGTACTTGGTATTCCATAGTTTGTTAGTTAGTTGGTCGTTCCATGGTACTGACCAAGTGTAACAAATACAGAAAACACTGTTTCGATTTCAGAAAATCAAAGGCAACAACAAAAGCAACAAGTACAAGTACTGCTGGTATCTCTCTGTCTACTTAGTATACTTAGGTACTTATTAATGGTACATACATAGGTACCATTGGTTCCCACACAACAAACCATCGCATCGCTATTGGTGACAAATATGCAATGACAAAGCAAAACAGATATCATGAAAAAAAAAAAAATAGAAATGCGAAAGGGACAGTTGAACAACAGTTACTTGAATGAATGAATGAAAAGAAGAATAAAAGAAGGTTGTCAGATATCATTTGTTTTTCTTTAGAAACAAAATTTCAGAATATTTAACGATCACTAGCGTATATACGTTCCTATTTGAAAAAATATTCTGAACAAGAACAAGAAGTCTCCAGTAACTAACCATTACACCCCCTGACGAATTATTTCAGTAGCATAATCTCACTTTATACATCTCATAGAGTATACAAAAAAAAATTACTGTACGACAAGCAAAACTTCTAATGAAAAATAGTTGTTGAAATTAAATTGAACTTTAAAGTACTTCCCACCCCATTACGAACCCTTACACTCCCTAATAAATTATTTTAATGGCACAATCTCACTTTATACATATATACATCCTATAGAGTAACATTACGTACCCTTGTATGAGACAACTCCAAAACACAATAACTAAACAAAAAACCTTCACTAAAAGCATTTTAGGTGCTTTTAGGAAGACGTTAACACAGTTGAAATCAAGAAGAACCACCTGTTGATCCAGAGGTTCTCCTATTTATAGCAGGAAAAAAGTAATAAATTTAATAATGTTGTTTCTGTTTCGTTTTTCCATTGTTCGATAACATATTCGTGGAAACAGTTGAATAAATTTCCCATTTTCAGTAATTGTAATCGCTTTATTTTTGTTTTTTTTTTCTCGTGGTGGTGCCATAATATGGTTCGTTACTGTTACATGATTGAACCTACCTTACACTATTACGTAAAACACGTCTATGTATGCATGTAACGTGTGTGTGTAAGTTATTTGTCTTGTAATATGAATAGGTATATACACTGTTACTGTTTAAATGTACCCTTGAGATTGAAATTGAATTGCTTAGAGATCGATTTATTGCAACTAACGCAACGCACTAATTTGTAATTGAAATTGTTTTAAGTACGTATTATTGAAGTGTACAATTTTTATTAATAATCTATTTTTAAAATTACTATTGTTCTGTTGATGTTTATATCAGGGGGTCTAAGGGTTCGTTATGGGGTGCAAAGACGTTTAAAGTTTAATTTCAATAATTATTTTTCATTGGAGGTTTTGCTTGTCCTACTAACAGTAATTTTTGTTTTGTATACTCTGTGATATGTATAAATGGAAATTATAATAATTTCAAAAGTTACAAGTAGAGGCATTTCAAAATCCCTTGAACAAGAATGTCTAAAGGCCTGTGCACTTATTGTAATTTATTATTAAGTAAATGCTCATGAGATTCTGGAGTACTTGTAACATAAATAAATAGTTGTTAGATATCATGTTAGTTATTATAGTTTAAAGATAGAAAATTTTTCAACTCGTTCTCACGCTCACAATTAATTAAATAATTAATTATTGTTACTCCAAGGTGTTAACCATTAACGTAAATTGTAAAACAATTAGGTAAACCGGGAATACAATAAAAGGGCACTTAAAAACCAATTAGCAATAACAGAACAGTCTTTGAAGAACAATAAATTTCTTTGTCTTACGGTGGGTAATTGAAATTTAACTCGTCCAACAATGACCGTTAGGTAGGTACCAATGTTCTGAGTGACCAAAATTAATCAATTATATACAGGATTTTTCAAGTTGATGGGCTATTAGAAGTATATGAATTAGTAGAAGAAATTCAATTCTGAAACTTGGGCTCATTTGGTTATTGTTTATGCCGCTTCTTTTAAAAATATTTTCAAGTTCGATTTACATCCGGTTATACCGGAAGTCGATACCAACTTTCTTATTTTAAATGGAATGGTATATTTTTTACGCTGAATTCGAATAAAACGTGTAATTCTTTAAAGGGAAGTTTGATAACCAACTTGTTTCACCCTATGACGATCGGTTTCTGAGTTAATTTAATTTATAGAAAAAAAAATCGCTACCGCAACCCAAATTATAAAAAATCATAACTTCCACAAAATACGACTTAGAGTGTTGAAATTTTTACTAGTAATAGATGAATATTAGTGCTAACGCCTTGACAAAATTGAATTAAATAATTTATACAGGGCGTTCAAAATAAAATTCTAAAATTGAAAAACTTCAAACACGAATTACTTCGTTTTTTCAAATGGCACCTACTATTTTTTATTTTTTCAATCGATTCCTTTTTTATCCTCTTTCGATCTATATGGATACTTACTATTTTTAGTAATAATTCAAAATTATTCCAAAATTTTCAAATAAAATAGGAAGTATCCATATAGATCGAAATAGGATAAAAAAAGGAATCGACTGAAAAAATAAAAAATAGTAGGTGCCTTTTAAAAAGACGAGGTAATTCGTGTTTGAAGTTTTTCAATTTTAGAATTTTATTTTGAACGCCCTGTATAAATCATTTAATTCAATTTTGTCAAGGCGTTAGCACTAATATTCAGCTATTACTAGTAAAAATTTCAACACTCTAAGTCGTATTTTGTGGAAATTATGATTTTTTATAATTTGGGTTGCGGTAGCGATTTTTTTTCTATAAATTAAATTAACTCAGAAACCGATCGTCATAGGGTGTACAAGTTGGTTATCAAACTTACCTTAGAATTACACGTTTTATTCGAATTCAGCGTAAAAAATATACCATTCCATTTAAAATAAGAAAGTTGGTATCGACTTCCGGTATAACCGGATGTAAATCGAACTTGAAAATATTTTTAAAAGAAGCGGCATAAACAATAACCAAATGAGCCCAAGTTTCAGAATTGAATTCCTTCTACTAATTCATATACTTCTAATAGCCCATCAACTTGAAAAACCCTGTATATGTACCTATATAATTAGGTATAGCTGACTAAAGGTATTTTTGATTTCTTGAGTGGCTTTCTTTGCAATTTCCCCTGATTAATAATTTATATGGGGTTTGTACTAACAGCCATCAGAAAAAAAAAGTAAAATTGTTTTACTAGCATACGATTGTAGTACATATATCATCATAAATAGTAATTAACATTTCAGAACGTGTGTGTGACTATTTCCGGTAGGAACAGCCGGAAATTGACGCCTGCCATTTTATTATAAAGATTTATTAAAAATATCTCTGTAGGTACAATGTAGATATGATTTATATTTTTAAAATACGTTATAACAATAAGTAATAATAGCGTGGAAAAAAAAACCGATTGTAAAAACAATTGAAATTGTTTATCTCAACAATTAGTCGTTCATTCAAATCATAATCCTCAACGATACACCCCCGTTTGAAAATAAATTATAATTAATCTGAATCTAAATACATATATAAAATGCTAATGTTCGTACGTAAAGACAGGGTTTTCTCTATCTCTACCTACTCCAATCAACTTCCTGTTGGGGTGGTAAATACCCCTTGGTCTCCAGGTGGGAGTAAGGGAGTTTGGTCGCGGTGGGTGGAAGTGGGTGGTTGTAGGTGGCAGAAAAGTGAAAAGCAATATTTCTGTCCTTTTTTTTAAGTCATAAGGACCTCCGGAAAGATCTCAAAATTTCTGAAATGATCTGAAAAATTCTAAAATGAGCGCAAACTGTTATTATCGACTTAGAATGTTCGAGAAAGTTCTAAAAATTTCTTGAATGATCTAGAAAGTTTCAAAAAGTGTACATCTACGTTTCAAAGTGATGTAGGTACATCTAAATATTCTAGAGTGTTCTGATACTAGGAATTTCGATGTTCGATGATATATAAATCAACATTCAGTGACTTTTTGTCAGTTAAATTGTGTTTGCAGTCGAGTAAACATCAATTGGAAACAAGAGCGAACAGTGACCAACAAAATTGAAGTGATTTTGACAAATGAAAAACAACAGACTATTTGAATGTTCTAGAGTGTTCTAATACTAGAAATTTCAAAGACTTTTCGTCAATGTTATCATCGTAACAACCAAGAGATTAATTTAATGATTGTTCCAGAATCTTGAAGATCATTCAAGAATGTTTCAGAATGTTAAAAAAAGTTAGAAAATATTTTCAATCATTATGGAATGTTCTGGATAGTTCTAAATTCGCGAATATTCTAGAATGTTCCATCAAACGTGTGATATAATTATTTTTACCCGAGCAACATCGGGTATTGCTGCTAGTAATAATATAGAAATAATAAAACACGAATTTTGATCAACCTCTTGGTAATTGGAAATTTATCTCTGGTCCCTTGAGTTTCAAATTATCGAGAGTCGACTATATTAACCCTTTAAAAAGTAATTATTATTGTGGCGAAAACAAATAGATAAAGAAAACTTGTCTCACTTTAAAAGTTTAATTTAAGGTACTTAAATTACCTAAATTAAATGCACACAAAATTAAATTGTTAGAAACGAAATTCGATCGAATATTTTCTGATTTTAAAAGCTGTGAAGTACAATTTCTTCTTCATTTCCCACCCACGTTTCAGAAAATAATAAATAGACGATTATAATTTGAGTAATTATGTCGTTGAAATATATTTTTAACCACCCTGTATATTTAATAAAAAATATAATTTTTAAAATAGATAGTTATAGATTTTCAAAATTATTTACTGTTAAATATGTCATGCATCATGATGATGATATAAAGTTACGTTTATTTTTAGTTTAGTTTCTTTTTTGTTATTAAAAAATGGCTAATTTACTTTAAGATTAGCTCACATATTGCTATTATGTAGGTATGACTAGTTATACTAGCAGTATCGCTATTTTAATTTTGTTAATTTAACGCATCGTATGCACAAACAAAAATGCTGACATAAGAAGTAATTTAATTTCACATTGCGTGTGACATGCAATAAATACAATGGAAGCATTGGATATTACGATTACGACTTACTTAAAAAAACTATAAAAAGCTCTAATAGTTAGTTAGTTATTAATTATTCTGAATGCAAGCCTACCTAACACACAATGTAACAACTGATAAATAAATAAATAAATTAATTAATTTCTTCAAGCATAATTTCATTTATACTTACTGACTTTTAGAGTCACCCCAAATAGGAGGACCAACAATACAAAAAGATTAAGGATTATAGCATAATTACTTGATTACATAATTACTGATGCAGTTAAAAAAGTAGATCAATTTTCTAGCAGACACCGAGTACTTAATTAAAGTACCTTGTTTAAATTAGCTATTAACGTAAACACAGGCCAACGAAAATCGATTAAGCATCAAGGATCAAGGATGTGTCTGAAGGATATACTAACACGTCGGTTAATTTCAGCTCCCTTAGCTGTCAAGGACTGTTACCAAAAAATTAAAATAAATAGGACTGTCCCTGACTTAAAAATATTAAACACCAAAAGGTAACAAACATAAAATCTAAGAAAAAATGTTTAAAGATTATATATATTACAATATTTATCGCCAGGAAGAATAAAGGACCGAGCAGAATATTATTTTTTATGATATACAAGACTTTTTTGTGTTATTTTTTAAAAAATCTAAAGACAAACAAGTATTTTTTGAACTAACTTTCTCAGTTTTCGTGGTTGAAACCCCCTCCCCATTTGTCCAATATTTTTATTAGGAATGCAAACAGTTTTTCCGAGATATTTTGAGAACAATGCAGCTCACAAAAAATTTTTTTAGACATTTCTTGTAGGCAATTTTATTGTCTACATGTTTGTTTCGAATTTTTTTACTGTAAAATTGAAAGTATAAAAGTTATAGTGTGATATATACTGTTACAAGATTTTTCCTTAATTGTTTATCTTTAAATGTCCATAACTTTTTTATTTTAAATTTTACGATAAAAAGTATTTAATTAAAATTGTAGACAATTGAATTCTCTTTTATTTTGGTCTAGACAATTTTTAGCGTGAAACTGAAGATATAAAAGTTATAACGCGATTCATACTCTTACAAGATTTTTTTATTGGTCTTTTATCACTAATTACCTAAAACTTTTTTGTTACCTATTAATTTTATGGTAGAAATTTAATTCTCTACAATTTTGTACTTGGCACATTTTACTACGTAATAAAATTAAAAGAAATCACCCCCTAGTAAAATAAATAATAAAATATTTTAAATACCTTCATTACGTAACTGAATTTAAATAAAAAGTTGTAGCGTTTAAAATTCTAATCTTTTACGTTATTACCTCTTCCAGAAAAGGTAAAGGGTGAAATAAATTTCCCTACTGTCCTAGTTCGCTAGGCAATAAATTTTCCGCTAAAGCTTTTGCCAAGGAAAATAAATTGCTCCTCCTGAGGGCGACAACCCCTATAAAGTCGAAAGAAAGGCAAAGGTCACGATTTCTTGGTCTCTTGGTAAAAAATATTATCAACCTGATTTGTCTCATAAATAAATGAGAAAAAAGATACTACAGTAAGTCATTTTGGAAATATAAAATTTATTTACTCCTAGTTATTTTATTTATTTTCTAGGCAATTTTTTTTGCATATTAGTAAATTGTGTTATACAAAAGAGAGGGTTTATAAAGTCTTTTATTGACCACAAAACCACCAATAAAAGTGTCGTAATCAGTAAAAGAAAATTGATTACCGTTTGGACTCTGATTTTTACATAAATACCCCAATTTAAGGGATTGGAATAATACGTAATGTTGGATCAAAGTTTAAGTTTCAAGTAGTTTTATAGCAGACTGCAGACTGCAGACCTACGTACGTGAAATCGATCTCTTTGCGACTGCAGATGTATTATTTTTTAATAGTTTTAAGACCTTTTGCAAAGACAATTTACAAACAGATCCACAAATTACATCAACCTGGATCCACCCTTATTTTTTAAGATAAATATTAACCCCAAACAATTACATTTACTCATATGTTATGTACATTATTTACAACATTCAGCACTTGAGATAACGACAAATTAAAAATAGAAAGAAAATCCTTAACAGAAGACCTAAAGAATGTGTAGATATTTCTAATAAATAGTTTTTATTGGCTTAAAGACTGTGTATCTATCGTGGTTGAAATCCCCTCCCTATTTGGCCAATATTTTTCTTAAGAATGCAAACAGTTCTTCGAGATATTTTGAGAACAGTATATTCTTGTAGGAAATTTTATTCTGTACAATTTTGGTCCGAACATTTTTTACTCAGACTAAAAATAGGAAAATTATGACGTAACATTAAATTATTTTAATCAAAATTGTAGACAATTTAGTTCTCTACAATTTTGTACTTGACACTTTTTACCAAAAGTTTAATAATAAAAAGGTTATGGTGTGATCTATGCCTTTATGTGATTTTCTCTCTGATTGCTTATCTTTCATTGCCAATAACTCTTTTATTTTCAAGTTTATGATAAAATGTATAAAAAACTAAAATTGTAGACAATTTAATTCTCTACAATTTTGTACTTGACACTTTTTACCAAAATTTTATTAATAAAAAGGTTATGGTGTGATCTATGCCCTTATGTGATTTTCTCTCTGATTGCTTATTTTTAACTGTCAATAACTCTTTTATTTTCAAGTTTATGATAAAATGTATTAAAACTAAAATTGTAGACAATTTAATTCTCTACAATTTTGCACTTGACACTTTTTACCAAAATTTTAATAATAAAAAGGTTATGGTGTGATCTATGCCCTTATGTGATTTTCTCTCTGATTGCTTATTTTTAACTGTCAATAACTCTTTTATTTTCAAGTTTATGATAAAATGTATTAAAACTAAAATTGTAGACAATTTAATTCTCTACAATTTTGCACTTGACACTTTTTACCAAAATTTTAATAATAAAAAGGTTATGGTGTGATCTATGCCCTTATGTGATTTTCTCTCTGATTGCTTATTTTTAACTGTCAATAACTCTTTTATTTTCATGTTTATGATAAAATGTATTAAAACTAAAATTGTAGACAATTTAATTCTCTACAATTTTTCTTGACCTTTTTACCAAAATTTTAATTATAAAAATTATTATGATAAATGCCCTTATTTTGATTTTCTCTCTGATTGCTTATTTTTAACTGTCAATAACTCTTTTATTTTCAAGTTTATGATAAAATGTATTAAAACTAAAATTGTAGACAATTTAATTCTCTACAATTTTGCACTTGACACTTTTTACCAAAATTTTAATAATAAAAAGGTTATGGTGTGATCTATGCCCTTATGTGATTTTCTCTCTGATTGCTTATTTTTAACTGTCAATAACTCTTTTATTTTCAAGTTTATGATAAAATGTATTAAAACTAAAATTGTAGACAATTTTAATTCTCCTTTTTCCAATTTTGCACCTTTGACACTTTTTAACCAAAATTTTTAATTTTAAAAAAAAGGTTATGGTGTGATCTATGCCCTTATGTGATTTTCTCTCTGATTGCTTATTTTTAACTGCCAATAACTCTTTTATTTTCAAGTTTATGATAAAATGTATTTAAAACTAAAATTGTAGACAATTTAATTCTCTACAATTTTCTACTTACACTTTTTACCAAAATTTTAATAATAAAAAGGTTATGGTGTGATCTATGCCCTTATGTGATTTTCTCTCTGATTGCTTATCTTTAATTGTCAATAACTCTTTTATTTTCAAGTTTATGATAAAATGTATTAAAACTAAAATTGTAGACAATTTAATTCTCTACAATTTTGCACTTAACACTTTTTACCAAAATTTTAATAATAAAAGGGTTATGGTGTGATCTATGCCCTTATGTGATTTTCTTCTGAATGCTTATCTTTAATTGCTAATAACTCTTTTATTTTCAAGTTTATGATAAAATGTATTAAAACTAAAATTGTAGACAATTTAATTCTCTACAATTTTCTACTTAACACTTTTTACCAAAATTTTAATAATAAAAGGGTTATGGTGTGATCTATGCCATTATGTGATTTTTTTTCTGAATGCTTATCTTTAATTGCTAATAACTCTTTTATTTTCAAGTTTATCATAAAATGTATTAAAAATAAAATTGTAGACAATTTAATTCTCTACAATTTTCTACTTTACACTTTTTACCAAAATTTTAATAATAAAAAGGTTATGGTGTGATCTACGCCCTTATGTGATTTTCTCTCTGATTGCTTATCTTTAATTGGCAATAACTCTTTTATTTTCAAGTTTATGGTAAAAAGTATTTGATTCAAAATTCTAGAAAATTCAATTTCCTATAAGAAAAGTCTACAAAAAAAAATCGTGAGACTAATGGTTCTCAAGATATGGCAGGAAAACTACACGAACTGAAATGAAACCTGTTCAACTCTTTAATCGAATTTTTTTTGTTCATCTAATAAGTGCAGTCTTAATCTCAGAAAAAGTTCAACAAAATATAAAATAATAATAGACACACAGACACTAATAAATTAATAAAATAATTAGTCAATGTGACAATATTTTGGGTTAAAAGTTAAAATTTTATTTTTAATAGATACCAAACTTTTTGTAATCTGAGTCAAATAAATTCTAGTACATTTTTTCTGAGGAAGTAGATATAATTACGAATAGAAACTTTATCAATTTGATAATATTGTTGTTTAAAATTTTATTGCAAACGTAACATTTTTAGGTAAAAAGGCAGGCCATAAAAATCTTAAATAGAACACGAAAAATTAATTCGAGGCTGTATTTTTTTTTTGTAATGAGTTTACGTGTCACATAAAGTTTATTGCAGCGTAAAAAAGAAAACAAAGCGTTCATAAACGTCTTTATGGATTCAGATAATACGATTCAAAATTGTACACAATTTTCACCCAATAACAATAAGTCACAGAACAAATCGTATATAAATAGATGTACCTAGGTACATACTGCTAGATTTCTACTACATTTCAATAAATAATTAAATAAAACCTACAGGGGATTTTATATACAGGTATCTATTATAAAACGTCAGGACATACCTAGGACTTTTGATTGTGTTCGTCATGCTGCCTGCAGATATCGATCTGGGGACCGAACTGCTCCTACTGCACATTGTATGTACTTTAATAATAACTTTACTTGGACGTATCTATGTAAGGGGTAAATAAGGACGAAAACGCAAGGGTTGGTGAACGGCGCCGGCGACGTGATCCTGTGTTGTTTGGGTAAATGTGCACTATTATTCCTACTATATTATATACAGATATGTATATGACACGAGCCACGTGTCTCTTCGTATGTACATATGAAACAGTGGGTACATTCGTCGCGACGCGCCGGTATGAAGTTTTCGTTATTTTTCCGGAAAAGCGCCCGTTGCCGGCAACGACCGGCCGCGAACTTACTTCAGTGATAGTAAAGGCTACGCGGAATGTTTTTCCACCCTCCATGACGGGCAGGCTTGCGCCCGATCTACGCACGGAGTATTATACAACACTACTATACGTAAATAGCTACATACACGTACGTACAGTGAGCAGGAAGGAAATCTGCAACGGGTTTGGACCAAATGCACTCACGATGTGACGAGGTTACCTCAAGAGAATTGCACTGTCGAATAAATAATAAGTGTAAATACAGTAAATTTAGGTTGTTATAACGTAGTCGAAAAGACCTCAAAAATCAAAGCTTTTTAATTAAATACGTGCATAGATTTGGGAGATACTTACAATTAGGGACCTTGCAACTTGCAACCAAAATAAATACAATAAAACACGGTTATAACGAACTCGTACTCGAAAAGGCCTTAAAAATCGATTCACTATATCAGAAGTTCCTTAAAACAGAACCTTAAACATTTGGTTACAATCTCTTTTTGTTTCTACGTATCCTTTATAAAAGTACATTATTGTTTTTTAGTATTGTAGACACTCTCTTGTCTTTTAACAGTTATCGACTTGTTCCCTGTTTAATGAAAGGTTTTAAAACTAAATTAAGGGAAAAGGTGACATTTACTTTATAATAAGAAAGTCGTGCAACAATACACACAGGTTGCCAATGCAGAGATAAATAAAAAAATATTTATGAATAAAAAGTACATTAAGTATATTTGATTTTTTAGAACGTTCAGACCCGGATATTTATTTAGTACTTTATATCAGAAGTATGTAATGAAAGTAATGTTAAATAGGTTACAAAAGTTATTTTCCTATTGGGTGCTCCTTTAAGAACTGCAGGGACTTTTGATATGATACGTTATAACCGTTAGTCCTTAATATAAGTGAATTCCATTGCAGTTCTTTAAGGGACTTTTCTCTCTCTTGTTGAGATTTTGTACAGCCTATGACATGATTTTTGAAAGTTTATTTTTTTATTTCAATCGCACTGTAAATAATAGAAAAATTTAGTCTTTTAGCAATAAAAAATTACCAAATCAATAATCTAAAATCTACATAGGTACATAATTTCCTAAAATTTTATCTGTAATACGAAAACAGTCACAATTGCATCCAACTTTACCTAATAATGATGAAAAAAGGAAATTTCCTCAAGAAAATTACACTGATACATAAAATATACTTTAACATAATTATATACGTCCAACTACCCCATTAAATCATCAAACTTTTGTAGACATAAAGGGTATTATTAAACTTTCCCTTGTATATAGTCGTTAAAATTTTTACCCTTCAAATTATTTTCAATTTATCGCGTTAAAGTAACTAAGAATTAATTAATTAATTATTTAATAAGACCTTATGTTGATTAATTTTCAGTTTCTGACCAGTTAAGTTTATACAAACAATAACAATTTTCGATCATAACTGTAGATATTCAAACAAAAATAAACAAATTACACTTTACAACTTTATAGTTTCATTTTTAAAAATACTTAAAGCTCATTACAGGTCGCTCATAAATTAATTACGTAAAATGTTTTTCTATTAATTTTGACCCCTTACTTCTATTAGTGAGTTTTTTGTAAGATGTAGTGGGATCCCCAACCCCTTTACGTGAGATTTATCCTGTAATGACTCTTTTAATTAAAAGGGCAAGGAACTTGCAACAATTTCTTGAATTTAAAAATTGACAATAAGATTTTCAATAACTCCTTTTTTTTTAATGATATGCCCTCTCCATTTTATGGTCACGTAATTATTAGAAATCCCTTCAAACTAATTTCATGGACCTGTTAATTTATTTATTGTTATAAACAATAAAAAAATCTAATAATCTCACTTTTTATAAAGTGTAGTTACGTACCTACACGATAATCTCTAAAGGAATGTACCAATTTGTTAAATAATATAATCGCTGTTACATTTTTTGTTTCCTTTTTTTTACGAACTGTGTTGTTGTAAAAACAGAGAATATTCAGAAAACGAGTGCTCTTTATCGTTAGTTTTTTTTGTTTGTGTTGTGTATTTTATTCGTTCAGATACGTGCTCGCACACATACACAGATACACAATCATATTAGTAAAAGGATCTCTTTTTTCAGACTTTATTGTGAAGCAATCTGGAACAACGATAAGGGCCATAAGCTGTGCAAACAAATCCGACAAACAAGCAGGTAGATACAAATACGCGAAGGTTATCTAGAAGACAATAACAAAATGTTAACTCAACTAAAAATAGAAAACCGACTAGGTAGTAGATAATAAAAAGAAAATATTTCAGCAAAAATATTTGTTCATTAAATTGCTTTGTTATAAAAGAAGAAAAGTCATTAAAAATCTCACGTCTACTTATTAATTAAAATAATTATTTTCTTTATTAATTAAAAACTCATTGAAGGGTGAATTTTGCGTGAAAGGGGTAAGGGAGATCCCACCATATCTTATGCCCCAAATTAATAAAGAAATACCTTGTGAAAGTAATTAATATAATTAATAGATTCAATGAATAAATAAAAAACAAAAGAAGACAACATTTAATGTGCCAGTTAATTTATATTGTGTTCTTTTACACACGTAGGTAGTCATTTATGTTATAACCGGAAGTTTCTATGGAAAGGATATCCGCAAATCTGTCGATAATTTATTCATACAAGTCTGACAAATTAACTCGTTGAAAAACACATGTATGTATGTACTAACATCTGTAATTGTGTGTATAAAGGCAAGTTTTGGTTTTAGTTTTATCGTGTAGGTAAACAAATTGAACTGGACATTTACAGGGTGTCTGACTTACTAATAAAATTCACCTGAAGAAAAAATGTAGAAAGAAGTATAAAAGTTAAAGGAAAACAAGGCTGAATAGTGGAATAGTGACTTTCGGCAGCATTTAAATTTTTTTTCTTTTCCTGGCCGTAAGCCTTTTTGCCCACGTCATTACACAAAAACTTTCATTCCTTATTTTTGCCCCCTTTAGGGTAAAATTTTTACAAACTAAATATCGTATTTATATCTAATCAAAAGCCTAAAAAATAAGTTTCAAGCCTCTAGCTTTATATCTACTTATCTATCTCTCTACCAAATTCTCATTTAAATCGGTTCAGTAGTTTGGGCGTAATTGCGTAACACACAGACAGACAAATTACTTTCGCATTTATAATATTATAGATTAATACGTATAGTTTAATTTTAGTTTAAAATAGTTTATAAAGCTTATAGTATTCAACCACTTTTATTGATCCAAATAAACAAAACCTCTATAACTTTTTACACTTAATATTTTAATTTTCTGGGCCGTAAGCTTTTTGGACGACGTCATTACACAAAAACTTTCATTGGCTCATTTTATCCCCTTTAGGGTAATATTTTTACAAATAATTTAATGTCGTATTTATTTATATCTAATCAAAAGCCTAAAAAATGAGTTTCAAGCTTCTATCTTTAAAAATTACGGTATTTCCGCACAAACTTTTCTATTTCAACCCCTTACAACCCTTTTCTCGCATAAAAAAGTAGCATATGTCCTTTCTCAAGCTCTAGACTATCTCTGTACCAAATTTCATTAAAATCGGTTCAGTAAATTTTAGGCGAGATTGTGTAGCATACAGACAGAGTTACTTTCGCATTTATACGTAATATTCCGCGAATTCATTTTAATCGATTTTCCTATGGGAATAAGATATTATCCCGCAGTAAAACATAGCCTATATGTTAATCCAGGGTGTCAGCTAACTCCATACCAAATTTTATTAAAATCGCTCCAGCCGTTTAGACGTGAAGAAGTAACAAACATACACACTCACATTTACAAACTTTCGCCTTTATAATATTATTGTGATTTGTTTGTAACAAATTGTTTCTGGATTTTATATGAATATTTAGTGATATGATTGCAAAATTTGTTAATAAAAGAACATTTTTTTGTATTAGTATTGTAAATTAAATTTCAATTTTGTGCCTAAAGCAAACAGTGTAATAAACAATAAGCAGACAATTATCCGCCAAGTGTGTCTAACACTAACATCAGTGTTGGTATTTAATAGAAATTCATCGCAAAATCCTGTGACAACAATCGTAGAGCGGAAGTCGAAACTGTCTCGCTACGATAACCGGCACCGTGACATTTTTCACATTTTTTTTTATTCGTTTCGTTTCGTTTCGTTTCTCGAACAACAAAATCGCCGAATCACTTTTACCAAACAATGCTAAGCGATTTTGACGATCACATAGACCGTGACAGCTCATTTTTACTATTGTAAAAAACCAAGCCAGACACGAATTTAATAGATATCAGATACAACTTATTATAAAAAGCACAATACGTAGGCACTCATACAGAGTGTTCGCTAAAGAATGTTCGTTTTGTGCTACAATACAATTAATAACACACTATGGTAGTTGACCAACAATTATATACCTTTAGGGTGTTTATTAAAAAAAATTCAATATTCGTAAATCAGCAACTTCAACTCTTCAAATTTTTATTTATTATAGATACTAAAAGACGCCTAGCATCTATATAGGGCGTCGAAAATCTAAAATAAATTAATTGATTATTTTTTTAGAAAGTTACTAACGTTTTAAAGTTTGATTAATGACCGCAAACAGAGCAACAACCGCCATCTATCGAGATTAACAGTGTTACACAATGAACATGTTTGGTTGTTCGCTGTTATCTCCGGAAGTACTGGTCGGATTTTCAAAATTATTTTTTCATATGAAAGCCCATTTTTCGATGTACGTTTTAGGATGTTTTTAAACACACTGTAACTTGCTCATAGGAACGGAATGGGGGCAATAAATACAAATATACGAATTTTTAGACCATTTTATCGAATATTATTTTCGAGTTATGAAGATATTCGATTCGAGTGATAGAAGTTCGACTTATGCCAAACAATTTGGTTGACGAAATTTGACTTTAGGTACTTTTGATTAATTATGTCCCCCTTTTTTTTTTAGTTTATTAAATTTCTAATAATTTTCTAGCATGTGGGGGGTCCACACGAAAAATTTAATTATTTTATACCCCAGTTACCTACAAAAATTAATGAACGAACACACCGGAAATGTTTTCAACGTTCAAAAAAGGCGCTGATGAAAAGTGGAGTAAAAGTATTACACACATAAATAATTAAATAAAACGTCCTTAAATAGAATCGAACGTACATATGTATGTTTTATAGACAGGTATTAGGTACGATACATAATGGAATGTTGAAAAAAGTTTTTTCGTGCCACCTCGAGCCATGCATGCAAAGTTTCATTAAACAAACCAAATTTATTTCTGTTTGAGCTTGAAGTAGGTATATACGTACATACATTCACTCACAAATGCTGCCTAATCGGTTTTATTAATCTGGTATCATAATTCTACTCCTAATCCTGCACTAAAATATATTTAAAGGGCTTAGGACATGAAAACTATTTAGGTATATGTAAACTGATTTCACGATTAAATAAAACCGTCATAAGTCAAAGTATACAATTTTTAAAAAAGTTTTAATCAAAATAAAACATAAAGGACCTGATAACATGATTAATAATAAGTCTGTCAATCATATCAGTTTAATATCAAGTAAGTATATTTTTAGAAAATCAAAACTGATAGGAAAATTCTTATAAAATCTCATTTCATAAAGGAGATGGGGATTGGAAATCTCACAACTCAAGCAATTGTTATCTACGTCTCTACTTGTCTCTCCCTCTCTTTACGCCTGTTTCTGCTCCTAGTATATGTTTAAATGAGGGAGTGGAAAAATTCTTGACATAATTAATGGACGTCCCCTAAAATATTTATCTAATACATTCCCACGTAAACATATATATACACAGGGTTTTTTGAGTTTATGGGCTATTAGAAGTATATGAATTAGTAGAAGGAATTCAATTCTGAAACTTGGGCTCATTTGGTTATTGTTTATGCCGCTTCTTTTAAAAATATTTTCAAGTTCGATTTACATCCGGTTATACCGGAAGTCGATACCAACTTTCTTATTTTAAATGGAATGGTATATTTTTTACGCTGAATTCGAATAAAACGTGTAATTCTAAGGTAAGTTTGATAACCAACTTGTTTCACCTCTGTGACGATCGGTTTCTGAGTTAATTTAATTTATAGAAAAAAAAATCGCTACTGCAACCCAAATTATAAAAAATCATAACTTCCACAAAATACGACGAAGAGTGTTGAAATTTTTACTAGTAATAGCTGAATATTAGTGCTAACGCCTTGACAAAATTGAATTAAATAATTTATACAGGGCGTTCAAAATAAAATTCTAAAATTGAAAAACTTCAAACACGAATTACTTCGTTTTTTTAAATGGCACCTACTATTTTTTATTTTTTCAATCGATTCCTTTTATTATCCTCTTTCGATCCATATGGATACTTCCTATTTTATTTGAAAATTTTGGAATAATTTTGAATTATTACATAAAATAGGAAGTATCCATATATACATCGAAAGAGGATAAAAAAAGGAATCGATTGAAAAAATAAAAAATAGTAGGTGCCATTTAAAAAAACGAAGTAATTCGTGTTTGAAGTTTTTCAATTTTAGAATTTTATTTTGAACGCCCTGTATAAATTATTTAATTCAATTTTGTCAAGGCGTTAGCACTAATATTCAGCTATTACTAGTAAAAATTTCAACACTCTTCGTCGTATTTTGTGGAAGTTATGATTTTTTATAATTTGGGTTGCAGTAGCGATTTTTTTTTCTATAAATTAAATTAACTCAGAAACCGATCGTCATAGGTGTACAAGTTGGTTATCAAACTTACCTTATAATTACACGTTTTATTCGAATTCAGCGTAAAAAATATACCATTCCATTTAAAATAACAAAGTTGGTATCGACTTCCGGTATAACCGGATGTAAATCGAACTTGAAAATATTTTTAAAAGAAGCGGCATAAACAATAACCAAATGAGCCCAAGTTTCAGAATTGAATTCCTTCTACTAATTCATATACTTCTAATAGCGCATCAACTTGAAAAACTCTGTATATGGGGATATCGTGTGTAGAAAAACAATCTAATTGAAGGAAAATCATTAAGTGTACAATTTTGCAAATGGTTTTTGTATCTAATGATACCTTTGTAGATATAATAAATATTCTAAAAATAACTATGTACCTAGTTTAATATCGACTTAAACGGTAGTACCTAGTACTTATGTATCTTTCTGTTGCAAAATATATACATACATAAGTAGCTAGCTATCTAAAGTAATTTCGTCATTTTCTATTTAACGCTTATTTTACAATTTTAGTTCAGTAATTTATTTTTTGTACTTGTTTGATTGCTGCATTCATGTAATTTGTAACGTATAGAGCAAGTAAGTGTTGGCTGCCATTATGTACTATAAAATATTGCCTTAGTTATAATATAATTGCACAGTCATGTTGTGTCACACAATATACGTGCCTACGACACATAATATTTAGTAATTTTGTCGTTGTTTTTTTTAATACCTGAGTACTACTTTTAGGCTATTATACAATTATTTTTAAATTGTTTCCCTACTAATAATGACTACTTATACATTCTTCTGTTTTGTGACACGCGGCAGATAAAGCTTTTAAAACTGTTTACTCAATATCTGTTTTGTTAAAAGATACGCTTACTTTGACGGCCACAAGTGACAAGAATTTAAAATAATTACAACATGTTTTCAATTTCAAAAAAACAAGTAGCAATTGATTGATAACAATTTGTATGGGGGCACATTTTAATTCAATAAGTGATGGCTTCTGAATGATAAAGAGATACAAGACAATTATTGCGCGATAACATTTACTGACATGAATGAAGTTTTCAAGTGTGTATAGTTTTTTGTTCAGTTTTTCTTTGTTACTTTGTTTTATGGCTAATAGGTCGTGATGTTGTGTGTTCTTGTCTAATATTAATTTTATTATTACGTTTACGGTTTTATTGTGGATATCTATTAATATCAAAATGTGTACCTTTCAAAATCAGCAAAGATTAGATTAAAGATTAAGGAAAATATTCAGAATTTATGTTAGTATTTAATATGACGTAGTGAGATAATTTTCATTCAGGTATTTTGTTATAAACGTCTTATATATATATATATATATTGCGAAATTTTAGGAGACGTCCATTAATTATGAAGGGAATTTTTAATTTAGTTTCAACCTTCTCCACCCCATAGACTGAAATGTGATTAGATGTGGCAGAACCCGCCAATCCTATCACGTGAGATTTACCCTATAATGAGTTCTCATTAAAGTAGATGAGAAAATTATAAAAATAGGTTAAATTAAAAAGTTAGATTTCCAATAATCCGATCAATTTAAATGAGATTTGATGAGATTTTCTGGACTCCTCTCTTCCCAATTTGAGCACACGTAATTAATTAATAGAGACATGAAGAACTAAGTAGTTATGGACATACTTAGAGCAGAAACAGGCGTAAAGAGAGGAAGACACAAATAAAAACGTAGATAACGATTCTTTTTTGATTGGGTGCTCCTTTAAGAACTGCAGGGACTTTTGATATGGTACGTTATAACCGTTAGTCCTTAATATAAGTGAATTCCATTGCAGTTCTTTAAAGGACTTTTCTCTCTCTTGTTGAGATTTGGTACAGCCTATGACATGATTTTTGAAAGTTTTTTTTTTTATTGCAATCGCACTGTAAATAATCGAAAAATTTAGTCTTCCAGTATTAAAAAAATTCACAAATCAATAATCTAAAATCTACATACATAATTTCCTAAAAATTTTATCTAATACGAAAACAGTCACAAATGCATCCAACTTTATTTAATAATGATCAAAAAATTAAATTTTCTCGAGAAAATTACAGTGATACATAAAATATACTTTAACATAATTATATACGTCCAACTACCGCATTAAATCATCAAACTTTTGTAGACATAAAGGGTATTATTAAACTTCCCCTTGTATATAGTCGTCGAAATTGTTACCCTTCAAACTATTTTCAATTTATCGCGTTAAAGTAACTAAGAATTAATTAATTAATTATTTAATAAGACCTTATGTTGATTAATTTTCAGTTTCTGACCAGTTAAGTTTATACAAACAATAACAATTTTCGTACATAACTGTAGATATTCAAACAAAAGTAAACAAATTACACTTTACAACTTTATAGTTTCATTTTTAAAAATACTTAAAGCTCATTACAGGTCGCCCATAAATTAATTACGTAAAATGTTTTTCTATTAATTTTGACCCCTTACTTCTATTAGTGAGTTTTTGTAAGATGTAGTGGGATCCCCAACCCCTTTACGTGAGATTTATCCTTGCAACAATTTCTTGAATTTAAAAATTGACGTGAGATTTTCAGTAACTCTTCTGAATTCGGGAGCCCTCCCTCACAATTTTTGAGCTCTTATGATAATAAATATGAATTAATTAATATTAATATTTGATTAAATAAATATTGAAGCCTATCACCTAATAGAAAATTAACGATTTAGTCATGTAGTAATAGATGAACATTTAAGTGCTTTTTACTAGTAAGTATTTGACTTTACTGTCCAGTTTATTTAGTGTCCCTTGTAGTCTGAAATTCCACTGTGTTACGCCACTGCATCATACGAAAACCGAAACACAATGTACCAATGCAAAAAAAATATAAATAGCAAAAATATTCCAAAGTTGAAAGTTCAAAAACATGACTATATAAACGTAAACATTACCTAATTAATAAATAAATACCCACAATTTATTACTACTGATGGACGATTAGTATTATCAGCCTTATCATTAGATATCATTATTATTGATAAAATTTGAACAATTATTATAAATAAAATTTCCAAACATCTATTTTATAGCCACAAAACTAAAAAACTACACTAAAGTAGACAGATATATTATTGACTTACATGGTTGTTACCTACGTATAATTAACCCAATAAAAAGTTGCAGGTAACTATTTTAAATTAGAAGCCGGCTGTTATGAGTGTAAATTACTTTTTAAGTTAATTACACCAAATAAGTAGATCGTCGTTGTTATTGTTATAATTAGTCACGCGCCACATATTGTTATTGTTGTATTAAGATTTCATTTTAACACACACTGCTAATGACACAAACATCAACCAACGTCTTCTTTACAATCAAATTCAACCAGATAGGGAACAATAAGAAATTCACCACTAGGTATAATTATTACATTTAATAATAAGTAGCTAAAAAGCTAAAACTGAAGAGGTAACCACTAGTAAGTATTGACTGATTAAAATTAAAGTTAAAATAACCAACACTGTTTTAACTTTAACTATTAGTTAACTACTATTATAATGAGGACGTAAAAGTAAAAGTGTTTATCTGTATCGTAAATGTTAACACAACAAATCAAATTATTTTATTATTAATATTTGCGACACTGTTGTTTGTTGTTGTGTTATCTACCTAATTACTGAACGTGAAACCTTTTTCATGTAGTCTGTGTATTAATAAGTATTTTTAAAAAACTCTATAGTTTTGGTTTCAACTTTGTAACAGTCCATGATGATGATAATTAAGTGACATTGCAAAGTGTGTTTTATTTGAAATTCATCCTATTAATAAGTACCTAATACATTGTAGGTACTACAGACACGTCGACGTCTCTCTAGAATTAATGAACTAATTATTTAATTATTTATTAGACACTATAGAATTTTACTTGGTGTTCAAAAAATATCAAAAATACAGCAAAAGTCCCCAGAATAAGACTTTAAAAATATGTACGTACCTACGCTATAACAGAAGTTCGTTAAAACTGAATCTTAAACATTTGGTTACAATCTCTTTTTGTTTCTATCTATCCTTTATAAAAGTACATTATTGTTTTTTAGTATCGTAGACACTCTCTTGTCTTTTTGCAGTTGTCGACTTGTTACTTGTTTAATGAAAGGTTTTAAAACTAAATTAAGGGAAAAGGTGACATTTACTTTTTAATAAGAAAGTCGTGCAACAATACACACAGGTTGCCAATGCAGAGAAAAATAAAAAAATATTTATGAATAAAAAGAACGTCATATTTGATTTTTTAAAACTTTAAGGCCCGGATATTTATTTAGTACTTTATATCAGAAGTACGTAATGAAAGTAATGTTAAATAGGTTATAAAAGTTATTTTTCTATTGTGTGCTCCTTTAAGAACTACAGGGACTCTTGATATGGTACGTTATAACCGTTAATCCTTAATATAAGTGAATTCCACTGCAATTCTTTAAGGGACTTTTCTCTCTCTTGTTGAGATTTTGTACAGCCTATGACATGATTTTTGAAAGTTTATTTTTTTATTTCAATCGCACTGTAAATAATCGAAAAATTTAGTCTTTCAGCATTAAAAAAATTCACAAATCAATAATCTAAAATCTACATACATAATTTCCTAAAAATTTTATCTCTAATACGAAAACAGTCACAAATGCATCCAACTTTATTTAATAATGATCAAAAAAGTAAATTTTCTCCAGAAAATTACACTGATAGGTACATAAAATATACTTTAACATAATTTTATACGTCCAACTACCGCATTATTTAATCATCAAACTTTTGTAGACATAAAGGGTATTATTAAACTTTCCCTTGTATATAGTCGTTAAAATTTTTACCCTTCAAATTATTTTCAATTTATCGCGTTAAAGTAACTAAGAATTAATTAATTAATTATTTAATAAGACCTTATGTTGATTAATTTTTAGTTTCTGACCAGTGAAGTTTATACAAACAATAACAATTTTCGATCATAACTGTAGATATTCAAACAAAAATAAACAAATTACACTTTACAACTTTATAGTTTCATTTTTAAAAATACTTAAAGCTCATTACAGGTCGCCCATAAATTAATTACGTAAAATGTTTTTCTATTAATTTTGACCCCTTACTTCTATTAGTGAGTTTTTGTAAGATGTGGTGGGATCCCCAACCCCTTTACGTGAGATTTATCCTATAATGACTCTTTTAATTAAAAGAGCAAAGGAACTTGCAACAATTTCTTGAATTTAAGAATTGACAATGAGATTTTCAATAACTCCTTTTTTTTTAATGATATTTCAAGGATGCCCTCTCCATTTTATGATCACGTAATTAATAGAAGACCCTGCAAACTAATTTTATGGACCTGTTAATTTATTATTATAAGTAATTAAAAAAATCTAATAGGTAATATCTAAAGATTCGATTCTCATTTTTTATCAAGTGTAGTTAAATAATAAATAATCTAATACATACATCCATTATTTCCTAAAAATTGTATCACAACTACGCATTTTCTATTTTATGGCATTCCAAATTAGTAAGGCATTTTTTTGTTTGCTCATTAACGTAAAACAGTAATAAAAATCGCAGTAAAACAACGGTTATTAATTAATTCGTTCGGTTTCTTATCACTGATAAATTCCTTTGTTAAGTCATTGTAAGTTGTAATTGTGAAGGAAATTAGAGAAAGCAGTAAACCGTATATGACTAAGAATTAATAGACGTGAAGAGAATATCATGAGTATAACTGTAAAACTGTGGATAATTTTATTACAGTATTGCACTTAATTGTTCATTAGAATGGCAGTCACGTTTTACCAATAAATTAAATACATATTACATACGAATACATTACATAAATAAATAATTAAAGCACCGGAACTTTATCAATAAAAAAAAAACTATTTTAAAAGAATTTTATAGACGAAACTTTTAAGATCCTATTTTCTCACATATTCACCCCCAAAGGTCTCTTCAATTACTTAAGATTTTATGTATTTTGCAAAGTGCAGTTGAAGCAATGTGTCGAATAAAGTATTTAACAAAATGACACTGACCGAGTTTCATTCAGAAAACCAAATTGCAGGATATCCGGCCCTTTTTTTATTACGTAATATTGAATTGTGCTAATCTAAATAATTGTCTATAGAATAGGACAATGACAGAAAACAAATATAATTAGCCTCATTATAAAAAAAGTAAAGCATCACATCGTTCTAACAACAATAGCACCTAATTAGTCGTAATGTTTGTTTCTATTAGGTACAAATTGCAAGACCAAAAAATTTATTTTTCTTTTAACATAAATTTAACACAAACCCCTTTCATATAAAATAATTTAATAAGTTGCAGCACCAAGAAATATAGTTTTTTATTTTCTTAATTGACTTGATTATGATGAACCATTTTTTTTACAAAATTTTATATTAAAATAATTAAAAATTTATCACCAAAATAAAATATTTTTAAAGTAAACTTGTGATAAGCCCCTTTATTGTTTTTCTTATGTAGATATTATTAAAAATTTAATTCAGTCTTAAAATAATCTAAAGCCCTTAACATCTTATTTACGTAATTCTAGATTAATTTTAAGATAATATCAGTATTTCAAAAAACAGAAACCTTTAAATTATTAAAAATAGTAAAACTTACCTGAGGTAACAATTACAATTACAATCAATTAACGTTACTGAATTCAATCTGAATATGAGGAGGGTCTGTGCATTGTTTTTGTATGTATTTCTTATCACCTAATGAATCACGAAACCAAATAGCAATTATAACGCGATTTAACCATCATTAGTAGTTATAAATTCTGAGATTTATTACACAAAAGTTTCCAAAAAAAAAAAAACACTTATTAAATAATTGAACTCATTTTAAGTCCTCACTGGCTTACAAAATATTATATAATAAGACATTTACAGTATCTAGGTAATGTTCTGTAAAAATCCATTAAAAGTTGATTAATTGTATATTAAGACTTAATTAGGTAGGTACCTACTCACATCATTTTGCTCGACTATTTTAACCCTTTGGTAAACGTATAATAACAATAAATATTGTCTCACCAACGACACCGTATTGATAAACAATTAACCAATATGAACTAAAGTTTCAATAGTAAAAACGAATTATTGTAATCTTGAGATTAGAAATAATGTATGTATTAAGGATTACTCATTTTCATGAAACGAGAAAACAAGTAAATGATATGATATCATCTTAAAACAGACTGAAACTAAAACGATAAAACAGAAAATTACTAAAAATAAATTGCTCAATTTTTTTGTTCTTAATTAAAATGTCTAAATTGAATTTTAGATAAAGTATCAGAAACGTAAAATAAATAAATAAAAAAAACGAGAAGAAATTACCTTTGATTCACAATTTTCCCATTTAGCCCCACCTTTAAATGTTAAGTAACACTAAAAACAGTCTAGCACTTTTGACCTAGGTATATAACTATAGTACAGTACATCAGAAAGCCTATTTATTCCTTAATTTTATTCGATTTTAATTGGCATTAACTGCAAGTGCCATAAAACGTAATTGGACTAATTTTCGCCATCATACCTACTTTTACTTGAGAAAATGCAACAATTGTACAATATTTGCAATATTTCTACTCAAACTAATATAGATATAATAAAATTTAAAATACAACCTGATCAATAAATCAAAAAAAGTTTTAGTAAGTAGGTACTTACTTTCAAAAAAAAAAACACCGGTAATTGAACTATAATAACAATGAAAACACGTAATAAATTTTTAGTGTTTGTTTAGTAAAGAAATTCGTCAAATAATACCAAACTATAAGTTTTACGATTTTATTGTCAACTGTTATCAACTTTTAAAGCAACAGTTTAGAAAAAATTAATTTTATCTTATCTAATGTTTAATATTAAATTGATGTTTGTGTCAATAGAGTGGCTAGTTACAAAAATACTCCTAAAATATTTATTAAATTTAAAAATATGATATAATAATGAGCAAACAAAAACTGTGTGAATTCTAAAATTATAACATACTTTTGCACTTTTAATCTTTTGCACTTGACAAAAAACAAGAACAAAACAAATTTTTGTTTAATGATCTAATGCGAAAATAAATAGAAAAGTAATTAAAACAGACAGAGACGAGTTAATAATCAAATTAAAAATAGTAAAATTAATTAATTTATCAAATGCTGAAACGTTCCAACATTTCTTTCTTTCTATTAATAAAAAATCAACACGAGTTTTATATCTTGTCAAAAATAACGAATCGATAACACAAGATCCACTATAATTAACCCTTAATCCCCTCCTGAACAGTAAACTTTATTCCTTAATCCTCCCCTGTATTCAGAAATTAAAAATTTTTGTATCTAATAATAACTTTCCACTCTAACTCTACTAATTTTCTATTTAATAACTGTATACGTAATAGATTAGGTACTTGGTACTTTCAGTTAAAAACTTTTTTATTTTATATTCAAAAGGAAAAATTTGCAGCATGTAGAGACATCTTGAAATACCACATAGAACTACCTTCAGTACAAAATATATTTTTTTTAAATATGGTACTTGTGTAGACATCTAGGTTTAAGATAATGTACTATTAAAAGTAGGAATCTAATAGTTTAAATGTTAATAGTTTCCCATATAAATGTAAATTTGAATTTTGTTAATTTTCATTTTAAAATTTTAAGATTCAAATCATAATTATAATCTTTTATTACGTCTCTTTTTCGACTAATAAGATAAACAAAACTTAAAAAAAAATATTAAGGAAATAAATCACTAGTTGCCTTAAACTTACAATTATTTTTCTTTCAATTATATTAAATTAAAATAAGAGAACGTAAAACTTCGTCTTAGTTTCGTTTTAGTATTTAATTCTTCTTATATTAAAGAGAAAATAATTGTTCAAATAAAGTTTTATTGGTATCTAACTACAAGCCCTCATTAACCCTGTAAGTTAGTTAAAACAAAACAATTTCTAAACAAAAATACTACTTTATTGTTATTAAAATCATAAGTAAATAAAAAACAATTAGAAAAACAAACAAAAAGTAAACAAAAAAGTACTTTATGGCAAAAATTATAAGTAAACAAAAACAAATTCGAAAGGAAGAGAATAATACTCATAAACATAAAATAAATCATAAACAGAAGAAAAACTTTGATCAGAAAATAAATCATTAACAAAAAATCTAATTATCAATAATTTCTCCTACAAAAAAAATTACAAAAATGTCAATAAATACGACTCACATTGTACAGGATGGTCTTCTTCAAGCAGCCTGTAGTCTAAAGCACACTTATTCCTCTCAGAATTGGCCCCAACATCATTATACAACCGAGCTTGCAAATAAAGGACATCTTTGACTCTCGAAAATGCCTCGACCTTCTCAAAACCATCCCTAACATCGTCCAACATCTTTGCTGCTTCCAGAATTATTTTAGTCCTCTCCCCTTCTGGTTTATGGCCCGCATTGGCAACGAAACACTTTACATATAACAAAACAGCCCTCGCCCTGTCAAAGTGCCCACCATGGGTCAAAATATGGACCAGACCACCTTCAAGAAGCTCCAGAGCCTGTCCAGGCATCCCCAAGAGTAACTGGACGTTTGCCAAATGAAGATGGACGATTGAGGAGAGATAATTGATGTGAAAATCGTTTGCATAAACTAAAGAAGAGTTCAGAAGGGATATAATACCAGGAGGAACTGATTCCGGAAAGCTACTATTGCACTGAATCTCAGCCAAAAGAATCATTGCTCGAATTTGGTAGTCGATACGTAATTTGTGTTTGAGAATCTCGGTTGCCCTCTGATGGGCTTCAGTGTAGTCTTTGCGGTACAAAAGAAGTTCTGTAAGTCTCAGTTTGCTCTCCCAAGGGTCAACTGCGGATATTTTTTGGGCCGCAATCTCAGCCTCGACCCAACGACAGTTGTGCAAAGACCGAATGAAAACGAAAAGATTTTCGCACAAAATCCAAGAATTCGAAACAGGTTCGTTTGGAAAATGTTCTTTGGCAAGATTTATGAGACTACTGGCCAACGAATATTCGCCTTGTAACGTGAAATGGTTGGCCAAATTACAAATGGAAAGGCATACAGGCTCTCCACAAAAAGATTTTCCTAAAACCGGAGTTTCCATGTTTAGGTGGAGAAGGAGCTGACTCCATAGGGAAGACATTTCTGTTTTACCATAAAAAAGCCAAAGGGATGATTTATGCGCGTAACTGGCAGATATTAGGTCCCCATAAGAATGTTGGCAATTAACTATATCACTTTTTGTAATAGTCTGAAACAAAACTAACAATTAAAAAAATCAAAATAATTATGTATGTGTATACAATATTTACCTCAAATATTTGCTTGGGATTTCCACTGGTAACACCTGCATATTGTACAAAAGACTGGATTCCCAATGACATAATATAAGTCAAGTTCAAATCGAGACTCTTCAAAATGGAATGTTCGAGGAGTTTATCTTTATTGGCGTTAATTAAACAGTACAACCAGGAAAGGGCATGTTGAAGACAAACGTTATCGTTTGCCTCTTGAGCCATTGTAATCGCTTCTTTTAAGGCAGCAAAAGCTTCTTCCCTTTAAAAATATAATAATATATATAAGTACCAAAGCATTTGAAGTAAAATAATTAAGTAAAGAGTACCCTACCGGTGATCCATTTGATAGTGAAGAACGGCCAAATTTAATGCAGCAAATCTATATGCTTTGGTCTTTTCGTCACTAGAATTTCTGTTATCAGTCAAATTCATCCTATCAAAACAATGATGAAGACTGTGGACTGCACCACAAAACTCCTTTACTCTTAAGTAGTTTAAATAACTAAGGAAATGCTAAAAACAATATTAACAAATAAATACTTAACAAAAACTTAAATAAAATTACTCACAGCTTCTGCTAAATCAGGATTTGATTTTAAAAGATTCCTAATGTGAAACTGTAATTCCTTAGGATTTAAAGCCTTTCCCTCATTATTTGATAATAAAGCTGCCTGAGATGCTATGAAAAGCTCAGCTTGCCTCCTAGACCACTGGTCCTTATCTGAATTCCTAAAAGACACCAAAAGTATTTTTTAAACAACAATTTAAAGCACACTTACCAATCATTGATCTCCTTGTATTTACAAGCCATTAAAGGGTCAGGGTTTACCTGAAGAGCCCTTTTAAATGGTTCATAATATCTTTTGAATGACTGGAGAACTGCTGTCACTTCAGAAAATGTAAGTTTATCGAAATTTAACAAAAATCTTCTTATATAATATCCTAAAATAAATAACATTTTTGCATTTTAACTGAAAAATAATTAAGCTTTGAACTCACCTATAACACTACTTTTATTTATTTGTAAATGTGATGTTTTCCTGACAGTCTCCATGTCTCTTAAAACTAATTTTCTGATTTCATCAATTAAGTCTAAGAAGTAACGCATCCCTTTCGAATTAACGTTATCAAGCACCTTATCAAATTCTTTTAACAGACGTACGTGTACAGTATATTTATCAGATACAAGTAAATTCCTAAGTTCTAGCAGCGTAAGATCAGGATTTTGTATAAGCTTGAGTATAAGGATACAAAAATCCTGGACATGTCTGGGCCTTATTTTTTCTGGTGGAAGAACTAAATAAGTATCTAAAAACATAAAAATATGGACATTAAATAAGTATCAACCCTTTTTGCTTCTACTTCTTACCTGAAGTTCGAAATTTAAAAAACTCTTTTAAAAGAATTGCTACTGTTAAACGATGAGGGGTAATTATTTCACGATCCACTTTTTTCGGTACATTTTCTTTTGGATTTAACATTTTATTTGTTATTTTTATCCTAAAACACTTAATAAACAATATTATTTCATTTGAAATAAAGATAAGGTTATGTAAACGTCAAAGTTTCTATGGAGTAAAATCATAGAATAGCCATAATCTCTATAGATCTTACCTCAAATTGAAATATTTATTACACAATAATTAGAAGTAAGTGAAATATTTCCGTTAGCGCAAATTCAATTACTAATAAAATAAAAGGATTATTACTTAAGAAATATATAAATTATTATATAACAAAGTAATATTTTTCAAACACATTGGGGCTGCTACTTAACCACTTCCAACTTCCACAGAGCATAATCTTGTTATGCAAAACAAATTGAGGTTAGTTTAATTTGACTTTTAGAGGTTATAATAAATATTTTTATCTTTAAAAACCGGTGAATCGCAAAATTTAAATAAACAATGGTATTTTCTCATTAAATTAATATTTTTTCATAAATATAGGTACTTAATAACCTTTTGTTTCAGTTATTTTATTCGTTCTTCAAGTCCCTTGTTGGCAAAGACGTCGTAGTTGAATTAAAGAATGACTTAAGGTACCTCAAAAACACATCAATTATTTATTGCATTCAATTTTTAAATTTACTTCTTACGTTTTACAGCATTTGTGGTACCCTTCACTCTGTAGACCAGTATTTAAATATCAAATTAACTGATATAAATGTAACCGACACAGAGAAGTATCCTCACATGGTATGTTGGTTTTGTAGCCCTTTAAGTATTATAAGTTTGTAATTACATATTACTTTAGCTTTCAGTTAAGAATTGTTTTATAAGGGGTTCTGTTGTAAGATATGTACAATTACCAGGTGATGAAGTGGACACACAATTACTACAAGATGCAGCACGAAAAGAAGCTGCAGTACCCACAAGATAGATAGATATAAAACCAAAGTCTGTATGATAAGATTACCCTTATTCTGTAATAAAATGTTGTCATAAGTCGATTTTTGGTACATGGAGAATTAATCTCCACTACTACACATGTAAGAAATAATTAGTGTATGTTAAACGAATAAATAAGCAGGCTGTATTTTGTATAATTATTTTCTCATTGTGTTTTAATTTCTACCTTGTAATGACCTTAAACGAAGAACAAATATATTTAACCATATTCGTGAGTATAAAAAACAAATATTTTAATTTAAACTAAAAATAATAAAAAAGTGGCTTTTTCTCCTAAAGTAATTATTTTATTTAAAAACCCTTCTACAGTACCTTTCAAATAAGTACTATAAACCTTTTGGTTATTCGTTTGAGAATGTAAAAGATCTCTTAATTAAGAAATTAGTCATTTTATTTTACCTCTCACCCCTATTTGGATGGATTTGATAGATACATATACATCGTAGACTGGTTTGTTTGTCGGAGGTGTTCGTGATGGCATTAGCTGAACATCGATCGCTTGCGTTTCATAGGCAGATCTGCTCAGTGGGTGGCGTCACCATGGTGGTTTCATTGGCAGCTAAGAGCGTCGTCGATGCCATTGCTCGCTCGACTTCGATCCTGGCTCTCATGATTTCAGTATTTCTTCCAAATTTAAGTGGGGGGCCGGTCTCAAAATAAATACACCTCCAAGTAACGGCACTACAGTACGTAGTATGCCATTTTTTGTTGAGTATTACTTTAAATTACTCTCGTTCTTATTTAAAATAACTGAAACTTATTTTATATATTTACCCATTATTTTATACAGAGAAAATGTTTTTAACATCTCTACATACCTCTAAAATTAGTCAGAATGAAAATAGGGGATTAATTGAAAAGTTCTGGTTCATTTATTTATTTAAAATAGACGTAATAAATTCTAGCCAATTCTATTACCTATGGCTAATATATTTCGGCATAAAATATAATCACAATTATTAATAATCAACTCGATCGTTTTTGATGCCTACGTTTTTTTTTATCATCATCGTTAGGTCTAATTTATTTACAAAATACAAAAATTAATACTACTAGATTTATAAGTAGATAATAATTATTTTCATTTTCAACAAAAAATAAATAAACAAAAATTAAATTAAAAGATACAACAAAAAGAGCTAACAGTTTGACAAAAAATGTATCTAATAGTTAATAACAAAAATTAAACAGCTATTTAAAAATTGTTAATTATTTTTTTATACCTACTTATATTGCTTGTGCTTGTGAATTGTTGAAAGTTATTAAATTGAAGTAATATAAATAATTGAACTGTAAAGTAAAATTTTCTTTAAAAAATAATTTTAAAAAGTATCTATCCTTATTTTTATTTTCGTGCCAAATGTTATTTTTATTTGAATTAATAAGCAGAGAATTAATTTTGGAATATTAATCTTTTCTATCAAACTAATTGTAAGTAAAACTAAAAATTAATCATCAAAATATAACAAAACAAAATAAAACAAAAAACATTGGAATAAAAAAAAGAAACAAAAATAATGGAATACAAAAGAAATATATATATATATAAAATAAAATAAAAGAAGTTAATATTACTGACTTTTGTTTTACTATTCCGTGCTAAAATAAGAATCTTGCATGAGGTAAAGCTTGTCAATAGGATTAGCTATGGCACCTGGTGGAAGGCCCTCGTGGGGCCGCGTATTATGGGAATTTTGCATTTCCATATTGTGTATCGACATTGTATCCGAAGTTGCTTCGTCCAAATGATCGAAATTCGTACTGTCGTCTAAAGATATGTCCGAACTACAAAAACTTTCCCCCGAGTGTGCTGGATAGGCATCTAAAACCACAAAATTAATTAGTCAAGTAGGTATTACAAATTTAATATTCTGGGTATTATAAATATTGTGAATAGGTACTTACCATCGGGAGAATAGGGCATGTTGGGGTTCAAAGGTTGGCTGGATGTGGGGAAAGTATCCCCAATACTATTCAATCCTAAATAATGACCCTGATCACTTCCTGGAGACTCCTGTTTTATAATTTTCTCATCTTTTTCACTTTTCTCTTTATCAGACGACGTTTTTCCCCCATCGTCTTGCTTGGCTTTTCTTTGAATTTTCTTCATTTTCGCCCTCTGATTTTGAAACCATACCTGCACCACACGAACACTGAGACCTGTCTCTTTTGCCAGGGCTTCTCTCACTTTTCGACATGGTTTGGGACTTACTTCAAACGAGGCTTTAAATTGACGACGCTGGGCTGAAGTTAGTATCGTACGGGGGCGTTTGGGGCCTCTTCTACCATCCCTTGGACGTCCTTCAATCAAATATGTTTGTGTTATTATTTATTTATCACTTTATCAGCTTAATTTATAAATACAAATACGGTTAACCTCAAATTTCTCCCTGATATTTTAACCTAGAAAATATAACTTACTTAAATAAATTAAAGAAAAATATATCTATATAAACTACAATTTTATGCAATATTTTTATTATATTATTAATGTTAAAATAATTACTACCTTTTCATCAAAATACACTCAAATAAATAATAAATCGATATTTGGTGGTTATTGTTGTCAAAATCACGTATTTACGTAATTATAACCTCAATCTTGGCGCAACGATGTACACCCTCCGGTACAGCGCGCGTGACTGACTCAAGGACGGAAAACCCTATTGTTTTAATGCACTCCTGGCATCTGATTAGCTGCAGCTCTTGGCGCCAAAGCAGCGGCCAATCAGAAATTAGGTCAGATCTCAAGGGAATCTCCTTAAGAATGCGGAAACAAGCAGTAATAATAATAAATAGGCGCCACTCATTTGTAAATAATAATTGTTAAATTTTATTGAAACTTTAAAATATAATAACTTCGCTATTAATTAACCGATTTTGATGCGGTTTTCACTAAAATTAATTAAATTAAATAAACAACCGGTTTATGTAGTGCATGTTATTGCAATAATAATAATTTCTGCGGATTTTTTGTTTTATGCTTGAATAAATTTATTATTAGTAAGTTTATTTAATTATTATAATTACGTAGGTAAATAAAATAATAAATTACATTATTACAAACTTATAATCCTTATTTTCATTGTCAATTAAAGCTGTTTATTAATTAAAAAAAAAAACAAGTTCCTTAGACATTTGCTTTATATTTGAAAAAAATCTTTTTTAATTATTATTATTATAATGTAGCCTAGAAATTATTAGGCGTATGGTACCTACATATTTATAAGTACATAATAAAGTAAATACGTATATTTGAGATTCAAATTGGCCAAATATCTCGAAAGAACAACGTCAACTGTTGTATCTACAGTATTTTGTTCAAATTAATAATCAAATATATTAAAAAAGAAGGCGAGTGCTTCAACTACTTTTTTATAATTGAAATTAACGTTATTGAAGTCTCCAACTAATATGAATGGAAGTTTAAGTAATTAATAGTAGCAATCGATGAATAAATGTAATATTCTCGATCTTTTGCATTAGCAGTTAAACCCTCTTTTTAATAGAAATTAATTATTAATGACGTTTAGATTTCCATCTTACCTTCGTCAAGAAGGTCGTCGTCCCCTGAGCCTGCTTGTTGCATCATGTACATCTCTTTTTCGAAGTCTTGTCTACAAAAAAGCTGCCCGGCCCTCAGAACAAATTGTTCGCCTTTTTGCAAGGGCTGACAGCAGACGACACACACGAAACAGGGTAAGTGGAAAACGTGCTGCTGGGCCCTCATTACCATGTCATGGGGCAGTACCCTGTCGCCGCAGCGTGAACATTTTACCCCAAATATCCTAAAAAATTATTATAATCATTTCTTTTTTAATATTGTGGAAATCTATTGGTATCTACCAAGTTACCAAGTACCAATCTCATAAATACACAATGAGAGAAATCTTTACAATAGGGACAAATACATCATCCGGATATTTATTTATAACATGGCGTGGATGGAAGAAAGAAGAGGGGAGGGTGAAGAAGGAATCCGTGCGAATACAAAGCTGGAAGAAAGACGTTACCGACGCCAACGGAGTCGTCGACAATTCTCCTTTATTAACGACGCCAGAAGCAAGCGTCGTGGATACCTTACAGACGCGTTCTTTCAAAAGGATTTTACGTTTTTATTGAATACGCTTCAACAATTTTGACATTTCATGCACCCAACCTACTCTACGTACAGTCGGGGTGGAATATCAGAAGAAACGTATAAACTCTACGTCAAGTAGATAATATGAATTTTGTATGTTTCAAATTTTTTATTTTGTTCATATTAAGTAGAATTTCTCATTTTCTTTCTATATGTGTATTAAGGGAATGGAGAGGGGGGGTCCCCAGGAATTTCAATACATTTTGAAAATAAATACAAAGACAGGTAGGTACTGAAGTAAAATTTAAATAACGTCAATCTCCCTCTCCTACGCAGTTATGAATTATTTTCAGCCCCTTTTACATCACAATTAATAATATAAATATACAGGGCGCCTCAAAACGCCGTACCTTTACAAAACAGCAACCTTTAACTGAATTTATTATCTATAAGTACACCCTAAGAGGGTGGCAAAAGCGAGAAAAAATAAATTTTTATTTTTTCAATTATGTAATTAAAAATGCCTCGTACAATTTTAATAAAAAAACTATCCCTACCCCATAGATATAATTGTTATGAACATTCTTGAAGGGTTGAATAATAACTTTAACATACTTTTTTAAGAAGTATTTTCTGTCTTATTAAAAATCCATGTCTGCAACAATTTAGAGAATAAAAAATGTTCTTTGCATCAATGATTTCCAACAATTTTTTTTTTTTAAATAACTCAAAGAAGCATCGTCCTATTTAAATAAAATTTGATGTGAAAACTACCCTAAGGAGGTACTAAATTCTAACATGCTTATCAAAATAGGTAAATTACTACACAGCTGGGGCAAAAGTTACCCCTTAAAACCTTAAATAAATTTGGTTGCAATGGATTTAGATGAAAGATCGATTTATTTCTTCAATAAGTTTTTTCTAGAAAGATACTTTTATAACCCATATTTTTTATCTGTTTACCTTCCTAGGGTAGTAGTAGTAGTAGTAGTAGTATTCAAATATGAGGCTGCACCATTGAGTTATTTTAAAAAAAATATACTTAGATATTAAGAATTGTTGTCAAAAAACATTTTTTTTTTAAACTGTTGCAGATATGGATTTTTAATAAAAGGGGAAAAACTGCTAAAACATGTATCCTTCTTAAAAAAAATTGTTAAAGTTATTATTGAACCCTCCAAGAAAAATTAAAAGAAGTACTTATATTAAAAAGTAGGGGTGGTTTACACTCGTGTCATATTTTAAGTAAATTGATTTATACTTCAGAAAATAGCACCTACCCTTATTTATAGACATTTCGACACCTATACCAAATTTTATTAAAATCATACGAAACATTTTTGATTCAATTAATCGAAAAGAAAATTTTTTTTCTTCCTTTGTCACCCCTCACGGGTCATCGAATTAATTTGTTATCTGCATACATAGATAACAAGAATCTGTAGTTTAGAGACACCCTTTATAATGGTTTATCTTGTTGTTGTTTTTTTTTACCTGTCATAATCAGCCTTGCAATACAATTTGGTGTTCCTCGTGTAACAGGAATGATTAAGTGGCACCCTGCAGACACAGCACACTAGACAGTGCTCGTGCCAGCTCGCGTCAGCCACCCTCATCAGGTAGCGATCGTGGATCTTCTGGCCGCAACCCTCGCAGATCTCGTACGTCTTTTCGCATTTGATCAGGTGACCTCCGCCTCTAATTCCACCACCGTCTCCTGTTCCCAAGTTACCTACTACCACCCCATCTACAACAAGAAACAATTTCATGTCGTTTCAAAGAGGGGTTGGGGAGGATATGATTTTTATGAATTTATGATAAAAATAAGTTAAAAAGTACTTGATAGTGATAATGACGGTATGAAGTCACTAAACCACTTCAAATACTATCTAATATTAAATCTTATTGTTTTTCACATTTTTTTAGGAATATTGTGCTTTAAAATCCTCCCCTATGTACTTAAATCTTATATTATCATTATCAGACATATTGGGGTAGGTGATCATTTTATAAGTGTCACAATTATGTTTTCTTCAGTAAGCAGCAAATTGTTCGTCACACATCACGTCCGTCACCCTCTTCTCTTATGTGCTATTTCATCCCCAACAGTTTTTTCCACCCTTTTTTCACGGCTCCTTAGCCACCATTACACCATCACCGTCACGTTAATGGATCCTCAAAATGCGTTAAGAACAAATCGAGCTCGGAATCTCTCGCTCTTATTATCATGCATCAGGAAACCTTGGCAACGTGACGGTAAAACCTTTTCTTTGTTCGAATTTCGACACCGGTAAGCAAACACACTTAGACCTTCGGATCAGGATCAGTCATTAGAGACCTTCCGGTGTTTGCCAGCCCTTGAGCACATTTTCTAGTTTTTCCAGGACGATGCGACGACGCCCGGAAAACTTTAAATAAAGGTCGTAGCCGGAATTAATAAGTAATTAAGAATAAAATTATTTAGAAAAAGGCAATTAAAATCAAATAGGGAATTTTGAATTGAGAATAAACCACAAATATACCACAACATAAAAAATTATTTTTAAAAACTTGAAACAACTTTCGACCCCTCAAAATGTCTCCTTTAGATTTTTCTTATAGATTTTTGAGTTCAGTGCTTTATTTAATTAAACTAGAAGAATTTCTTTTTTTAAAATGAGAATAACCCCCAAAAGGAACCCTCCAATCTACATGAGAATATAAAAAGTTATTTTTAAAAACTTGAAACAAGTTTCAACCCCCAAAATGTCTCTTTTAGATTTTTCTTATACATTTTTGAGTTTAGTGCTTTATTTAATTCAACTCAGAAGAATTTCTTTTTTTAAATTGAGAATAACCCTCAAAAGGAACCCTCCAATCTACATGAGAATATAAAAAGTTATTTTTAAAAACTTGAAACAAGTTTCAACCCCCAAAATGTTTCTTTTAGATTTTTCTTATACCTTTTTGAGTTCAGTGCTTTATTTAATTCAACTCAGAAGAATTTCTTTTTTTAAATTGAGAATAACCCTCAAAAGGAACCCTCCAATCTACATGAGAATATAAAAAGTTATTTTTAAAAACTTGAAACAAGTTTCAACCCCCAAAATGTTTCTTTTAGATTTTTCTTATACATTTTTGGGTTCAGTGCTTTATTTAATTCAACTCAGAAGAATTTCTCTTTTTAAATTGAGAAGAAACCCCAAAAGGAACCCACAAATCTTCGTGAGAACATAAAAAGTTATTTTTAAAGACTTGAAACAAGTTTCAACCCCCAAAATGTCTCTTTTAGGTTTTTCTTATACATTTTTGGGTTCAGTGCTTTATTTAATTTAACTCAGAAGAATTTCTCTTTTTAAATTGAGAAGAAACCCCAAAAGGAACCCTCAAATTTACATGAGAGTATAAAAAGTTATTTTTAAAAACTTGAAACAAGTTTCAACCCCCAAAATGTCTCTTTTAGATTTTTCTTATACATTTTTGAGGGTTTAGTGCTTTATTTAATTCAACTCAGAAGAATTTCTTTTTTTAAATTGAGAATAACCCCAAAAGGAACCCTCCAATCTACATGAGAATATAAAAAGTTATTTTTAAAAACTTGAAACAAGTTTCAACCCCCAAAAGTCTCTTTTAGATTTTTCTTATACATTTTTGAGTTCAGTGCTTTATTTAATTAACTCAAAAGAATTTCTCTTTTTAAATTGAGAAAAACCCCAAAAGGAACCCTCCAATTTACATGAGAATATAAAAAGTTATTTTTAAAAACTTGAAACAATTTCAACCCCCAAAATGTCTCTTTTAGATTTTCTTATACATTTGGTTAGTGCTTTATTTAATTCAACTCAGAAGAATTTTTTTTTTAATTGAGAACCTAAACCCAAAGGAACCCACAAATAACACGTGCATTTATTTTTAAAAATTTAACCCCAAGAATTCTTTTGATTTTTTTCGCCAAAAATGATAAATTATATAAGCATTTACAGCAATAATTTACAAGGGTGACCATTAAGAACCAGTTTTCCATAAAAAAATATTTAATATTCTTTTTATCATGACAATTGTTAGTGGTGAGTATTTACCCCCTGTTCTGCTACAGTCCATCCCTGGGACACTATTGTGGTCTGGAAGCATGGTGGTGTTCAGATTCAAATGCCGGTAAAACTCTAACATATCTATTATTAGTCCGCACAAACCTCTTTATTTATTTAATTATCAACCCTTGTTATTATTTATTAAACTTCAGCACTTCACTCTCGTCAGTGACTTTATTCCTGTCCAAAATGCGCACACAATTCCACAATCGGCTTTAGCAGCATGTCAGGATAACAACAAGAACATCAACAACAACAACAAACTTTTGAAGATCCTGTTGAAAAACATGCAAGCACGCGACGACGTCGACACTTAGGTAAACTATACTATAGATTGTCACTGACAGCAGATATCGCGATATCAGCAGCGATTTTGCGCCCCATCCGCCCCCTTAGGGACGGACGGGAGTCCGGGAATCCCGAAGCCTCCCGATTCCTACGCGAGGGATGTGTAGTGCCAGGCCGGTGATGAACGGGAAGAGGCGTGCGCCATTCCACAGGGCGGAACCCTTTTCATCCCTACCAAGCGATTCTGGATAAAACGAGCCTGGCGCAGTATCGTCTGCGCATTCTAAGATTATACCTGACCCGATATTTGTCCTCTTTTTGATGGGATTTTTATGTTATCACAGGCGCAGCAATTGAAACAGAGGGTACACGGTCTAATACTGACGAAAACGGTCTCTCCAGTGTCTGTATTTATTACCTACATTAAACTAGACTTAACACAAACTAACATTTCCAGCAAGAATCTTTAACAAAATCGTTTATTTCCAACTTTTACACATATCAACATCCACAACAATCCACAGTAATAGTAAAAAAAAAACGTCCAGAACATAGTGAAAAAAGAATCAAAATTGTATTGGCTTAATCATCTTCAACCCTTCATAAACTTTTATCTAGGATTAAATGGAGGAGAGCAAACGTAAGCCTAAAAAAAAGACTTAAGTACATAAACCTGGTTTTGATCTTGTTTTTAGAAAATATGTCTTAGTCTTCATTTTAAATCTATTTTACAAAAGAACTTCAGGTAGAATAATTTATTCAGGCTCTTAGTAATTACTCAAATTAATATAAAAGTTGGTCTTGCTAATTATCTTGGATTTCTGTTTGGTTCTACTCTAGGAAAGAATTGTTAAATAAATGGACGGTTTTATTTGATCTTTAACTTGATCTTGGTCTCACTAATTGCCTATAACCATGATAAGACTTAAATAAAGTTAGTCTTAATCTCTTGAGGCTAATTAAGTCTTTAACTTGCTCCTGGTCTTGCTAATTATCTTGGACTTCTGTTTGGTCTACCCTACGAAAGAATTGTTAAATAAATGGACGGTTTTATTTGATCTTTAACTTGATCTTGGTCTCACTAATTGCTTAAAACCAAGACAAGACTTATATAAAGTTAGTCTTAATCTTTTGAGCCTAATTAAGTCTTCAACTTGTTTTTGGTCTTGCTAATTATCTTGGATTTCTGTTTGGTTCTACTCTAGGAAAGAATTGTTAAATAAATGGACGGTTTTATTTGATCTTTAACTTGATCTTGGTCTCACTAATTGCTTAAAACCAAGACAAGACTTATATAAAGTTAGTCTTAATCTTTTGAGCCTAATTAAGTCTTCAACTTGTTTTTGGTCTTGCTAATTATCTTGGACTTATATTTGGTTCTATTCTACGAAAGAATTGTTAAATAAATGGATGGTTTTATTTGATCTTTAACTTGATCTTGGTCTCACTAATTGCTTAAAACCAAGACAAGACTTATATAAAGTTAGTCTTAATCTTTTGAGCCTAATTAAGTCTTCAACTTGCTCTTGGTCTTGCTAATTATCTTGGATTTCTGTTTGGTTCTACTCTAGGAAAGAATTGTTAAATAAATGGACGGTTTTATTTGATCTTAACTTGATCTTGGTCTCACTAATTGCTTAAAACCAAGACAAGACTTATATAAAGTTAGTTTAATCTTTTGAGCCTAATTAGTCTTCAACTTGTCTTGGTCTTGCTAATTATCTTGGATTTCTGTTTGGTTCTATCTAGGAAAGAATTGTTAAATAAATGGAGGTTTTATTTGATCTTAACTTGATCTTGGTCTCACTAATTGCTTAAAACCAAGACAAGACTTATATAAAGTTAGTCTTATCTTTTGAGCCTAATTAAGTCTTCAACTTGCTCTTGGTCTTGCTAATTATCTTGGATTTCTGTTTGGTTCTACTCTAGGAAAGAATTGTTAAATAAATGGACGGTTTTATTTGATCTTTAACTTGATCTTGGTCTCACTAATTGCTTAAAACCAAGACAAGACTTATATAAAGTTAGTCTTAATCTTTTGAGCCTAATTAAGTCTTCAACTTGCTCTTGGTCTTGCTAATTATCTTGGATTTCTGTTTGGTTCTACTCTAGGAAAGAATTGTTAAATAAATGGACGGTTTTATTTGATCTTTAACTTGATCTTGGTCTCACTAATTGCTTAAAACCAAGACAAGACTTATATAAAGTTAGTCTTAATCTTTTGAGCCTAATTAAGTCTTCAACTTGCTCTTGGTCTTGCTAATTATCTTGGATTTCTGTTTGGTTCTACTCTAGGAAAGAATTGTTAAATAAATGGACGGTTTTATTTGATCTTTAACTTGATCTTGGTCTCACTAATTGCTTAAAACCAAGACAAGACTTATATAAAGTTAGTCTTAATCTGTTGAGGCTAATTAAGTCTTTAACTTGCTCTTGGTCTTACTAATTATCTTGGACTTATGTTTGGTTCTACACTACGAAAGAATTGTTAAATAAATGGATGGTTTTATTTGATCTTAAAATTGATCTTGGTCTCACTAATTGCTTAAAACCAAGACAAGACTTATATAAAGTTAGTCTTAATCAGTTGAGGCTAATTAAGTCTTCAACTTGCTCTTGGTCTTGCTAATTATCTTGGATTTCTGTTTGGTTCTAATCTACGAAAGAATTGTTAAATAAATGGACGGTTTTATTTGATCTCAAACATGATCTTGGTCTCACTAATTGCTTAAAACCAAGACAAGACTTATATAAAGTTAGTCTTAATCTTTTGAGCCTAATTAAGTCTTCAACTTGCTCTTGGTCTTGCTAATTATCTTGGATTTCTGTTTGGTTCTAATCTACGAAAGAATTGTTAAATAAATGGACGGTTTTATTTGATCTCAAACATGATCTTGGTCTCACTAATTACTTAAAACCAAGACAAGACTTATATAAAGTTAGTCTTAATCAGTTGAGACTAATTAAGTCTTTAGCCTGCTCTTGGTCTTGCTAATTATCTTGGACTTCTGTTTGGTTCTACTCTACGAAAGAATTGTTAAATAAATGGACGGTTTTATTTGATCTTCAACTTGATCTTGGTCTCACTAATTGCTTAAAAACAAGACAAGACTTATATAAAGTTAGTCTTAATCAGTTGAGACTAATTAAGTCTTTAGCCTGCTCTTGGTCTTGCTAATTATCTTGGACTTCTGTTTGGTTCTACTCTACGAAAGAATTGTTTAATAAATGGACGGTTTTATTTGATCTTCAACTTGATCTTGGTCTTACTAATTACTTAAGATTAAGAGAATCCCTATACAAATTTGGTCTTAATATTGAGATCCTGACTATATCTTTGAATTCCTCTTGATCTTACTTAGTATCTTGGTCTTCTGTTTAATTCAGTTTCACAGAAGAACTGTTAAATAAAAAACAGGATTTTGGTCTTGATCTTGGTTTTATTAAGTATTCAAGATTAAGACAAGACCAATACAATCTTGATATTGATTTTATGTTTCGACGATACATTTTTGTCTTCTGTTTAACTTTGTTTAGTCTTGGTCTCGATTTTGGAAACAAAGACGTGCATGTGTATTGATCTTGGTCTGACTGTAATTCAGTAGACTTGTTTATGCCGTTAGCACATTTTTTATCCTTTTTCGTTTCATTTTTCCAACCGAATGAATAATGCCTGCCTGATGTAGAATGGCGCATATGCCGCTGAAAAAGTCACGGTTCAAGGGACATCGCAGCACATGAGACATGTCCTGGCTGATCCTTGTACAAGTGGTACACTGTCAGAGGTCCCTCGAAAGTACCACAAGGTACAATGGGACGCAACGAGGTATCGGGCTAATTATTCTCTTGTACGAGATCCATGTTTGAATACACGAAACCCACAACTACCAATACCCCACTACCACCACTATTGTAGGGTTTGCGTGCGTTTATGTACCCACGTAAGTTGGCACAGACATCATCCTCGTATAACAGCGATTTTATTAGGACACTCGAGAGTCCACGCAAATGACGATGGCTTTTGAAAATGCTCGGTTGAAGAAATTCTTGAGTGCGCACGATCATCATGTCATCGTATCTATCGTTCGTTGATGGTATGTATGGTTGAAGTGTGTTGTCGTTACGCCACGATGCATTTCTAGATCTGTTTTGTGTGTGCTCTGTGGCATTTATTGGCGTTTTGCATGGGGGGATGAAAAAGGTGGAGAGTGACATTAAAAAAAATATATCGTTTAATGCCAAAAATATTTAATTTGCAGGATTTTAACAGTCAACAATTGGGGATCGACCGAAATGTGTTGCAAATTTCCTGAATAGGCCGCAAAACCCATGCGGAAAATAGTATTAGTCACGGTTCGTATTTTTACACCCAATTGCGGAAAATGGTCCTCTGGGGGTGGATTTTTATGCAATAACAAACCCCTAAGATAATTCGACGCAATTAACTAAAGATAAATGAAAAATACAGTGCAATTTTATAATTACATAAGACAAAAGTTTTCTGCCAAATGTTCGTCTTCGGTTTTTTCCCCCTCCCTAAGTGAATCCCTTATTTACCATCGGGGTATTACGTAAACAGGTGATTATCCTTTGTTCTGCGACAAATTGCAAATGTAACGGTTGTCAGTGTCTAATGTAACGTTATAGTGTCACCACCGTTAGTAACACTGCACGTCCGTGACTAAAGAGGGACAGCTGCATCACAACGCACCCCCTTAAGAGGAGGCCGAAATGTTACAATTTTCACCACGAATTGCCGCATCAGGATACAGAAATTATCACGAAATAATGCCTCAGACTTTTCAAAAATTATGTTCAGGGTGTTCTTTAGTCAACGGCCCAAAATATTCGTCCAACAGAATTTTTACGGAGGGGGATAATTTATCATTATACAAAATAGTAACTTAAATTTAAAACAAGTTAATTGGGATCGCATTTCGCTTTTACTTATGGCTCTATTTTTAACCTCATTTTAAGGAACAATTTTCAGTAGTGAAAGCAACTCAAAAATTTCTCCCCTTAATATTCCCATTTACTTGTTTCAAATGAAATTACTGAAGGGAATTGATAGAAATAAATGAATAAATAGAAGAGGCCCCCCCGTTGGAGTAGCTGTTTTGAATAATACGAGACGTTTCGGATTAAGTCAGTGGGGTGAAACAGATCCGCAGGTGGCGAGCATTGAGCACGTGCCGCGGACAAAGGGATGATTCTGTCCGGACGACGCTCACGGCGCCTGCCGTCCACTTTCGATGTCAGGATTAAAACTTCACGGACGGGACGTCCACGTGCCGAAAATTCACTCCCGGTCAGGTAGAAAATACGAACGCTCCTGTGACGCAAAATACGTCACACGCCTTCAACAATATCGACCAAATACTCCAAAGGACTAAGGATCAACGACGAAGGGTCAATCGGTTCGGCGTCGGCAAGGATCAAAGAGTTACCTATTTATCAAATAGATCAGAAGATATACAGGGCGTACTTTTGCTCAATTATTTTCGGAAAAAAACTGCATTTTTGCACATACCTTCCTTTTGTTCTTCTAAACAATACATTATACATGTGCCTCTAAAAATGTTACGCGGGGTCAAACGGTTTTTTCGGGAATATCTCGGTAACGGTTACTTTTATCGAAAAATTGGTGGTTATCAAATTTGTAGCTTAGGAAATTGCCTACAAAAAATATGTCATCATTTTTTTTGTAAGACTAACGGTTTTCGAGAAAATTTCATTTAAAAACTCGTAACGTTTGTGTTTTTCATAAAATACGTGCACTGTTTCCACACCACCTTTGAGGTAGAGTACGAAATGCGCTTCTTTTTAAGTGACCTTATAGGCATAATTTACGTGTAGGTATTTGTTATTCAATAATTTTAGTTTTTGAAAAAAAAAAATAATCAATTTTTTTTTATTTGAAAAAAAATAATGTAAAAGATTTAAGTATAATAAATTATTTTTGTTTTTAATTCTTTTTTTTTTTATTTTTATCATTACAGATTTTTAATTATTCGAAAATTATTTATTTTAATATCATGAATTGTTATAAAATGATTAAATAATTATTTTTTTCTTCATCAGTGCTGTTATTCATTATGGTTCATGATTCTTCTTCTGATTCCATTTCTGCTTCCCTCTCCATCTCTTCATTAGCTTCTTCTTCCTCTGCTTCCTGTATTTCCACAGTTTCAGTCAAGAAACACAATGGATCTACATTGATATCGTTGAGGAGTGCGCGCACGTATATTTGAACTCTTTTAAATCAAATTTTCTCAAAAACCGTTAATCTTATAAAAAAGGTAATTATATATTTTTTGTAGGCAATTTCCTAAGCTACAAATTTGATAACTACTATTTTTTCGATAAAAGTGACTGTTAACGAGATATTCACGAAAAACTGACTTTTGGGATATTGTTTAGAACAACAAAAGGAAGGTTCGTGCAAAAATCCAACCTTCCCCTAATTTTTCTGATGTGCAATGTCTCTATTCCCCATATTATATATAGGTACAAATAAATAAAATTGGGGTGTCTGTTTGTAATATTACGGTACATACGTATACCAAAATAACGTTTTTTACAATTTTTGTCGGTCTGTCTGTCTGTTTGTTCCGGCTAATCTCTGAAACGGCTAGACCGATTTTGACGGGACTTTCACTAGCAGATAGCTGATGTAATAAGGAGTAACTTAGACTAATTTTATTTTCGAAAAAAAAATTAAAACCATTGATATATTGAATAATTAATAAATAAATTTCGTCTTCATTACATACAACGTAGGCACATTTAATGGTACAAAGATTTGTATGTCGGGTGTTTTCGCAGCTAGTGAATGAGTAAATAAATCGAGTGAAAACAACAGCAGGTAAAATTAAGTAAAAGCGAGTTGTAAGTATTTGTATTGTACAAAAGTGTGAGTTGTTAAAAGAAGGCATATTATACATTGTACAGAAACTCAGTCCAATGTTACTTTTAATTAAGTCCTATCATTAATCAAAACCATACTGCGCTCAACTGATGGCGAACCTCGTTCGTTCGTTGTTGTACAGCAGCATATTTCACTTTTCGTTTCGCTCGCTCGTCACACTCAGGAGGGTAAAAGCTAGCTTTGGGGTACAAAGAACGGAAAGGGATGCACGAGGAACAAACGATGCTGTTAATGCTAACGATAACGGGATAACAACAAATTTTTATACTTACACTATCACACGTTTGATGGAACATTCTAGAATATTCGCGAATTTAGAACTATCCAGAACATCCCATAATGATTCAAAACATACTCTAACTTTTTTTAACATTCTTGAATGATCTTCAAGATTCTGGAAAATTCTTGAACATTGCCAAATCATTCTGAAATGTTATAATAAAACAATTTTTTACTTCTTAGAACATATGTGAACTCCCTGTCCTTGTAACACTCTAAAAAAATCTGCTTCATTCTCATCCCCACTCCGTGCTGTTTGCTGGGTGAGTAGTGACTAATCGATTGATAATAATTGATCAGTTATCGACCACTGAGAGTTGAAGATTATTACAGTACTACGTAATATCGCTATTAAAAAATAAGGGTTGGTGGTAGAAGGATGAAAATTAGGGGTTATATTTAAGTAAGAGATGCAGCAGAGTAACAATTTCAAAGGGTTCGAAACCCTCGTCTTCTTAAACCCTGTCTTCCCTCTTTTTCTCTGTACTGCATTACTGCATGGGGTAGTTTCTTGTTCGTTGTCTCCAGAGCCGTCGTATTTTCTTATGTCATTTTTTAAGCAGTTTTTAGGCATATATCTCCTTGCAACCCTTTAAGAATGTTGTTACTCTGCTACATCCCTCATCTAAAATCATACACAGGGTTTTTCAAGTTGATGGGCTATTAGAAGTATATGAATTAGTAGAAGGAATTCAATTCTGAAACTTAACTTGGGCTCATTTGGCTATTGTTTATGCCGCTTCTTTTAAAAATATTTTCAAGTTCGATTTACATCCGGTTATACCGGAAGTCGATACCAACTTTGTTATTTTAAATGGAATGGTATATTTTTTACGCTGAATTCGAATAAAACGTGTAATTCTAAGGTAAGTTTGATAACCAACTTGTACCTACACCTCTGTGACGATCGGTTTCTGAGTTAATTTAATTTATAGAAAAATAATCGCTACCCCAACCCAAATTATAAAAAATCATAACTTCCACAAAATACGACTTAGAGTGTTGAAATTTTTACTAGTAATAGCTGAATATTAGTGCTAATGCCTTGACAAAATTAAATTAAATAATTTATACAGGGCGTTCAAAATAAAATTCTAAAATTGAAAAACTTCAAACACGAATTACCTCGTTTTTTCAAATGGCACCTACTATTTCTTATTTTATTTTTTCAATCGATTCCTTTTTTTATCCTCTTTCGATGTATATGGATACTTCGTATTTTAATTAATAATTCAAAATTATTCCAAAATTTTCAAATAAAATAGGAAGTATTCATATGAATCGAAAGAGGATAAAAAAAGGAATCGATTGAAAAAATAAAATAAGAAATAGTAGGTGCCATTTGAAAAAACGGGGTAATTCGTGTTTGAAGTTTTTCAATTTTAGAATTTTATTTTGAACGCCCTGTATAAATTATTTAATTCAATTTTGTCAAGGCGTTAGCACTAATATTCAGCTATTACTAGTAAAAATTTCAACACTCTAAGTCGTATTTTGTGGAAGTTATGATTTTTTATAATCTGGGTTGCGGTAGCGATTTTTTTTCTATAAATTAAATTAACTCATAAACCGATCGTCATAGGTGTACAAGTTGGTTATCAAACTTACCTTAGAATTACACGTTTTATTCGAATTCAGCGTAAAAAATATATCATTCCATTTAAAATAACAAAGTTGGTATCGACTTCCGTTATAACCGGATGTAAATCGAACTTGAAAATATTTTTAAAAGAAGCGGCATAAACAATAACCAAATGAGCCCAAGTTAAGTTTCAGAATTGAATTCCTTCTACTAATTCATATACTTCTAATAGCCCATCAACTTGAAAATCCCTGTATAAATATAAGTAGTAGTACCTGTTAATAAATTACTACTTATTAGCAGTTAATTTTCAGCCACCCTCATTTTGGACTGATCTGGAAAAAGAAAATAAATCTAAGTAATTGTTTGAGTTTAAAAGAAAAGTTTTTCGGTATTATATTAAAAGTGAGATGATTAATTTCTTTTTTCTTGAACATCTGTCACAGTTAGTTACACTTTTGCTTGCTTAGATATTATTAATATTTCGACGATTTAATTTTTATTTAATTAAACGAGAACAAACGGTTGATTAAAATCGGGGAAATCCCGGGCAGATTTCCTAATATCTAGTATCTAGCAAGCGCCAATTTGTTCCATTTAATTAATAACAAAATTTACATGTAAATTGTATTTATTTACATTCTATTATTGGAGCAACGGATTTTCTGGAGATTTGCCTATCAATCAGTAGGGAATTAATAATTTTCGTACCAAGTGGAAACACTTGCTGGTTTACACACGGCCAGCAAATAAACGGGACTTTTATTATTATTATTATTATTATAAAAACACGAAATGGGCGATAACATATCGCTTATTAATGTTATTACATGCATTTTTCTTTGTTTACCCCCGGCGATAGGAGACAAGTTCGTGTTTGCATTAACTCTGATGCTATGGTGTGAAAATCCACGTGTCCCTCCCTAACACAATACAGGATAAAATAAATCCTGACAGCAAAAATTAAATAATAATCAACCAAAAAATAAATATACCTAGGTATCTATTTTTTATAAAAATTCCTGTAGGATCGATTGATTGATCATAAAACTTCGTACCTAATTAATTATTATTTAATAGGTGTCGAGTGGTAAAAGTAATTAATCTGGCAATGATTCCGCCGGTTGGTCCTTTTGTTCCCAGAGAAAAAGAGAAAACATCAGCAAATTTCGGTAACTGTACTATAGAGCGAGCGAGCGAGTAAAAGTGGGAAGAAAAGTTTGTTTGTTATGATAAGCTTGACAAGGGGTTGGCCGGATTGTGTCCTGGAAAGACGCAAATTAGGAAACAAAAGGAAACAATTCCTGTTCAACTCCGTCTAGTCGAAAGAGTAATCTTATTCAAAACAAAAGGCCGGAAACTACGTTCATATTATAACAAAACCGTTTAGAGACACTTGTTGAATTTCCTGCGGTTATTATTATTATTGAACGTATTATTAAATCTAGATTATCGTTATCCACCCTGATGGAAAGAAAAAGGGTGCTCCTTCACGTTTCAGACATTTAACTGCAGAAACATATTTGAAGCAAAAAGTAGATAGGTAACAATAATTTTTAAATAAATGAAAATGAAACATTTGTAAATAAATTTCAAAGGATATATTGACTTCTTCAGGTGAAGATTGTATGATTAAAGTTATTACAAAATTGGCTAACTGAAATTTCTGATTGTTTAACAGTATAATTGATTGATTGGGGTGGGTGATCTCGTCGTGCGCTTTCAATTTATTATTAGGTAGAGATATCGAGAGTCGTTACGTTAGAATTAGCAACTAACGACAATAAATCGAGTATGAAATGGAGCGATATATTTCGTGTTCAGCAAGCGTAATAATTGAATGAGTTTAATGTACAATTGAACCACAAATATCGTTGCATAATTGTTTTTGTCAAAGGGGGATCCGGAATGATCGTAAAGGGTTGCCCTGAAGGAGGACTCCCTAAAAAGGGTAAAAAACATCTGCTGAAAGAGAAATCGCTGCACCATCATCTATCCTAAGGGATTTCATAATTTACATCCACTACAAATAGGTAATTATATGCATTATCTATATACAACATAATTAAAATTCACAATATGTCAAAATTCCACAAAAAAGTAAGCAAAGAAATCCTGAAAATATAACGATTTCAAAAACTAGTAAAATTAGGTAAAATTCAAATCGCTTGAAGAGGGCTGTAGAGGGTTGTTTAAAAGTAACGCACAAATTTATTTTGTTGGCATTACCGGATTGAGTTTTAGAAGAGCTTCTCATTTCCGCAGATTAATGGGTTGCACGGAAGGGGTTGAAAATATCACAGAAAGACGAATAAAAATTTAAATCAATTAACGTGTTTTTGTGTGCCTCACTTTTGAACAAACCTGTAGGGCTGTAGGTATATTTGTGAATAAATTTTACATCCCGATCCCTATACATATGTATAATACTACTTAGATAACAATAAAAGATAAAAAAAATATTAATGAATACAGTGCACCTCAAACGATTTGGTATTCGCTTAATTGCTTAAAGTTGGGGTTAAACTTTTCAGTTGTGTTTCGTGGTCCGAAACGTTTTGTGAATTGAAATTCAGATAATTAACAACCCTTTTTGGATGTCGAAATGACAAAGTAATAAACAGACAAAATGACAAAAAGTTAACGGCACATACTATGCCACGAGCATTGACACAGAACTTCATAAATAACACTTTTTTATTCAAACATAATTTAGGTAGGTACTACTCTTCCAAAACGAAATTTAAATCAGAAAATTTTATAAACAATAACCAAAGTAGATACAAACAAACTTCGATAAGTCGAATTATTGATAACGTCGAAACAAATTGGTTGTCAATGGCATCAACTTAACTATGAGAAAATGTATGTGTATTTTTTTTTCGACCTTTTCTGGAACTCATTTACCGAACCTTTTCGTGTCTTTTGCATTAAGGTGCCCGCCCTTATGTTGGTAATTTTTTCGACTTCACCTTAAAAATAAGTTCATATAGTAGAAAAAAGAGTTCTGCCCTGTTTAAGCCCTTATATACAGTGTGTTTTAAAATCTAGTACTATCTATGTACTTCTGCTTCGTATTCTATAGATGATACCAAGTATTTTTGGACTTTTTTCGTTTTCTTTTTATAGAATATACAGTAAAAAATGTCTGGGGTGTTCTGAACGTATATCTCCCGAAGAATTGGTTATGAAAACGTGTGATAGTGTTTTCCATGTCCGGTGCTTCGCATGCGTCGTTTGCGGCATGCGGTTACAGAAAGGGGACCAATATGTTTTTAAACAAGGGCAAGTTTTTTGCAAACCTGATTACGAAAAAGAAGTTGAAATGCTTCAGGGCTACAATCAAGGTAACATAGAAAACTTAAGGTCCTATATACACAAACTCTTAGATCTACAGAGCATTTTAGAATATATCAACAAAAATTTTTATAATGAGAATGTATTTAAGGTGATTTTTTCTGTGATGAATTTACTCAATCATCACGATCGTCTGATGGTAGGAGGGGGCCGAAAAGGCCCAGAACAATCTTGACCACTCAGCAACGTAGAGCTTTCAAAGCTTCTTTCGAAATAAGCCCCAAACCGAGCAGAAAAGTTCGTGAAAATCTTTCCAAAGACACTGAACTTAGCGTTAGAATAGTACAAGTGAGTTGAGTGCAAGAAATTTAATGAGTCGTATTTTTTAGAAGTTTTTAATTCCGTTGCTAGGTGTGGTTTCAAAATCAGAGGGCTAAGGTCAAGAAAATGCAAAAGAAAGCACGACAAGATAACAAAGATGTTAAGGATGTTGAAAATGACGAAAAGAAGTTGGGACTTAAAGAGGAAGAACAGAGTTAGACTACCTAATAAATTTTCTTTTTAGTAAATATGTGATATTATTTAAATTATTTTTAGGTCCTACGGGCAAGTTCTTTTTTGAAGGATAGTTGTAGTAATGACGCAGACTTGGACTCGACAACTGTCGGATTTTTTCAGCAGATACACAACGACTCTAAACATTTTTTGCACATAAAGGAAGAGATAGAGAACGACGAGAATTTTTTTAAAAATAAACAGGACCATAATACTCAACAAATTGCCGGTAAGTCACTATTTACAAAGTTATCAAAACGAATCTTCCCCTTTTTATTCCTTTTCCTGCTTCTAATACATTATTTGACTTTCCTTAGGTTAGTTACCTATCCAAAATTAATTTTTCGTAGGTACTTTTAAAAATGATACAAATACAGTCAAACTTCGATAACTCAAACTCTTAAACTTTTATTACTCGAATAGAAAATCATATTTGTAGCCAATTTCGATAAGTTGAATTTTCTGGGGGTATTTCTTTATAATGTACGATTATAATGTCTCTTTGTAATAGCAGCAGCTGCTACTATTACGCATTTAAGGAGTGGGGCAGTTCAGTTTCTACGATTATTTATCCCCAAGACGTACTTTAAAAAATTTGTCTTTTGAACAAAAATTAAGTCATATTATAAAAAAGTGGTGGACAGAAAAAATGAATTACCTGTACGTACCATACCAAAAATTGTGATGGTCACTATACAATATTTTGGAATTTTATTAAATAGCTGTACCATACAGCCTTGAAAGCCTGCGTGGGTGCGATACAATAAGATAATCCTGTTGGTTAGTTAGTATTAGATAAATGGTAAGGTACCATCATTATGAATTACGGACCATAATACTCAACAAATTGCCGGCAAGTCACTATTTACAAAGTTATCAAAGCGATTCTTCCCCTTTTGAAAGAGTTTTAAAAATATACAGAGCATTATAGAAAAGTTAACGGCTCATACTATGCCACGAGCATTGATACACAACTTCATAAATAACACTTTTTTATTCCAACATAATCTATTACGTACTAGTCTTCCAAAACGAAATTTAAATCAGAAAATTTTATGGGTAATAACTAGAGTTCGGAATATATGCACTAAAAAATAGCAAATAAATGCATGCAAATATGCTTTAAAAATCGTCAAAATATGCATTAATATGCATTAATATGCATTATTATATGCATTAATATGCATTTAAATTTTAAATAAAACACAAAGAAATTCTGTTAACACTTTTATTTGTTTAAATTACAATAGCATAACTTACAAAAAAAAACTAACGAACGTTATCTTTAGACATACTATAACAATATAAAACTAAATGTTTTTCCAAATTTTCCATATTAAAATTATGTCGTCTATCTGATAAAAAATGTTTGTAAACAGAAAACGTTCTTTCCACTTCGCAAGAAGTCAAAGGTGCATATTTTAAATATGGCAAAAAATTAAGCGGAATTTCTGGATTTTCTGTCGTTGTATGTCCTTCTAAAATGCTGTTTATATTAATTAATTGCTTTAAACCTGAATTTTTATCTAGTACAAAACTAAACTTATTTTTAATTTTATTTGCTTTAGAAGAATAAGAGTCAATTTTTTCTTTAGCAGAAATAAAAACATTTATACTTTCGCTTAGCGACAGACCTCTAGTTTCTAGTTTTTCGATACATTTTGAAAGAAAAATAAAATTACTTGCAATATACACTAATTCATTTTTTACATGAGGATTATTTAAAATAGTTTTGTATTTGTTAATAACCGTACTGTCGGAAGAATCAAATTCTTCAATGACAGTTGTTATTTTTTCAAAATTTTTAATATAAAAAGAGGCACAGTTTAGCCAAGTTCCCCATCTCGTTAAAACAGGTTCAGGAGGTAAATGGGTATCTGGTAGCGTTTCCCTATAATGTTGTACTCTCAGGGGAGCATTAAAAATACTTTTGAAATTACGTTTGAAATCAATTTATTTACCTCCGGGTATTCTAACCTAACAGCTTCTGCTACTCGGTTTAAACCATGTGCCAAACATTTGCAGTGAATTAAATTCGGGTAAAATACTTTAAGATTTTCAGCTGCCTTAGTCATATACGGTGCGGCATCAGAGACCATTAATAATACAAGAGGAACTTGATTAGGAAGATACAAATTACTCAGAGTTTCATTTACAAATCTTGAAATTGTCATATTATTGGTTTTGTCTAATTGTTTTACGGCAATTAAATAATATATTCCTGGGGAGTCTTTTTCTAATGTTCCGATGACAAAATTTGCAATATACCGTCCTTTAACATCAACGGTTTCATTAACAGAAAGCCATACTCGCTTTCCAATGATTTTCATTTTAATTTCATTAATGACTGCCGAATAATTTAGTTCCACATATCTTTCGTAATGTGGAAGAACTCGGTACGTTCTGTTGATCGCAGTAACGATTTAAAAAATCTTGAAATAAAGGATTATCCAATTTATACAAAGGAATATTGCAACCCACCAAAAGGTTGCACAGGTCTGCGTGAAACTTGTTTGTTTGCTGTTGCATTTCTCGTGGTTGTAAAAGCTGTTGCAGAAAAGAATTCGACGATCCTTTTTTTTATCTTTGTGACCTTTCGTGTTACAATGCTGGTCTAGTTGAAACATTTTTTCACACATAATCTGTGAATAAAAAAAATTCTGAACTACCATAATTGAATCACTTGTTAGTTACCTATTGAAAAATATCAATATACTTTATTTTTTCACAAATAAATCAAAATTATTTTATATTTTAAAATAGAAACAAAATAAGAAATAAAAAACTTTTAAGACTTACCCTTTTGTTGCAATTAGTGCAAAAAAGATGTTCATTGTCAATAATTTTAAATTCACTTCTCCCTATAATCCACTTTTTGAGTAACGCTGATTGTTCAGATGGAACTTTCGGCATCACGATAACTATTAATATACTTCACCACAGAATAAGAGCAAATGATGAAAAACATTATGTTTCAAACTTTAAATAGAACAACTATTGAACAGAGACAACAACCGTATTATTAGTCACTACGCATTTGGTTTTTCCCCGATAACAAGTTTGTATCAGGTACGAAACGAGAATGTCATTAAAAAGCAATTAGTGCAATGGTAAATAACAGAATTTTAAACGTTAAATAATAGATTTGGGTAGCTTTTATGCAGTTAATATATCGAATTATACCAAAATATGCATATATTTTAAATGCATATGCATTATTCAAAAATCTTGAAAATATGCTTGCATATATGTTATATGCATTTTGCATATAATCCGAACTCTAGTAATAACCAAAGTAGATACAAACAAACTTCGATAAGTCGAATTATTGATAACGTCGAACCAAATTAGGGTTTGGGAATTAATGGCATCAACTCAACTATGAGAAAATGTCTAATTTTTTTTCTCGACCTTTTTTGGAACTCTGTAACCGAACATTTTCGTGTCTTATTATTTATTGTACACATGATTATTCGTGTTCGTTATTTGCCCAGGGTTTATCTCGTGGGAATTAACAAGTGCACTGTTTCTAATGCACCTACTACAATCTCTATTTGTGTAGGTAATATGTAAACCACTTACTACCCGCGTAATATCATAATATGTATAATATAATACGTCGTTTGGAATCTACAGGTGATGGTGATTGAGGAGAAAGTCGAGTTGAGTCGAGTCGAGTTGGGTCGTGATGCACCCATCATCAGACAGCCGTACGACTATTTGCTACCGTCACGTGCCACTATTTAATAACATGATACTGACAATGAGAGCCTTTATATTGTTTGTAGTATTATTAAATTAAAAAAGGGGTCGTAAATTTATCTATCTCTTTCCAATATCGATTAAAAAAGGAGGATATTAATCCTGTAACCAGGATCGATTTTATTGTATTTTTGTTGGTGAGTGACTTTTGATTCCGGTCCCAAACTCGAAAATAAAACTCACCCCTTCTCTGATACACTTTAATCAGATTTATTTAATGGTAGGTGCAAAAAAAAAAGTACGAGACATTTTTAATACTCTGATAGAAAAAAAAACATTTTTTTCTGATTATTTCCACCCTCTCAGGGATAATCGAAGCAATTTAATTAGTATATAGATTAATGCAGTTAAATCGATATTTTGTCTTCTAAAAATTGTATTTTTAAATTTTAAAACACTCAGTATATTTACATTTGTCTTACAACCCTTAACGTTATTATTTTGTATCAGTTCAACTGCCCTATATATATAAAGGGGTTTTCAAGTTGATGGGCTATTAGAAGTATATGAATTAGTAGAAGGAATGTAATTCTGAAACTTGGGCTCATTTGGTTATTGTTTATGCCGCTTCTTTTAAAAATATTTTCAAGTTCGATTTACATCCGGTTATACCGGAAGTCGATACCAACTTTGTTATTTTAAATGGAATGGTATATTTTTTACGCTGAATTCGAATAAAACGTGTAATTCTAAGGTAAGTTTGATAACCAACTTGTACACCTATGACGATCGGTTTCTGAGTTAATTTAATTTATATAAAAAAAATCGCTACCGCAACCCAAATTATAAAAAATAATAACTTCCACAAAATACGACTTAGAGTGTTGAAATTTTTACTAGTAATAGCTGAATATTAGTGCTAACGCCTTGACAAAATTGAATTAAATAATTTATACAGGGCGTTCAAAATAAAATTCTAAAATTGAAAAACTTCAAACAGGAATTACCTCGTTTTTTTCAAATGGCACCTACTATTTCTTATTTTATTTTTTCAATCGATTCCTTTTTTTATCCTCTTTCGATTCATATGAATACTTCCTATTTTATTTGAAAATTTTGGAATAATTTTGAATTATTACTTAAAATAGGAAGTATCCATATAGATCGAAAGAGGATAAAAAAAGGAATCGATTGAAAAAATAAAAAATAGTAGGTGCCATTTGAAAAAACGAAGTAATTCGTGTTTGAAGTTTTTCAATTTTAGAATTTTATTTTGAACGCCCTGTATAAATTATTTAATTCAATTTTGTCAAGGCGTTAGCACTAATATTCAGCTATTATTAGTAAAAATTTCAACACTCTAAGTCGTATTTTGTGGAAGTTATGATTTTTTATAATTTGGGTTGCGGTAGCGATTTTTTTTCTATAAATTAAATTAACTCAGAAACCGATCGTCACAGAGGTGTACAAGTTGGTTATCAAACTTACCTTAGAATTACACGTTTTATTCGAATTCAGCGTAAAAAATATACCATTCCATTTAAAATAAGAAAGTTGGTATCGACTTCCGGTATAACCGGATGTAAATCGAACTTGAAAATATTTTTAAAAGAAGCGGCATAAACAATAACCAAATGAGCCCAAGTTTCAGAATTGAATTCCTTCTACTAATTCATATACTTCTAATAGCCCATCAACTTAAAAAACCCTGTATATATATAGATAACGAAAGATAATAAAAATTTTGAAAACGACAAGCTTCATTTCCACCCCCTTGAGACGAAACACGACCGTTCTATTTTATTTAATTTTTTTTTGTTCGTCGCCCTTCCAGTCTTCGCTCAGTCGGCATCAGTCGTCCTATCCTATCCTATAGTATCCCATCAACCCCCGTGTTCCAAGCGATCTTCGACGGCGGCACATTGACGTTCCAGCTCCGACTTTTAATAAAACTCTTGTCTGTTCGGATCTGATAGATGGCTGCACCCTAGTCAGATATTAAAGCCGAGTGTGCCGACAGAGCACTCGGGATGGATAGACAGGGAGAGAGAGAGACAACGGGGGTGGATTGGGACGACGGACGGTGTCAGGGGGGAGTGTGAAGGGAGAGAATAACTGACGAATGCTCGAAATCTGCTTACTTTTTGAGGAAAAGTGTTTGGAACTACGTAGGTACTTATTTCCTTCTCGGTTTTTTCATTGCAGAAATTATCAAACAAAAATAATTTTATAATAACAAAACGATATTTTTCTTCAGATTTTTGTGTTTATTTATTAAATTATTGTTACACTCATGATTTAAGAAATTTTAAATTATTATTTGTCAAATTTTATAGGTTAAAAAAGTAATTTTAAAAAAATTGGGCATCTACATAATACTCGAATGTTTAACATTTTTAAAGTATCTATCAATTAAAAATTTTCGTGCAATTTTTTACTACTGAGATTAAGTGCACAGCAACGTCTATTAATTACGTAAAGTTTTTTTTTTTATTTTAACTAAACTTTTTCCTCCCTTTTGTGAGATTTTATAAGATGTGGTGACATCCTCGTATGAGATTAACATTTAATCAAAAGAGGAAAGAAAATTACAACAATAAATTAATAAATGAGTTGACGTGAGATTATCAAAGATCCCTCTCCTTTTAAATGAAATTTGATGAGATTGTACTGATCCTATTTTGAGATCTTAACTAATTAATTAATTAATTGATATATCATTTTATAAGAAGATTAATTATTTTAGATTGTAATTTGTTGTAATAATTTTTGGCATATTTTGAGCACCCTTATTAAGACGGGGAGGTTTTGGAACTTTTTGTAAAAATAATAAATACAGTCGAAAATCGATTAATCGAATTATCACGTGACGAAAAAAATGTTCGAGGCGACGAGACTTCGAGTTGTTGAATATTAACACATTATATACATATGTATGTACTTATTTTTTATAAATGGCTTATTTTATATTACAGATAAATGGGACAGAAAAAGGGTAGGTAATATATTTTTTCAGTGCACCATGCACCATGCACTTTTTTATAAAATTTAATTTTTTAAGTTTTTAAAATACGTTCTGATGACAGAAATAATCGTAGAAAGTGAACTGAACTGCCTCACTGCTTAATTTCATAGTACCTACCACTATTATAAAGAGACGTTAATTAAAATCGTACATTTATTAAGGGATTTGTCCAGAAAATTCGACTTATCGAAGCTGACGCCAAATTTTATCTTAGAGTTATCGAAATATTCAACTAGGAAATAGAAAATCAATAATAATTCGAGTTATCAATTGAAAATTACACGTTTTTCTCATAGTTGATGCTATGTATTAATAAAAAACAATTTTGTGACGTTCGAGTACCTACGTAATACCTATTTTCAGCCACCCTGTAGATTGTGAACAACCAGATGAGCAGAATTAATAAATTTTCGATCCTTTATTTGCCCAAGCTTATCATTTAAATATACACAACACGAGATATTCGATACAATTACGTAAAATAAAGTATTCTTTATTGACATATTGTTTTTAATACACTATTTACTGTTATCATATATTGGACTCTTATCATTTTCCAAATAAAATTTTGACGTGTTCATTTCATAATACCTAATAACAACGGAGAACGGGGCGGTCGATACCTATATATTTTCTCTATAATTAAATAAATGAGTCGAGTGGATCGAGTGGATTCGATTGAATTTTCCCTCCTCCTGATAATCACATCATGTAACTTTAATACGAATTATGGATGAGTAGGCATAAAAAATAAATTGTTACAACCAATTAAATTTAATATGTAAGTACTTAGAGGGGTGCAAGAATTAGAATTTTTAGTGTTTTAATTTAATTTTTTTTTTAAGATTTAAATAATATGTAGAAAAAATATTTTAGAAAAAGTTTAAACAATTTTATTGTTTAAAATGGTTAATGGAATTATAAGTAGTGAATGTATAGAATATTTGGATTCATTGTATTATTTATTCAACATAAATTAGGTATTACAACGTATTAAAAATGAAGACGAAATTACTGTTTTCTATTTATATTTATATCGAACGTTTTAGTGTTTTTTTGTTTTTTGCATTAAAGTAGCCTTGTGTTAGTAATTTTTCCGATTTCACCCTAAAAGTAAGTTCGTATGGTAAAAAAAAGGGTTCTGAGAAAAACATAAAAAATGCACCTAAAAAATTGAAACTATAATTACATAAGTAGAGAAATTTTTATTTATTGATATAAATTACATTTGGTTAATCTTAGTGGAGAATAAGTCAGTAGTAAATTTAGATAAAATAGAAATTTTTTTTTGAAGCAAATGTTTCGAAAAGAAAAATGAAAATAAAACTTAAAAAAAAAGAAATGTACCTACCTAAAAAATAATATTATAATTAAATAGAAAAGACTTGATTTATTCATTTGAAATTACATTATTCATATTGGTGTAAGAAAAAATATTAGAGAATAAATCAGCAAAAAAATGTAAAACGTTGAAGTTGTGGTGTTAAAATAAAATATTGTTAATAGGTAGATACTGTATAAAAATGAGTGCATGGGAGGTTAAAAATGAAGAGAAAATTGACCTGTTTTCTATTTATATTGTTATCGAACGTTCTCGACTTTTTTGGAACTTTCTTATCGAACGTTCTCTTGTTTTTTTGTTTTTTACATTAAAGTGCCCTTAAATGTTAGTAATTTTTCCGATTTCACCCTAAAAGTAAGTTCATATGGTAAAAAAGGGTTCTGTCCTGTTTAAGCCCCTTTTCAATTTAAATTTAAATGCAAATTACAAGTATTTTTCAAGGATTTCTTAAATTTGTTTTTCGTTACTTAAAGTGAATTTAAAAAATATTCAAACGCATAAGTTTTGATGTCCATACTTTCTTAAAAATGTAGAAAAAGAATTTTAGAAAAAGCTCAACGATTTTGTTGTTTAACAAGGTTAATAAAATCATAAAAAAATAGTGATTTTGAAGAAATTTTGAAAATAACGAGACACTACATGGGTATTTAAAAAAGAAAATATTGTAAAACGTTTTGAGTTGTGGTGTTAAAATAAAATATTGTTTATAGGTAGATACTGTATAAAAATGAGTGCATGGGAGATTAAAAATGAAGAGGAAATTGATCTGTTTTCTATTTATATTGTTATCGAACGTTCTCGACTTTTTTGGAACTTTCTTATCGAACGTTCTCTTGTTTTCTTGTTTTTTACATTAAAGTGCCCTTAAATGTTAGTAATTTTTCCGATTTCACCCTAAAAGTAAGTTCGTATGGTAAAAAAGGGTTCTGTCCTGTTTAAGCCCCTTTTCAATTTAAATTTAAATGCAAATTACAAGTATTTTTCAAGGATTTGTTAAATTTGTTTTTCGTTACTTAAAGTGAATTTAAAAAATATTCAAACGCATAAGTTTTGATGTCCATACTTTCTTAAAAATGTAGAAAAAGAATTTTAGAAAAAGCTCAACGATTTTGTTGTTTAACAAGGTTAATAAAATCATAAAAAAATAGTGATTTTGAAGAAATTTTGAAAATAACGAGACACTACATGGGTATTTAAAAAAGAAAATATTGTAAAACGTTTTGAGTTGTGGTGTTAAAATAAAATATTGTTTATAGGTAGATACTGTATAAAAATGAGTGCATGGGAGATTAAAAATTAAGAGGAAATTGATCTGTTTTCTATTTATATTGTTATCGAACGTTCTCGACTTTTTTGGAACTTTTTTATCGAACGTTCTCTTGTTTTTTTGTTTTTTACATTAAAGTGCCCTTAAATGTTAGTAATTTTTCCGATTTCACCCTAAAAGTAAGTTCATATGGTAAAAAAGGGTTCTGTCCTGTTTAAGCCCCTTTTCAATTTAAATTTAAATGTAAATTACAAGTATTTTTCAAGGATTTCTTAAATTTGTTTTTCTTTACTTAAAGTGAATTTAAAAAATATTCAAACGCATAAGTTTTGATGTCCATACGTCCTATAAAATGTAGAAAAAATATTTTAGAAAAAGTCAACGATTTTTTTATTTGACATCGTTAATTAAATCATAAAAGTGAAAACTGTAGGGAATATTTGACTTTTTTAGTATTCATTGTATTATTTATTTAATATAAGTCAACTATTTAATATAAATTAGGTATTACAACGTATTCTATACAGTAACATTGTTTCGAATTATAAAAGTAAAAAATGTGGGGTAAAATGAGTCATTTAAATTCTAGAAATAAATTACGAATAATAATAAATTATGATATTATTTGCAGTATTTTTTCTTTCGATTTAATAGATTGTCTCATGGAGACTACACAGATTGTCTGATAATATAACTAACTAATATACAATTACACTAGAAATATTGAATGTGGGGTAAAATAATAAGCTAAAAAGAATATCGAAAGTCTAATTTTTTAATGCTCTTAAGTAGCATTTATAATTTTTACCTTATCAAAAAATTTTTTTACAAAAAAACTGTTCTTTGATAGAGAAAACCACATTTGAATCTTTTTTAATTAATATGCAAATAAAATCGAAATTGTTGGCAGTTTATTTTTAAAATTTAGTGACGAGACTCAAAAGATCACATAAACAAGGGTCACTTATAAAAATATTATTTCTTAATACTATTCCAAATCAATTTTTGGTTGCTAGTTCAATCGATCGTAGCTGGTCAAATAATTGATTGTCGAAACTATATCCTGTACCTATCACTCCCATTTTACCACCAGGGTTCCCCCTTAAACGCCCTGGGGTCGAAAGAATATTGTATCAATCGTGTCTAGTCCGGGAGCAATTTGTAAATAACAGGGTCGCGTGTCGCAAATACGGTATTGAATGTTTTCTCGCCGAAGTCGCGTGGCACGAGACTAAAGACCATTTAGATATATCTACGTACCTAAAGGGGGTCGATTTATATTGGCAATATCCCTTATTGACAAAAACGTTTGTGTGTACAGGGAGAAAGAGCCCAGAGGCAGGAAAAATTGATTCATATAAATAATACAAACGATTCGACGACTTTTAGTGAAAGTTGTAAAAGAAAGGATTGGTGGTGGTGGTGGTGAGAGAAAGTGATTGATTGGATCAAATTTAAAACAAGTGCAAAGATTTTCTCACGCGATATAAATAAATATCTGATGGCTTCTTCCTAGGCTAGGGGACATCCACTTGATTCATATCTAACATCTATCTATCAGCAAGGGGCACCTAAAAGGGTCATGGGGATTCCATTTGCTTCACTATTCAACTTTTGAGATATGTAGATACAGACAAAAAGGTGCTGGTCACTTGCGACCTTTTGCTCCACCAAATAATAATTCCTCTGTATATGCCATAATTTTAAATGCGTAGTCATTGAATTCGCGGAGCTTATAAATAAATAATAATCTGTCTCAGTGTGTATCCTTTGACGTGAGGATTAGGTAGGTAGATACATGACGAAAATGGGGAGAGAGGACGTACAGAAAACGTTGACGTCGGCGTCACATGCCACTCCGCCGGCCGTCAGCAGTTAATATGGAATACCACCCGTCGTGTGTGTAGCGGGCGTTCGTTTCTATTAATAAAGCTACCCCCGTATGAATACAGAGTTGCAGAGGAGGACCAACAGGCGACCAAAGGTTCAAAAGGTCGCCTATGAATTCAAATAGGTACGCATACATACAAAAAGTGAGTGTATAATTCATCACCAAAGAAACTTTCGCCAGACCAGGATTTGTATAAATGGAAATTTCTGGTTCTCTGTATGAGTTAATTAATTCGGAAAAGTAGAAAATAATTCTTTGGCAAAGCGTTAGATTTATGTACCTCCCGTGAAGGACCATAGTGGAAAAAAGACGATCCTCAACATCTCAATTTTCGAATTGTTTTTATCGAAATGCTTTTATGTCGGGCTTTTTAATCAATTTCTTACAAAAGAGTTGTTGCCTTTTGTAAATCATCCTCCGTTTGTCCTTCTTTCTGTTTGTTACCTCTTCCATCCAAAAAAATTCAATCCAGACAGGGTTCTTCTTGATGGTAACCAAATGTGGTTCTTATTCTGTTTTTGAAGAAATCTCAGATGAGGATCTTCAAATCTTCGAATAATTGATTGCGAGTAACACCAGATCAATTTCAGTGTCTGGAGAAGAAGCAGCAACAGCAGCAGAGATCTACGGAGGATGCCAGCAGTCAAGATTGGCGAAACGTCTAGTGAAGGAGGTAAACAGGACCACGGCATAAAAACCGGGAAAACACTTGGTTACCGTACAGTTCAATTTCCTTTGATGTGAGACAGTCCAGAAGTCAGGAACGTTCACTATCTTCCATGGTTATGTAATTCCAATTACTGGATCAGAAATTCCTTAAATTCCTGCTTCCAGTTTTCAGAAAATATCAAGAAAGATATTCAAGAAACATTTTTTCCATTGAAGACCCTTCATTGTTTATTATTTTTAGACAAACGTGTCACCAATTTCTTCAATTTCCTTTTCAAACATTTTCCAATGGTCTGGGTCGCCCAAAAGCGACTTCCACTTCCACTACTTTTAGAACCAATTGACCACACAAAGTTTCTTCTTCTATTAGTCTCATTTACCCCAAAAACTTTCAGAAATTTTCATCATACTATTATTCGAATTACTGGATTAGAAGTTCCTTAATTTCCTGACTCCAGTTTTTAGAAAATATCAAGAAACACTTTTTCCTTTGAAGACTCTTTATTGTTTAGTATTTTTGGACAAACGTGTCACCAATTTCTTCAATTTCCTTTTCAAACATTTTCCAATGGTCTGGGTCGCCCAAAAGCGACTTCCACTTCCACTACTTTTAGAACCAATTGACCACACAAAGTTTCTTCTTCTATTAGTCTCATTTACCCCAAAAACTTTCAGAAATTTTCATCATACTATTATTCGAATTACTGGATTAGAAGTTCCTTAATTTCCTGACTCCAGTTTTTAGAAAATATCAAGAAACACTTTTTCCTTTGAAGACTCTTTATTGTTTAGTATTTTTGGACAAACGTGTCACCAATTTCTTCAATTTCCTTTTCAAACATTTTCCAATGGTCTGGGTTGCCCAAAAACGACTTCCACTTCCACTACTTTTAGAACCAATTGACCACACAAAGTTTCTTCTTCTATTAGTCTCATTTACCCCAAAAACTTTCAGAAATTTTCATCATACTATTATTCGAATTACTGGATTAGAAGTTCCTTAATTTCCTGACTCCAGTTTTTAGAAAATATCAAGAAACACTTTTTCCTTTGAAGACTCTTTATTGTTTAGTATTTTTGGACAAACGTGTCACCAATTTCTTCAATTTCCTTTTCAAACATTTTCCAATGGTCTGGGTTGCCCAAAAACGACTTCCACTTCCACTACTTTTAGAACCAATTGACCACACAAAGTTTCTTCTTCTATTAGTCTCATTTACCCCAAAAACTTTCAGAAATTTTCATCATACTATTATTCGAATTACTGGATTAGAAGTTCCTTAATTTCCTGACTCCAGTTTTTAGAAAATATCAAGAAACACTTTTTCCTTTGAAGACTCTTTATTGTTTAGTATTTTTGGACAAACGTGTCACCAATTTCTTCAATTTCCTTTTCAAACATTTTCCAATGGTCTGGGTCGCCCAAAAACGACTTCCACTTCCACTACTTTTAGAACCAATTGACCACACAAAGTTTCTTCTTCTATTAGTCTCATTTACCCCAAAAACTTTCAGAAATTTTCATCATACTATTATTCGAATTACTGGATTAGAAGTTCCTTAATTTCCTGACTCCAGTTTTTAGAAAATATCAAGAAACACTTTTTCCTTTGAAGACTCTTTATTGTTTAGTATTTTTGGACAAACGTGTCACCAATTTCTTCAATTTCCTTTTCAAACATTTTCCAATGGTCTGGGTCGCCCAAAAACGACTTCCACTTCCACTACTTTTAGAACCAATTGACCACACAAAGTTTCTTCTTCTATTAGTCTCATTTACCCCAAAAACTTTCAGAAATTTTCATCATACTATTATTCGAATTACTGGATTAGAAGTTCCTTAATTTCCTGGCTCCAGTTTTTAAAGCATACCAAAAAAGGTATTAAAGAAACTCCTCTTATTTTGGACTCCCGCCATTTCTCTTAAATGTTGGGCAAAAAATTCACCCATTTTCTTTAATATTCTTTCGAAACATTATCCGTTGATCTGGGTCACCCAAGAGAAAACTGTTTCGCTCCGTTCCTGTTTGCAAAAGTCTCTTTTTGCATTAGTTCCAGCGTCTCTGTATGTTTCTCTTCGGTTCGGGAATGTGTTTTGTGCCTGTCAAAGAATAGAGAAAGGCAAAGGGAGTAAAACAAGTGAAGGAAACATCGTATGGGTTTGTCTGTTTGTCGATAAGCTCGCTCATCCGAAAAGAGCGGCGTTTGTTTGAAAGGCAGGTTAAACCACGCCTGCATAAATAATTAGTCGACAATTAATTGCACAAAGGCACGGAAAAAGAGGATGAGAGGAGCGCAAGGAGCGCGCCAACCAAATTAAATTCTAACGAAGGCATATACATACGTATGTTGATACATTTATTAGAATCACAAATCACAAGGAGGTCTAAATGGAACAAATATTAAAGACTGATGAGTGATTTTTGATAGTAGTTTACATCTGAGTAGAGCAGGACCAGGATGGTCACAACACAAAAGTGAACCACCAATGAAGTTCCCAAAATGAGTTCCCTTAACATCCAAAAGACCAATAACTTCCTAATAAAACAGTTTAAAGACGATATGGGAGATCCTGTACCATAAGTGTAACGAGTTTAACGGTTAGGTTAGGTTAGGTTAGGTTAGGTTAGGTTAGGTTAGGTTAGGTTGTTTATTGCCGAGATTTACCTACTGTTTAACTTTGAAACATTTAACGCATGGACGCCGGGCGTCCGTCGTTCTGAGCTTATGGCATGCACAGTTGACGTCTCCTCGGTCGTTTGACTAAATCTCTCGTCGGCTATTAAACGATGATGATGTCATGCGGGCTTCGACGACGGTCGCAGTTTATGAATAATAGAGAACTAATGCCCTCGTCCACGTGGCAGCCGCTTGGGTGGCGACGCCGAAGGATTATATCGGCGGTCCCGAATATGCGCCGCATTATTATAAAGGACTGAAACGACAGAGGGCAGGACGGAACGGGAACACGGGGGCGTAAATATTAGGACGATTGAGCGGAAAACGAGGTTTGACGCGAACCTTTATTTCCTACGACGTATGTCCTTTGTCGCCAGTGTGCTTGGCGGCGCTAATAATGCGGGAAGGGTGGCCACCAATAGAGGGGTTTATTGGTGGAAGGAAGAAACTGACGGACGGTGCCGTGAGAATGGGGCTATTTAAGAATTTGCTTACTCCTGATTCAAGAATCTCAAAGTTTTGCAGAACATTCCTCAATCTGGCTGTATGTATGTACATAAATCCTGGCTTAATGAAACGTAGTTTCTAGAAACTTGACCTTTGGTTCACCTCTTGAAGAAAGAAATGATTTAATGGAGCTCATGAAATGGAGCAATTGAAAGATTTACTTCATCCTGCTGGAAGATTCCTAAAGACTTGCAAAACATTCCTGGATTTGGCTCCATTTATAAATCCTGACTTAAATAAACGTAACTTCTACAAACTTGACTTTTTGCACACCTCTTGAAGAAAGGAATGAGTTAATGGTGCCCTTGGAATGGAACAATTGAAAAGTTTACTTCGTTTTCTTGGAAGATTCCTCAAATCTTACAAAAAATTTCTGGATTTGGCTCCATTTATAATTCCTGACTTAATGAAACGTAGTTTCTAGAAATTTGATCGTTGGTTCACCTCTTGAATAAAGAAATGACTTAATGGAGCTCATGAAATGGAGCAATTGAAAGATTTACTTCATCCTGCTGGAAAAATTCCTAAAGACTTGCAAAACATTCCTGGATTTGGCTCCATTTATAAATCCTGACTTAAATAAACGTAACTTCTACAAACTTGACTTTTTGCACACCTCTTGAAGAAAGGAATGAGTTAATGATGCCCTTGGAATGGAACAATTGAAAAGTTTACTTCGTCTTCTTGGAAGATTCCTCAAATCTTACAAAAAATTTCTGGATTTGGCTCCATTTATAATTCCTGACTTAATGAAACGTAGTTTCTAGAAATTTGATCGTTGGTTCACCTCTTGAAGAAAGAAATGACTTAATGGAGCTCATGAAATGGAGCAATTGAAAGATTTACTTCATCCTGCTGGAAGATTCCTAAAGACTTGCAAAACATTCCTGGATTTGGCTCCATTTATAAATCCTGACTTAAATAAACGTAACTTCTAGAAACTTGACTTGTTGCACACCTCTTGAAGAAAGGAATGAGTTAATGGAGCTCATTGGAATGGAACAATTGAAAAGTTTACTTCTCCTGTGGAAGATTCCTCAAATCTTACAAAAAATTCCTGGATTTGGCTCCATTTATAAATCCTGACTTAATGAAACGTAGTTTCTAGAAACTTGACCTTTTTGGGCACCTCTTGAAAAAAGAAATGACTTAATGGAGCTCATGAAATGGAGCAATTGAAAGATTTACTTCATCCTGCTGGAAGATTCCTAAAGACTTGCAAAACATTCCTGGATTTGGCTCCATTTATAAATCCTGACTTAAATAAACGTAACTTCTACAAACTTGACTTATTGCACACCTCTTGAAGAAAGGAATGAGTTAATGGTGCCCTTGGAATGGAACAATTGAAAAGTTTACTTCGTCTTCTTGGAAGATTCCTCAAATCTTACAAAAAATTTCTGGATTTGGCTCCATTTATAATTCCTGACTTAATGAAACGTAGTTTCTAGAAATTTGATCGTTGGTTCACCTCTTGAAGAAAGAAATGACTTAATGGAGCTCATGAAATGGAGCAATTGAAAGATTTACTTCATCCTGCTGGAAGATTCCTAAAGACTTGCAAAACATTCCTGGATTTGGCTCCATTTATAAATCCTGACTTAAATAAACGTAACTTCTACAAACTTGACTTTTTGCACACCTCTTGAAGAAAGGAATGAGTTAATGATGCCCTTGGAATGGAACAATTGAAAAGTTTACTTCGTCCTTCTTGGAAGATTCCTCAAATCTTACAAAAAATTTCTGGATTTGGCTCCATTTATAAATCCTGACTTAAAAAAACGTAACTTCTACAAACTTTTACTTGGTTCCCCCTCTTGAAGAAAGAAATGACTTAATGGGGCCCTTGAAATGGAGCAATTGAAAGATTTACTTCATCCTGCTGGAAGATTCCTAAAGACTTGCAAAACATTCCTGGATTTGGCTCCATTTATAAATCCTGACTTAAATAAACGTAACTTCTACAAACTTGACTTTTTGCACACCTCTTGAAGAAAGGAATGAGTTAATGGTGCCCTTGGAATGGAACAATTGAAAAGTTTACTTCGTTTTCTTGGAAGATTCCTCAAATCTTACAAAAAATTTCTGGATTTGGCTCCATTTATAATTCCTGACTTAATGAAACGTAGTTTCTAGAAATTTGATCGTTGGTTCACCTCTTGAAGAAAGAAATGACTTAATGGAGCTCATGAAATGGAGCAATTGAAAGATTTACTTCATCCTGCTGAAAGATTCCTAAAGACTTGCAAAACATTCCTGGATTTGGCTCCATTTATAAATCCTGACTTAAATAAACGTAACTTCTACAAACTTGACTTTTTGCACACCTCTTGAAGAAAGGAATGAGTTAATGGTGCCCTTGGAATGGAACAATTGAAAAGTTTACTTCGTTTTCTTGGAAGATTCCTCAAATCTTACAAAAAATTTCTGGATTTGGCTCCATTTATAATTCCTGACTTAATGAAACGTAGTTTCTAGAAATTTGATCGTTGGTTCACCTCTTGAATAAAGAAATGACTTAATGGAGCTCATGAAATGGAGCAATTGAAAGATTTACTTCATCCTGCTGAAAGATTCCTAAAGACTTGCAAAACATTCCTGGATTTGGCTCCATTTATAAATCCTGACTTAAATAAACGTAACTTCTACAAACTTGACTTTTTGCACACCTCTTGAAGAAAGGAATGAGTTAATGATGCCCTTGGAATGGAATAATTGAAAAGTTTACTTCGTCTTCTTGGAAGATTCCTCAAATCTTACAAAAAATTTCTGGATTTGGCTCCATTTATAAATCCTGACTTAAATAAACGTAGTTTCTAGAAATTCGACCTTATGCCCATCTCTTGAAGAAAGGAAGGAATTAATGGAGTCATTGGAATGGAACAATTGAAAACTTTAACTCTTCCTGTTGCAATTTATAAATCCTGACTTAATCTTCCTGAGTTTAGCGCCCCTTTTGCTAAATATTTTCCCATGGGAAGAGTAATGAACTGAAACCTGTAAAAATTTTGTCTTGATTTGGCTTTTTTCGCATGTGCCTGCACTCTTATGAGGTCATAGGGTTGTGGAATACCTCTATGCAGTATCAGTTGGTGATTCGATAAAGAATCATGCTGGGGGTGTCGATTGGCCCAAGTGCAAATAACGCAGTTGTTCCGATCATCCTTTTGACGTTCGACGATGCATCCCCTGAGCGTCCGTCAGTGAAGACGTTCAAGAGCCCATTCAACGCTACGGCTAATTAAACTGCTTGGCAAAGGAAACTGTGTGTGTGAGAGAGAGAGAGAGAAAGACGGACGTACGAATGGCACAGATGTTATAATGAAAAATGGTAAACAATAATATGGAGTTATGGTAGGTACTAACATCATGATCAGCATCAGGCTCCTCATCATATTGATGGCTTACGCGGAAACGGATCGTTACGTACGGATTTCATAAACTTCAAATATTTGAGTTCTTTGTAAATAAGGGTCAGAAGAAAGTTTAATAAATAAAATCGTTCAAAGGAGCAGAACAACATTTGTCATAAACTCGCCCAAAACAGGAGGGTGAACAAAACGAAAAAGAAGTCAACAAGACAACGAAATAAAGAACAAGACAATAAAATAAAGATCAAAACAGCAGAATAGAGACCAAAAACAGGATATGACCAATTTTGGATAAATTTAACGAAGATTGGAATATATAAATGATTGTGGCGAGTTAATTTATTCACAGTACCGAACCTCGTGGATCGTGGCGTTTCAGCCGCCATATTTGCCGCCATTACTCAAGATTCAACATCCATTACACGTACACAAGTCTCGCGCTATTCCATTCTCTCTCGAATTCCTTGTTCCCCGCAGAAAAATCGTCTTCGATATCGGGTAACCGTAACGTAAGGAAGAAGGATATAAGACACAAATCTATTTTACACATAGGTAGGTATACATAGAAATGTGTGTGTGTGTATGTGTGCTAGGAAAGTCAATCGGTGTGCGGTTTTGCACAAGAAGAGGTCGATGCGAAATGGTACATTGGATAGAGACAGGACGATCGGAAGTACGAGAGAGAAGGAGAATGCTATGTGCCGAGAATCTAATAACGAATCATCGTACATTCTTTTCAATCTAGCAGGCTGTGAGATGCTGACGGCGCGGCGTCGCGACGACAGCAGAATGCAGCGGAGACGCCACGATCCCTTCTCCCGCATAACGAAAGATTTTGGAAGCCCAAAGACGGTTACCATTATTTGCATAAAATAAAACGTCGCTAAAGAATAATGCCTAAAGGAAAAGGATAAGATCCGTTTCAGTCGAATCCTAGGAAATATTAAATCCTTGAACGTTTCACACATTGTAAAAATACTTCTCTTTCTCCATTTTGGAAAAACGTTCTCAACTATGCAAGAAATCCAAAACCTACCCATGAGATCAATATGGGACCAGTATAATATTCTTGCAATACTGCCAAACTTCGATAAGTCGAATTGTTGATAAGTGCAACTAAAAGTCTTTGCAGAAAAGACGCTGTCGTTCCGGAGTAGGAAATATGGCATCGTTTCACCCGTGCAATAAGCCTTTATTATCCTTTATAAACAGGTAAAGTGTCGAATGGGGAAGTAAAATGAGTTCGTTTTCCTAAGCCGGGCGTTTTAAGGGAAAGAGGACAGGGAAAAGGGTTAAATACAAGGGACATAATAGATACTAGATAATTGTGACGCTTCGTAGAACAGAAGAGAAGACATTTACTTCTGAAACATCGTTTTTAAGGAATGTTTCAAAAAACTTCAATTATGAACCTTTATACGTATAACATAAAACAAATACCACCTAACTCCGATAACTAGAAGGTTGATTGATAAATCGATTTTTTGATCAACTATGACAAATACGTGTAATTTTCAATTGATAACTCGAATTATTATTGAACTTCTATTTCCTAGTTGACTATTTCGATAACTCCAAGATAATTTTTGGCGTCAACCTCAATAAGTCAAATTTTCTGGACAAATCCCTTAATAAATGTACGATTTTAATTAACGTCTCTTTATAATAGTGGTAGGTACTATGAAATTAAGCAGTGAGGCAGTTCAGTTCACTTTCTACGATTATTTCTGTCATCAGAACGTATTTTAAAAACTTAAAAAATTAAATTTTATAAAAAAGTGCATGGTGCATGGTGCACTGAAAAAATATATTACCTACCTACTGTATATCTGTCCATTTATCTGTAATATAAAATAAGTCATTTATAAAAAATTAGTACATACATATAATTAAAAATTGGAAAAGGTCTTACCCCTCATAACCACAACACTTTTAAAAAACGCGGACACGTGTTTCGCTCACTTACTTTTTTTAAAAGTGTTGTGGTTATGAGGGGTAAGACCTTTTCCAATTTTTAATTATTTGGTTTTCCACAGTCTCCTTTATATTTATTTTAAGTACATACATATGTACACAGGGTTTTTCAAGTTGATGGGCTATTAGAAGTAAATGAATTAGTAGAAGGAATTCAATTCTGAAACTTGGGCTCATTTGGTTATTGTTTATGCCGCTTCTTTTAAAAATATTTTCAAGTACGATTTACATCCGGTTATACCGGAAGTCGATACCAACTTTCTTATTTTAAATGGAATGGTATATTTTTCACGCTGAATTCGAATAAAACGTGTAATTCTAAGGTAAGTTTGATAACCAACTTGTACCTACACCTCTGTGACGATCGGTTTCTGAGTTAATTTAATTTATAGAAAAAAATATTGTGATCGCAACCCAAATTATAAAAAATCATAACTTCCACAAAATACGACTTAGAGTGTTGAAATTTTTACTAGTAATAGCTGAAAATTAGTGCTAACGTCTTGACAAAATTGAATTAAATATTTTATACAGGGCGTTCTAAATAAAATTGTAAAATTGAAAAACTTCAAACACGAATTACCTCGTTTTTTCAAAAGGCACCTAATATTTTTTATTTTTTCAATCGATTCCTTTTTTTATCCTCTTTCGATCTATATGGATACTTCGTATTTTAAGTAATAATTCAAAATTATTCCAAAATTTTCAAATAAAATAGGAAGTATCCATATGGATCGAAAGAAGATAAAAAAAAGGAATCGATTGAAAAAATAAAAAATATTAGGTGCCATTTGAAAAAACGAGGTAATTCGTGTTTGAAGTTTTTCAATTTTACAATTTTATTTAGAACGCCCTGTATAAAATATTTAATTCAATTTTGTCAAGACGTTAGCACTAATTTTCAGCTATTACTAGTAAAAATTTCAACACTCTAAGTCGTATTTTGTGGAAGTTATGATTTTTTATAATTTGGGTTGCGATCACAATATTTTTTTCTATAAATTAAATTAACTCAGAAACCGATCGTCACAGAGGTGTAGGTACAAGTTGGTTATCAAACTTACCTTAGAATTACACGTTTTATTCGAATTCAGCGTAAAAAATATACCATTCCATTTAAAATAACAAAGTTGGCATCGACTTCCGGTATAACCGGATGTAAATCGAACTTGAAAATATTTTTAAAAGAAGCGGCATAAACAATAACCAAATGAGCCCAAGTTTCAGAATTGAATTCCTTCTATTAATTTATATACTTCTTATAGCCCATCAACTTGAAAAACCCTGTATAATGTATTAATATTCAACAACTCGAAGTCTCGTCACCTCGAACATTTTTTTCGTCACGTGATAATTCGATTAATCGATTTTCGACTGTATTTATTATTTTTACAAAAAGTTCCAAAACCTCCCCGTCTTAATAAAGGTGCTCAAAATATGCCAAAAATTATTACAACAAATTACAATCTAAAATAATTAATCTTCTTATAAAATAATATATTGATTAATTAATTAGTTAAGATCTCAAAATAGGATCAGTACAACCTCATCAAATTTCATTTAAAAGGAGAGGGATCTTTGATAATCTCACGTCGACTCATTTATTAATTGATTGTTGTAATTTCCCTTCCTCTTTCAATTAAAGGTTAATCTCACATGAGGGTGACACAACATCTTGTCAAATGTCACAAAAGGAAAGAAGGGAGTTGAGTTAAAATTAAAAGAAACAAACTTTACTTAATTAATGGACGTCGGCGTGTGTCTCAGTAGTGAGAAATTACACGAAAATTTTTAATTGATACTTTAAAAATGTTAAACATTTGAGTATAACGTTAAGATGCCCAAAATTTTTAAAACTACTCTTTTAACTTACAAAAATTTATTAATAAAATTATAAAATAATAGAAATTTACTTTGGGGAATCGTTTGTTGATCATGTAAGTTAAGAATGGGAAGAGAAGATGCATGAGGGACGTTTTGTTAAAAATCTCACATCAACTTTTTAATTCAATAAAATGTTACCTATAGTTTCCTTACCCTTTTTAATTAAGACCTCACCCACCATAGGGTAAATCTCATGTAAGAAATAGACTCTAAATTAGAAGAAAATTTAATAAGATGAAATTCTACTTCAAGAGAATTTTTAATAAAACCTACAGAGCTTTAACTTTTACCTGATCTAAAATATTTGTGATGGCTGTATCTTCTCATAATTTCTATCTTAACTACGTAATTACGTAGATAAAAGGTATTTTAAGTACGTAGGTCCCTCAGTAATACTTTTTTAAACAATAAACGATAAAAATTTGCTCACCTCCCTGTGTATTTCATCACGTTCGACCACTTGCACAACACAAACTAACCTATTTAGTTAAAATTAAATATTTTATTTGACAAATTAAACAAACAGTGAGTGCGAGAGAGATGCATATTACATACCTACCTATATACGAGCAAAGGAGACAGACGCTTGAACGTTAAAGTGATGGCCAGATTCAGATATCAGCAAGACGAGTTTCCAAGGTCAAAGCTTCTTTGAAAGAAAAAGGATTCGAAAATAAAATTGTTCTAGTTCTAGTAAAAAACAATGAAATAAAGAATATATACTTATCTAAAAAAAATTATATTAGAATATATTAAAAGATATTTTTATATATGTGTATAAAAAGATTTGTTAATAATAAATTTGATAAAATATTTTTTTGTATTATATAATTATATAGTCAAACTTCGATAACTCGAATCACCATGTGACACAAAAAATTTCGAGGTATCGAGACTTCGACTTATTGAAGTTTGACTGTATTTATTGTAATATAAATTAAATTTTGAAACATTCCAGCATCGTAACATTTGTTTTGTTCCAACATTTTAAGTCAACGTTTCGACCTTAAAAACTGACATAATACAGATATAAAATATTTTTGTGTTAATTTTAACTCAACTCCCCTCTTCCCTTTTGTAACATTTGACAAGATGTTGTGACATCCTCATGTGAGATTAACCTTTACTTAAAAGAGAAATTACAACAATAAATTAATAAAATAGTCGACGTGAGATTATCAATGATCTCTCTCCTTTTAAATGAAATTTGATGAGATTGTACTGATCCTATTTTGAGATCTTAACTCATTAATTAATTAATTGATATATCATTTTATAAGAAGATTAATTATTTTAGATTGTAATTTTTTGTAATAATTTTTGGCATATTTTGAGCACCCTTATTAAGACGGGGAGGTTTTGGAACTTTTTGTAAAAATAATAAATACAGTCGAAAATCGATCAATCGAATTATCACGTGACGAAAAAAATGTTCGAGGTGACGAGACTTCGAGTTGTTGAATATTAACACATTATATACATATGTATGTACTTATTTTTTATAAATGGCTTATTTTATATTACAGATAAATAGATAAATAAATGGACAGATATACAGTAGGTAGGTAATATATTTTTTCAGTGCACCATGCACCATGCACTTTTTTATAAAATTTAATTTTTTAAGTTTTTAAAATACGTTCTGATGACAGAAATAATCGTAGAAAGTGAACTGAACTGCCTCACTGCTTAATTTCATAGTACCTACCACTATTATAAAGAGACGTTAATTAAAATCGTACATTTATTAAGGGATTTGTCCAGAAAATTCGACTTATCGAAGCTGACGCCAAATATTATCTTGGAGTTATCGAAATAGTCAACTAGGAAATAGAAGTTCAATAATAATTCGAGTTATCAATTGAAAATTACACGTATTTGTCATAGTTGATCAAAAAATCGACTTATTAATCAACCTTCTAGTTATCGGAGTTAGGTGGTATTTGTTTTATGTTATACGTATAAAGGCTCATAATTGAAGTTTTTTGAAACATTCCTTAAAAACGATGTTTCAGAAGTAAATGTCTTCTCTTCTGTTCTATGAAGCGTCACAATTATCTAGTATCTATTATGTCCCTTGTATTTAACCCTTTTCCCTGTCCCTTTTCCCTTAAAACGCCCGGCTTAGGAAAACGAACTCATTTTACTTCCCCATTCGACACTTTACCTGTTTATAAAGGATAATAAAGGCTTATTGCACGGGTGAAACGATGCCATATTTCCTACTCCGGAACGACAGCGTCTTCTCTGCAAAGACTTTTAGTCGCACCCCGGGACTAAGGACTAAGATATGACACCGGCTTAAAACCCCTCGAAACATTACACGCCACTTTTATTAAAAGATATATATATATATATATATATATATTATATATATACACCCGCACAGATATACAGAGAAATACACATAGGTAGGTACATTGATGCCTTGTACACAAAATACTCGAAGTAGATAAAATATAAAGGCACAAAGGTAACCATGGTTTTTGGTCACCATTCAACAAGGACGACAGGACGTCGATATTAAAATTTAGACTCTTAGAACAAAGTAGGTACAAAAAAGTAATTTCATTGTGTAAAATTTGCAAGAATCTAAAAATATTTTGTAGAAAGTAGGTAGTAGTAGAACTGAAACATGATTCGAGAATTTTGGACATCTTGAAATATTTTCACAGTATTGTACAAAATGTCAGAATGTTTGAGAAAATTTTACTTTTCTTCAAAGTACCATATTTCTGTACAATATTTGGAATTTCTAGTACCTATAGAAAAAATTTCACAACATTTTATCAAATCCTGTCATGTTTGACATCTGAATTTTTTAATAAATTTAACTAGTTTCTTATTGAAAGTCCTGTAATTTTGTAAAATATTCTAAAACCTTTGCGAATCTTGAACATTTGTAACTTTTTAGAAAAGTGTGTGAAACTAGCAGTTTCTAGGAAATTCCAGTTCCAGAACTCTCTTTCAGGAACATCCTGTCATTTTTCAAGAGATAATAATTGCATTAAAAGCGAAGATCCTGTAATTATCTTCAGTTAATCCTCGAGAATTTTTTACTTAATTTTAATTTTTGAATGTCGTTTGGATTTCCTTCAATAAATACTAGAAAATTCCAGAAAATTACACATATTTCTTAAAACTTTAATAATTTTGAAAACTATAGGGTAAGTTGTGGAAAGTTTAGGATTTCTAGAAAATTCTATAACTTTCTAGAAGGTCCTGTCATGTTTAATGAATCAGTGATTTAATTTAATTAAAGGCCCTGTCACTGTTTACACAAACCTCTAGAAACAAATTCATATATGATTATATTTAACACTCCAGAATTTTGTACAAAGTTTTAGAACATCTGTAATTTTTTATACATTAGGTATGTAGATTAGATACGTCTGTTTCTTGAAGGTTTCATAACTACCTATATCTTTTGATTATTCTGAAACATTCTAGAAATTGAAACATATGACCTTTTAAGAAAATAGTTGAAATTCTCAGTTTCTAGAAAATTCTACAACAATAAGCAATTAAAGAAAACACTTTTAAGAGTTTCAAAATTATTTTTATTGACCACAACGATCGTTTCACCACACTGTGGCTTCATCAGGTGGATGAATTACAATACATAAACTTATAATTTCAAACTTTATATATACATGTATCTACAAGTCTACTTAACCTAAAGGGTGGGGTTGCAAAGTTTTAAATTTAGTAGGGGTGAGTTATTTACTTCAATTTGGTTATTTATTAAAATTTCTAAATTATTATAATTATTGATCTCTAAACATTCTAAAAGATTCAATTTTTGACTTTTATTTGCTAAATGTAAGATTTCAAAATTATCATTAAATGAATGATTTAAATTTATTAAGTGTTCTGCATATGCAGATGTACATTTTTGATTTTCAAAACATTTCCTATGTTCTTTGATACGTTCTTGAAATGAACGACCAGTTTGTCCTATGTATACATAGTTACACTCACCACATTTTAATTTATAAACACCAGATTTCAGTTTATTGTCTATATTATCTTTATCATTTCTTATAAGTAACCCTAAACAATGATTTGTTTTAAATGATACAAAATTATTGGGAATATGTTTACTAATTTTTTTGGTAATATTTCCTAAAAATGAAAACGTACTAAATGTGTTTGATTTTGATTTTACTATAGGGTATATTGAATTTAAGGTTTTTTTATAAAGCTTTTTATTAACAAGTTGTACTACCATTGTTTTATTATAACCATTATTTACTGCTATTTGAATAATCTTATTTAATTCTAGATCGTAATTAGCTTTAGAAAGAGGAACGTTTAATAGTCTGTGTAGCATAGAGTGAAATCATTTTTTCAAACTGGTCGTTCATTTCAAGAACGTATCAAAGAACATAGGAAATGTTTTGAAAATCAAAAATGTACATCTGCATATGCAGAACACTTAATAAATTTAAATCATTCATTTAATGATAATTTTGAAATCTTACATTTAGCAAATAAAAGTCAAAAATTGAATCTTTTAGAATGTTTAGAGATCAATAATTATAATAATTTAGAAATTTTAATAAATAACCAAATTGAAGTAAATAACTCACCCCTACTAAATTTAAAACTTTGCAACCCCACCCTTTAGGTTAAGTAGACTTGTAGATACATGTATATATAAAGTTTGAAATTATAAGTTTATGTATTGTAATTCATCCACCTGATGAAGCCACAGTGTGGTGAAACGATCGTTGTGGTCAATAAAAATAATTTTGAAACTCTTAAAAGTGTTTTCTTTAATTGCTTATTTAACATGGAGTTTCAACAAGTAAACGCTAATACAGTGAAAAATTCTACAACTTTCTGCCATGGTCGATGAACCAGTATCTGCATTAAATGTTAATGAACTGTTAGAAGTCTTTAGATAACTTTCGAGAAACTTTCCAAATATTTACTTTATATAAGGTTTTAATACTTCTGGAATTTTTTAATAAATTCTAGAAAATCAAAGAAGTTTTTAAAAGCTCCATAATTTTTTAGAATATTTTGAATCTCCAAATTTAGAACATGGGGAATTTAAAAAAAAAAAAGTCGTGGTAAGTATCTAGAAAATTCCACAACTTTATAGAACAGCATTCCATTTCTTATTAGTCTTTTAGGAGAATTTATAGAAAATTCGAAATTTATATGAAATTCTACAACTTTCTACAACATTCTGTGATGTTTAATGAGCCAACGATTTCATTAGAAGAAGATTCTGACATTGCCTTCAGGTACTTCCTGAAAAGTGTTTGCTTTATTTTTGAAATCATTCTGAAACATTCAAGAATTTTTAAGGTATCAGAATAACTGGATTAATATAGAAAATTATATGAGAATCGTGAACCTTCTAGTCTAGAATATTGTGAAAAATTCTATAGAAATCCATAATTTTGTAGATTATTGTGAACTTCACAGAATTTCGAACATGGAAAATTATTTAGAAAATTGTGAAAACGTTTAGGGATTTTCAGAAAATTCAAAAAATTTCTTAATGGTTCTATAACTTTTTAGAACTTTTATTGTCGATGGGGGATCACAACCTCACAGTTCGTAGATTCCTCCTCAATTTCTTAACACAAAAGTCTCTCTGGAATTTTCTAAATTTCCTAAGAGACCTATTTGAATATTTCTTAAACTCACTTTAAGTAATAAAAAAATAATTAAATAAATAATCTTCTAATCGTACGTATTCTAAAAAATTTGTATAAAATTTTACAACTTTCTACAACATTCTGTGATGTTTATATGAGCCAACGATTTCATTAGAAGAAGATTCTGACATTGCCTTCAGGTACTTCCTGAAAAGTGTTTGCTTTATTTTTGAAATCATTCTGAAACATTCAAGAATTTTCAAGATATCAGAATAACTGGAATAATATAGAAAATTATATGAGAATCCTGAACCTTTCAGTCTAGAATATTGTGAAAAATTCTATAGAAATCCATAATTTTGTAGATTATTGTGAACTTCACAGAATTTCGAACATGGAAAATTATTTAGGAAATTGTGAAAACTTCTAGAGGTTTGCAGAAAATTGAAAAAAATTCTTAATGGTTCTATAACTTTTTAGAACTCTTATTGTCGATGAGGGACCACAACCTCACAGTTCGTAGATTCCTCCTCAATTTCTTAACACGAAAGTCTCTCTGGAATTTTCTAAATTTCCTACGAGACCGATTTGAATATTTCTTACTCACTTTAAGTAGGTAATAAAAAAATAATTAAATAAAAAATCTTCTAATCGTACGTATTCTAAAAACAACTTTCTAGAACATTCTGTGATGTTTATATGAGCCAGCGATTTCATTATAAAAAGGTTCTGACATTACCTTCAGGTACTTCCTAAAAATTTACTTTATTTTTGAAATCATTCTGAAACATTCAAAAATTTACAAGATTTCAGAATCTACAAAATTTCAGAAAATTATATGAGAACCCTGAAACTTCTAGTCTAGAATATTGTGAAAAATTCTATAGCAATCCAAAAAACTCTTGAGAAATCCATAATTTTGAAGGTTATTGTGATACTTCTCAGAATTTCGAACAGGGACAATTACTTATAAAATTTTGAAAAATTCTAGATTGTCAGAAAATTGAAAATATTTTCTTAACGGTTCTATAACTTATTGTCGATGGGAGACCACAACCTCACAGGTAATAGATTCTTTCTCAATTTCTTAACACGAAATCCCCTCTGGAATTTTCTAAATTTTTATTAACAATTTTTAGTACATCTACTTCAGAATAAATAACTCCAAGTTCAATAAAGAATATAGGTACATTTGGGCAGGCACCTGTCCCATTCGACCCACTGGTGGTATATATTGGTTCCAGCCCATTGTGAAGGTACCTACATAATAACCCTAACGTACAATAATACGAGTGCGGGAATGCGATTATGTAATTTACAAAATTCGGAGAGCTGGGGGCATTTCGCGAGAACAAAGAATTTAATAGTGTTTGACAGCGTCTCGCTTACAATATATATCTGTTTACTACAACAGCACACGTAGAACGTAGGGGGTTCCCTGTAACCCCGTAACCCCGTCAAATGACAATATTGCCTACATCTCATCTACCTAATACCATAGCGTAACGACCTGTCGTCTGTCACTAACTTTGTCAACCAAAATCGACATGGCCCACGTAATATAGGAACGTACGGTGATAATGGTATCTAACTACATAACAATCTTTTGTTTGTGTGTGTGTGTACAATATGTATGTGTGTCAGGCATGTATCTATAATATGTGAATGTTTGTGTGTGTGTGTTGTTAAGTCAAAGACAGCTTCAGCTATCTATATATAAAGTGACACGGTCGGTTGTAATGAATTTTATGGGTTTTCAATAATGGGAAAATATACGGTTATTTTATATCTATGTATGTACGTATCTACTCGTATAGGTATGTATGGTGGTGCACACAAAGAAAGACTATAATACCCTTTGTTACGACCCTTTCTAGGGGTATTAGGTAAAGTTATTTGCTATCGGGAAATTGTTATTGTGTGAAAGGATGAAGGTCAAGAAAATAAGGAAAAGAAGGCCGTAGCCAGCACAGAACACACGTTTGGTATTTCTGTGTCTCAACTTTGTTTGTGTTGTCCTTTCCAATCATAACCATTCAAATGCCTAAAATATATTAGAATACGTACGATTAGAAGATTTTTTATTTAATTATTTTTTTATTACTTAAAGTGAGTTTAAGAAATACTCAAATAGGTCTCTTAGGAAATTTAGAAAATTCCAGAGATAATTTCGTGTTAAGAAATTGAGGAGAAATCTACGAACTGTGAGGTTGTGGTCCCCCATCGACAATAAGAGTTCTAAAAAGTTATAGAACCATTAAGAATTTTTTTCAATTTTCTGAAAATCTCTAGAAGTTTTCACAATTTTCTAAATAATTTTCCATGTTCGAAATTCTGTGTAGTTCACAATAACCTTCAAAATTATGGATTTCTCAAGAGTTTTTTGGATTCCTATAGAATTTTTCACAATATTCTAGACTAGAAGGTTCAGGGTTCTCATACAATTTTCTGAAATTTTTTAGATTCTGAAATCTTGTAAATTTTTGAATGTTTCAGAATGATTTCAAAAATAAAGTAAATTTTTAGTAAGTACCTGAAGGTAATGTCAGAACCTTTTTCTAATGAAATCGCTGGCTCATATAAACATCACAGAATGTTGTAGAAAGTTGTAAAATTTTATACAAATTTTTTAGAATACATACGATTAGAAGATTTTTTATTTAATTATTTTTTTATTGCCTACTTAAAGTGAGTTTAAGAAATATTCAAATAGGTCTCGTAGGAAATTTAGAAAATTCCATAGAGAATTTCGTGTTAAGAAATTAAGGAGGAATCTACGAACTGTGAGGTTGTGGTCCCCCATCGACAATAATGGTTCTAAAAAGTTATAGAACCATTAAGAAATTTTTTCAATTTTCTGAAAATCTCTAGAAGTTTTCACACAATTTTCTAAATAATTTTCAATGTTCGAAATTCTGGGAAGTTCACAATAATCTACAAAATTATGGATTTCTATAGAATTTTACTCAATATTCTAGACTGAAAGGTTCAGGATTCTCATATAATTTTCTAGATTATTCCAGTTATTCTGATACCTTGAAAATTCTTGAATGTTTCAGAATGATTTCAAAAATAAAGCAAACACTTTTCAGGAAGTACCTAAAGGCAATGTCAGAATCTTCTTCTAATGAAATCGTTGGCTCATATAAACATCACAGAATGTTGTAGAAAGTTGTAAAATTTTGTACAAATTTTTTAGAATACGTACGATTAGAAGATTATTTATTTAATTATTTTTTTATTACTTAAAGTGAGTTTAAGAAATATTCAAATAGGTCTCTTAGGAAATTTAGAAAATTCCAGAGAGACTTTTGTGTTAAGAAATTGAGGAGGAATCTACGAACTGTGAGGTTGTGATCCCCCATCGACAATAATGGTTCTAAAAAGTTATAGAACCATTAAGAAATTTTTTCAATTTTCTGAAAATCTCTAGAAGTTTTCACACAATTTTCTAAATAATTTTCAATGTTCGAAATTCTGGGAAGTTCACAATAATCTACAAAATTATGGATTTCTATAGAATTTTACTCAATATTCTAGACTGAAAGGTTCAGGATTCTCATATAATTTTCTAGATTATTCCAGTTATTCTGATACCTTGAAAATTCTTGAATGTTTCAGAATGATTTCAAAAATAAAGCAAACACTTTTCAGGAAGTACCTAAAGGCAATGTCAGAATCTTCTTCTAATGAAATCGTTGGCTCATATAAACATCACAGAATGTTGTAGAAAGTTGTAAAATTTTGTACAAATTTTTTAGAATACGTACGATTAGAAGATTATTTATTTAATTATTTTTTTATTACTTAAAGTGAGTTTAAGAAATATTCAAATAGGTCTCTTAGGAAATTTAGAAAATTCCAGAGAGACTTTTGTGTTAAGAAATTGAGGAGGAATCTACGAACTGTGAGGTTGTGATCCCCCATCGACAATAATGGTTCTAAAAAGTTATAGAACCATTAAGAAATTTTTTCAATTTTCTGAAAATCTCTAGAAGTTTTCACACAATTTTCTAAATAATTTTCAATGTTCGAAATTCTGGGAAGTTCACAATAATCTACAAAATTATGGATTTCTATAGAATTTTACTCAATATTCTAGACTGAAAGGTTCAGGATTCTCATATAATTTTCTAGATTATTCCAGTTATTCTGATACCTTGAAAATTCTTGAATGTTTCAGAATGATTTCAAAAATAAAGCAAACACTTTTCAGGAAGTACCTAGGCAATGTCAGAATCTTCTTCTAATGAAATCGTTGGCTCATATAAACATCACAGAATGTTGTAGAAAGTTGTAAAATTTTTACAAATTTTTTAGAATACGTACGATTAGAAGATTATTTATTTAATTATTTTTTTATTACTTAAAGTGAGTTTAAGAAATATTCAAATAGGTCTCTAGGAAATTTAGAAAATTCCAAGAGATTTGTGTTAAGAAATTAGGAGGAATCTACGAACTGTGAGGTTGTGTCCCCCATCGACAATAATGGTTCTAAAAGTTATAGAACCATTAAGAAATTTTTTCAATTTTCTGAAAATCTCTAGAAGTTTTCACACAATTTTCTAAATAATTTTCAATGTTCGAAATTCTGGGAAGTTCACAATAATCTACAAAATTATGGATTTCTATAGAATTTTACTCAATATTCTAGACTGAAAGGTTCAGGATTCTCATATAATTTTCTAGATTATTCCAGTTATTCTGATACCTTGAAAATTCTTGAATGTTTCAGAATGATTTCAAAAATAAAGCAAACACTTTTCAGGAAGTACCTAAAGGCAATGTCAGAATCTTCTTCTAATGAAATCGTTGGCTCATATAAACATCACAGAATGTTGTAGAAAGTTGTAAAATTTTTACAAATTTTTTAGATGTGTCCCCCATCGACAATAATGGTTCTAAAAAGTTATAGAACCATTAAGAAATTTTTTCAATTTTCTGAAAATCTCTAGAAGTTTTCACACAATTTTCTAAATAATTTTCAATGTTCGAAATTCTGGGAAGTTCACAATAATCTACAAAATTATGGATTTCTATAGAATTTTACTCAATATTCTAGACTGAAAGGTTCAGGATTCTCATATAATTTTCTAGATTATTCCAGTTATTCTGATACCTTGAAAATTCTTGAATGTTTCAGAATGATTTCAAAAATAAAGCAAACACTTTTCAGGAAGTACCTAAAGGCAATGTCAGAATCTTCTTCTTTTTTTTTTTTTTTTTTTTTTTTTTTTTTTTTTTTTTTTTTTTTTTTTTTTTTTAAAAAAAAAAAAAAAAAAAAAAAAAAAAAAAAAAAAAAAAAAAAAAAAAAAAAAAAAAAGTTTTCACACAATTTTCTAAATAATTTTCAATGTTCGAAATTCTGGGAAGTTCACAATAATCTACAAAATTATGGATTTCTATAGAATTTTACTCAATATTCTAGACTGAAAGGTTCAGGATTCTCATATAATTTTCTAGATTATTCCAGTTATTCTGATACCTTGAAAATTCTTGAATGTTTCAGAATGATTTCAAAAATAAAGCAAACACTTTTCAGGAAGTACCTAAAGGCAATGTCAGAATCTTCTTCTAATGAAATCGTTGGCTCATATAAACATCACAGAATGTTGTAGAAAGTTGTAAAATTTTGTACAAATTTTTTAGAATACGTACGATTAGAAGATTATTTATTTAATTATTTTTTTATTACTTAAAGTGAGTTTAAGAAATATTCAAATAGGTCTCTTAGGAAATTTAGAAAATTCCAGAGAGACTTTTGTGTTAAGAAATTGAGGAGGAATCTACGAACTGTGAGGTTGTGATCCCCCATCGACAATAATGGTTCTAAAAAGTTATAGAACCATTAAGAAATTTTTTCAATTTTCTGAAAATCTCTAGAAGTTTTCACACAATTTTCTAAATAATTTTCAATGTTCGAAATTCTGGGAAGTTCACAATAATCTACAAAATTATGGATTTCTATAGAATTTTACTCAATATTCTAGACTGAAAGGTTCAGGATTCTCATATAATTTTCTAGATTATTCCAGTTATTCTGATACCTTGAAAATTCTTGAATGTTTCAGAATGATTTCAAAAATAAAGCAAACACTTTTCAGGAAGTACCTAAAGGCAATGTCAGAATCTTCTTCTAATGAAATCGTTGGCTCATATAAACATCACAGAATGTTGTAGAAAGTTGTAAAATTTTGTACAAATTTTTTAGAATACGTACGATTAGAAGATTATTTATTTAATTATTTTTTTATTACTTAAAGTGAGTTTAAGAAATATTCAAATAGGTCTCTTAGGAAATTTAGAAAATTCCAGAGAGACTTTTGTGTTAAGAAATTGAGGAGGAATCTACGAACTGTGAGGTTGTGATCCCCCATCGACAATAATGGTTCTAAAAAGTTATAGAACCATTAAGAAATTTTTTCAATTTTCTGAAAATCTCTAGAAGTTTTCACACAATTTTCTAAATAATTTTCAATGTTCGAAATTCTGGGAAGTTCACAATAATCTACAAAATTATGGATTTCTATAGAATTTTACTCAATATTCTAGACTGAAAGGTTCAGGATTCTCATATAATTTTCTAGATTATTCCAGTTATTCTGATACCTTGAAAATTCTTGAATGTTTCAGAATGATTTCAAAAATAAAGCAAACACTTTTCAGGAAGTACCTAAAGGCAATGTCAGAATCTTCTTCTAATGAAATCGTTGGCTCATATAAACATCACAGAATGTTGTAGAAAGTTGTAAAATTTTGTACAAATTTTTTAGAATACGTACGATTAGAAGATTATTTATTTAATTATTTTTTTATTACTTAAAGTGAGTTTAAGAAATATTCAAATAGGTCTCTTAGGAAATTTAGAAAATTCCAGAGAGACTTTTGTGTTAAGAAATTGAGGAGGAATCTACGAACTGTGAGGTTGTGATCCCCCATCGACAATAATGGTTCTAAAAAGTTATAGAACCATTAAGAAATTTTTTAATTTTCTGAAAATCTCTAGAAGTTTTCACAATTTTCTAAATAATTTTCCATGTTCGAAATTCTGGGAAGTTCACAATAATCTACAAAATTATGGATTTCTATAGAATTTTACACAATATTCTAGACTGAAGGTTCAGGATTCTCATTAATTTTCTAATTATTCCAGTTATTCTGATACCTTGAAAATTCTTGAATGTTTCAGAATGATTTCAAAAATAAAGCAAACACTTTTCAGGAAGTACCTAAGGCAATGTCAGAATCTTCTTCTAATGAAATCGTTGGCTCATATAAACATCACAGAATGTTGTAGAAAGTTGTAAAATTTTATACAAATTTTTTAGAATACGTACGATTAGAAGATTATTTATTTAATTATTTTTTTATTACTTAAAGTGAGTTTAAGAAATATTCAAATAGGTCTCGTAGGAAATTTAGAAAATTCCAGAGAGAATTTCGTGTTAAGAAATTGAGGAGGAATCTACGAACTGTGAGGTTGTGGTCCCCCATCGACAATAAGAGTTCTAAAAAGTTATAGAACCATTAAGAAATTTTTTCAATTTTCTGAAAATCTCTAGAAGTTTTCACACAATTTTCTAAATAATTTTCAATGTTCGAAATTCTGGGAAGTTCACAATAATCTACAAAATTATGGATTTCTATAGAATTTTACTCAATATTCTAGACTGAAAGGTTCAGGATTCTCATATAATTTTCTAGATTATTCCAGTTATTCTGATACCTTGAAAATTCTTGAATGTTTCAGAATGATTTCAAAAATAAAGCAAACACTTTTCAGGAAGTACCTGAAGGCAATGTCAGAATCTTCTTCTAATGAAATCGTTGGCTCATATAAACATCACAGAATGTTGTAGAAAGTTGTAAAATTTTGTACAAATTTTTTAGAATACGTACGATTAGAAGATTATTTATTTAATTATTTTTTTATTACTTAAAGTGAGTTTAAGAAATATTCAAATAGGTCTCTTAGGAAATTTAGAAAATTCCAGAGAGACTTTTGTGTTAAGAAATTGAGGAGGAATCTACGAACTGTGAGGTTGTGATCCCCCATCGACAATAAAAGTTCTAAAAAGTTATAGAACCATTAAGAAATTTTTTAATTTTCTTCAAATCTCTAGAAGTTTTCACAATTTTCTAAATAATTTTCCATGTTCGAAATTCTGGGAAGTTCACAATAATCTACAAAATTATGGATTTCTATAGAATTTTACACAATATTCTAGACTAGAAGGTTCAGGATTCTCATGTAATTTTCTATATTATTCCAGTTATTCTGATACCTTGAAAATTCTTGAATGTTTCAGAATGATTTCAAAAATAAAGCAAACACTTTTCAGGAAGTACCTGAAGGCAATGTCAGAATCTTCTTCTAATGAAATCGTTGGCTCATATAAACATCACAGAATGTTGTAGAAAGTTGTAAAATTTTATACAAATTTTTTAGAATACGTACGATTAGAAGATTATTTATTTAATTATTTTTTTATTACTTAAAGTGAGTTTAAGAAATATTCAAATAGGTCTCTTAGGAAATTTAGAAAATTCCAGAGAGACTTTTGTGTTAAGAAATTGAGGAGGAATCTACGAACTGTGAGGTTGTGATCCCCCATCGACAATAAAAGTTCTAAAAAGTTATAGAATCATTAAGAAATTTTTTGAATTTTCTGAAAATCCCTAAACGTTTTCACAATTTTCTAAATAATTTTCCATGTTCGAAATTCTGTGAAGTTCACAATAATCTACAAAATTATGGATTTCTATAGAATTTTACACAATATTCTAGACTAGAAGGTTCAGGATTCTCATATAATTTTCTAGATTATTCGTTATTCTGATATCTTGAAAATTTTTGAATGTTTCAGAATGATTTCAAAAATAAAGCAAACACTTTTCAGGAAGTACCTGAAGGCAATGTCAGAATCTTCTTCTAATGAAATCGTTGGCTAATTAAACATCACAGAATGTTGTAGAAAGTTGTAGAATTTCATATAAATTTCGAATTTTCTATAAATTCTCCTAAAAGACTAATAAGAAATGGTATGCTGTTCTATAAAGTTGTGGAATTTTCTAGATACTTACCACGACTTTTTTTTTTTTTAAAATTCCCCATGTTCTAAATTTGGAGATTCAAAATATTCTAAAAAATTATGGAGCTTTTAAAAACTTCTTTGATTTTCTAGAATTTATTAAAAAATTCCAGAAGTATTAAAACCTTATATAAAGTAAATATTTGGAAAGTTTCTCGAAAGTTATCTAAAGACTTCTAACAGTTCATTAACATTTAATGCAGATACTGGTTCATCGACCATGGCAGAAAGTTGTAGAATTTTCTAGAAACTGAGAATTTCAACTATTTTCTTAAAAGGTCATATGTTTCAATTTCTAGAATGTTTCAGAATAATCAAAAGATATAGGTAGTTATGAAACCTTCAAGAAACAGACGTATCTAATCTACATACCTAATGTATAAAAAATTACAGATGTTCTAAAACTTTGTACAAAATTCTGGAGTGTTAAATATACCTAATTATATATGAATTTGTTTCTAGAGGTTTGTGTAAACAGTGACAGGGCCTTTAATTAAATTAAATCACTGATTCATTAAACATGACAGGACCTTCTAGAAAGTTATAGAATTTTCTAGAAATCCTAAACTTTCCACAACTTACCCTATAGTTTTCAAAATTATTAAAGTTTTAAGAAATATGTGTAATTTTCTGGAATTTTCTAGTATTTATTGAAGGAAATCCAAACGACATTCAAAAATTAAAATTAAGTAAAAAATTCTCGAGGATTAACTGAAGATAATTACTGGAGTTTCGCTGTTAATGCAGTTATTTACTCTTGAAAAATGACAGGATGTTCCTGAGAGAGGTTTCGGGAATTTCCTAGAAACTCTTAATAATTTTCTAAAAAGTTACGAACATTCAAAATTCCCAACGGTTTTAGAATACTCTACAAAATTATAGGACTTTCAAGAATGAAATATTTATTGAAGGAAATTCAAATGACACTCAAAATTCGAAAGTACGAACTACAAATTGATACATTTGAATATTTTCCAACTTACTTTTAGTAAAAAAAAATCCTATATGTAATATATTCCTTTATTTTTAGTGGAAAATCAAGAAAAATTTAACAAATTTTCCTTAAATAGACCTCTAAAATAAGTCAAGTGTGTAGGCATAACTACTTACTTACCTTATGAAGTCTTTCTTGTATTGGTTGCCTTTATAGATTATGATATTAATTATTGACGTACCTATAGGTTAAGGGTTGTATAGAATGAACCCAAAAGGCTTAACAAAATTTATTTTTCTTAATAACACTGACCATACCATCCTTTACACAATATAATAACGTACAACAAATTAATACATTGGTATTTAAAAGTTGCAGTTGTGTGTAATTTTTTCGAGTGCATTTATTTATTATAGATATTATTTGTTAATACATTAGTGTAGGTATGTACATACGTAATTATGTATGAGGCAAATATATACGTCTTGGTATTATGACAATTAATAATATATAGATAATAAATATGGTTCTTTCATGAATAATAAAAATAATAACAACAACAAATGATTATTCTTTTTTTGTTATTATTTAAAATACATCTATTTTGTTATTATTATAATCGACACTGACTGTCTGCCCTTTTTGTTTTTTCGTTGTTTATACACAATTAGAAAATTATTCTAGAGGCGCCGATTCGACTTCGCAAAAGTACTGATTTTGCATAGAGTAAAGTCGATCGATCGGATTCAACCCCATGATGTTTAGGTGGGGCGGATTTTGGTGGGCAGGCGGGGGCGACAGAAACAATGTGGCGCCGTTGTTTCCAGACAAATTCGAACCAAAATTGAAACCATTCAATAAACTTGGTTGATATTTATTATGCAGAGATTCTACAAGAAAAAAATCAACAACCAAAAATATAGTCGAATTTGATTACTCAAATCATCGTGTGACTCAGGATTGTATCCAATATATTGCATCAGCTAAATTTATGTATTTGTAATATTTTTAGTATTTTCTAACGGTATTACAGAAAAAAATTTATTATTTGGGGGGTCCTAAACAAAAGCCCAAACCTAACCTAACCTAACCACAAACCCAGATGTAAGTCCAGCCCTGACCCTAAAATTAATATTATTGACGGGTTTTACATTCCAAACTACAAATATTTAAGTCAGGACAAAGGGTTTCTAATAGTTTCTGATGGTATTTTAGCTCCAGGTAACGAATTCATAATGATGGTACCTTACCATTTATCTACTAACTAACCAACCAACAGGATTAACTTATTGTATTGCACCCACGCAGGCTTTTAAGGCTGTATGGTACGGCTATTTAATAAAATTCAAAAATATTGTATAGTGACCATCAAAATTTTTGATATGGTACGTACAGGTAATATATTTTTTCGGTCCACCACTTTTTTATACGATGACTTAATTTTTGTTCAAAATACAAAATTTTTAAAGTACGTCTTGGGGACAAATAATCGTAGAAACTGAACTGCCCCACTCCTTAAATGCGTAATAGTAGCAGCTGCTGCTATTACAAAGAGACATTATAATCGTACATTATAAAGAAATACCCCCAGAAAATTCAACTTATCGAAATTGGCCACAAATATGATTTTCTATTCAAGTAATAAAAGTTTAAGAGTTCGAGTTATCGAAGTTAGACTGTATTTGTATCATTTTTAAAAGTACCTACCAAAAATTAATTTTGGATAGGTACCTAACCTAAGGAAAGTCAAATAATGTATTAGAAGCAGGAACAGGAATAAAAAGGGGAAGATCGTTTTGATAACTTTGTAAATAGTGACTTACCGGCAATTTGTTGAGTATTATGGTCCTGTTTATTTTTAAAAAAATTCTCGTCGTTCTCTATCTCTTCTTTTATGTGCAAAAAATGTTTAGAGTCGTTGTGTATCTGCTGAAAAAATCCAACAGTTGTCGAGTCCAAGTCTGCGTCATTACTACAACTATCGTTCAAAAAAGAATTTGACCTAGGACCTAAAAATAATTTAAATAATATCACATATTTACTAAAAAGAAAATTTATTAGGTAGTCTAACTCTGTTCTTCCTCTTTAAGTCCCAACTTCTTTTCGTCATTTTCAACATCCTTAACATCTTTGTTATCTTGTCGTGCTTTCTTTTGCATTTTCTTGACCTTAGCCCTCTGATTTTGAAACCACACCTAGCAACGGAATTAAAAACTTCTAAAAAATACGACTCATTAAATTTCTTGCACTCAACTCACTTGTACTATTCTAACGCTAAGTCCAGTGTCTTTGGCAAGATTTTCACGAACTTTTCTGCTCGGTTTGGGGCTTATTTCGAAAGAAGCTTTGAAAGCTCTACGTTGCTGAGTGGTCAAGATTGTTCTGGGCCTTTTCGGCCCCCTCCTACCATCAGACGATCGTGATGATTGGGTAAATTCATCACAGAAAAAATCACCTTAAATACATTCTCATTATAAAAATTTTTGTTGATATATTCTAAAATGCTCTGTAGATCTAAAAGTTTGTGTATATAGGACCTTAAGTTTTCTATGTTACCTTGATTGTAGCCCTGAAGCATTTCAACTTCTTTTTCGTAATCAGGTTTGCAAAAAACTTGCCCTTGTTTAAAAACATATTGGTCCCCTTTCTGTAACCGCATGCCGCAAACGACGCATGCGAAACACCGGACATGGAAAACACTATCACACGTTTTCATGACCAATTCTTCAGGAGATATACGTTCAGAACACCCCAGACATTTTTTACTGTATATTCTATAAAAAGAAAACGAAACAAGTCCAAAAATATTTGCTATCATCTATAGAATACGAAGCAGAAGTACATAGATAGTACTAGATTTTAAAGCACACTGTATATAAGGGCTTAAACAGGGCAGAACTCTTTTTTCTACTATATGAACTTATTTTTAAGGTGAAGTCGAAAAAATTACCAACATAAGGGCGGGCACCTTAATGCAAAAGACACGAAAAGGTTCGGTAAATGAGTTCCAGAAAAGGTCGAAAAAAAAAATACACATACATTTTCTCATAGTTAAGTTGATGCCATTGACAACCAATTTGTTTCGACGTTATCAATAATTCGACTTATCGAAGTTTGTTTGTATCTACTTTGGTTATTGTTTATAAAATTTTCTGATTTAAATTTCGTTTTGGAAGAGTAGTACCTACCTAAATTATGTTTGAATAAAAAAGTGTTATTTATGAAGTTCTGTATCAATGCTCGTGGCATAGTATGTGCCGTTAACTTTTTGTCATTTTGTCTGTTTATTACTTTGTCATTTCGACATCCAAAAAGGGTTGTTAATTATCTGAATTTCAATTCACAAAACGTTTCGGACCACGAAACACAACTGAAAAGTTTAACCCCAACTTTAAGCAATTAAGCGAATACCAAATCGTTTGAGGTGCACTGTATTCATTAATATTTTTTTTATCTTTTATTGTTATCTAAGTAGTATTATACATATGTATAGGGATCGGGATGTAAAATTTATTTACAAATATACCTACAGATTTGCACAAAATTAATATCTTCTGTACACTAAAACACGTTGATTTATTTAAATTTTTGTTCGTCTTTCTGCGATATTTTCAACCCCCACCCTGCAACCCCTTAATACATTATACAGGGTTTTTCAAGTTGATGGGCTATTAGAAGTATATGAATTAGTAGAAGGAATTCAATTCTGAAACTTGGGCTTATTTGGTTATTGTTTATGCCGCTTCTTTTAAAAATATTTTCAAGTTCGATTTACATCCGGTTATACCGGAAGTCGATACCAACTTTCTTATTTTAAATGGAATGGTATATTTTTTACGCTGAATTCGAATAAAACGTGTAATTTTAAGGTAAGTTTGATAACCAACTTGTACACCTATGACGATCGGTTTCTGAGTTAATTTAATTTATAAAAAAAAAATATTGTGATCGCAACCCAAATTATAAAAAATCATAACTTCCACAAAATACGACTAAGAGTGTTGAAATTTTTACTAGTAATAGCTGAATATTAGTGCTAACGCCTTGACAAAATTGAATTAAATAATTTATACAGGGCGTTCAAAATAAAATTCTAAAATTGAAAAACTTCAAACACGAATTACCTCGTTTTTTCAAATGGCACCTACTATTTTTTATTTTTTCAATCGATTCCTTTTTTTATCCTCTTTCGATCTATATGGATACTTCCTATTTTATTTGAAAATTTTGGAATAATTTTGAAATATTACTTAAAATAGGAAGTATCCTTATAGATCGAAAGAGGATAAAAAAAGGAATCGATTGAAAAAATAAAAAATAGTAGGTGCCATTTGAAAAAACGAAGTAATTCGTGTTTGAAGTTTTTCAATTTTAGAATTTTATTTTGAACGCCCTGTATAAATTATTTAATTCAATTTTGTCAAGGCGTTAGCACTAATATTCAGCTATTACTAGTAAAAATTTCAACACTCTAAGTCGTATTTTGTGGAAGTTATGATTTTTTATAATTTGGGTTGCGGTAGCGATTTTTTTTCTATAAATTAAATTAACTCAGAAACCGATCGTCATAGGTGTACAAGTTGGTTATCAAACTTACCTTAGAATTACACGTTTTATTCGAATTCAGCGTGAAAAATATACCATTCCATTTAAAATAACAAAGTTGGTATCGACTTCCGGTATAAACGGATGTAAATCGAATTTAAAAATATTTTTAAAAGAAGCGGCATAAACAATAACCAAATGAGCCCAAGTTTCAGAATTGAATTCCTTCTACTAATTCATATACTTCTAATAGCCCATCAACTTGAAAAACCCTGTATATTTAAAATCAGTAAATATTTTCTCATAAAAGTCAATAAATTTAATTTAATTAGAAATTTTCTACAACTGAACCATGAACTTTTTCTGTCACATTTTCCTTTTATTTTAATAAAATAGAAACAAGTTTTCATTATAATAACCTACAAGCTGCAGGACTGCCTTTTGCTCTTCCTTTTTACTTTTCCTTTTTTTCCTTTCCCCTTTTTTTTGATGCCAAACGGCGATCTAGTTAGCGTCACCTGCTGCCTTTATGGGGGCCTAAAGCGATGCGATGGTGCACGCGGTAATGCGTCACATATGACGCCTAATGTTCTACCCCAACATGGCTTTTTAACCGTGTTCTTATATTTCATATTTTGCCGATCACAGATCGCACGCCGAAAGGCTATTTTGGACGGAGGGTGCATATTTGACAGAAACGTCGGATAAAGAAATAAAGTCCTTTAATGTCCTCTATTTGTACAAAACATGATGATTTTTTTTTTCTTCAGAAGGCTTCTCTTATGTCCCACAATATAAAATCCATTTAAAATTTTGTTTCCCACCATCACCATCATTGTATCCACCATTTTCCCAAAGTTCATACAGTAGCACACGTTTCCAACGACCGGTGATCATTTGTTCTGTGTAAATAAATAAGTAGATATGTAAATACCTAAGAAGTACTTATAATAATATTTGACGAATGATTTCTGTATTTGTGTAAACTCCTGTTGGTTTGGTGATGGTGTACCTATGTACGTAGTTCCCGTTGGCACACAGTGGACTGTGCTGTGTGCACGTGTGGCCTCCAGTCCTGTAGGATATTAAATCACGGACGAGTGACAGGGCACACGGTCTCCACTGTCAACCCCGTTGTGTAAACACTGCCGCTCTTTTACAGTCCAGTCTAAACTCACCATCATCATGTCACGATACGTTCGTTATTGTATGTTATAAACCGAATAGACAGCTACACAATTTCAAAAGAACCACCACCACGTCTCCCAATATCCATCCATCCAGTTTATTGTTGTCAAAAACAAAAATCAATGAGACACTTTTCCAAAATTCAATCCACTTTTGTTTGTTTATTCATAAAGTAACAAAACTTTTGTTTTTGGCCACCTTTTGTCTTCATTAAAAAAAAAAACAATCAACCGATTTTCATTTTTTTTTTTATTGATCATATTGTTATATTTTACTCACAATCAGGTGATAACAATTGAAAGAGGCTTCAAATTTTTTAAAATCGATACGAAATACGATATCTAAGGACAAACACGTGCCCACAAGTGAATATTAATGTTTCGAGCCCCTGATGACCACCATCAACGTCATCCTGACTCGATATTATGTTTGATGTGATCGCAAGAACTAAACCAAAGTCATTTTTCACGACTGAATCTGAATCAAATTGATGGTGGGTCCATAAATTACACAGATTATGCGAAAAAACAGGTGGAGGTATATGAAACAACCCCCCTAGAATTGGGGCTTTACTACTGGGGTGAATGTGGTTTGTCTATTTGAAATTGTAGTGTTGAAAACTTTTTTTTTGTTATCTTTTGCTTAAGGTTTGTCTCACATTTATGTACTTTTAGTAACAAATAAAAAATTGAAAGACTAAACAATTAATTAATTTTCTACATTTTAACCTAATTATAGTATATTCACATTTTTTAAGTTTGTACCTACGAAAGTTTTGTTAAGATAATCTACAGATATATTTAGATACGTATACCATAAGTCAATGTTAGAGGGTGCGTGGGGATGAAAGTGTCGCGTTCGCCAAAGTCGTAGGAAACAATTGCTTGAAGAAAAGCCACACGTGACATAATGATAACAGTAATGTATTTTAAACCGTTCATAACAAAGCGATATATCTCAATTTCAATCGAGGATTTTCGCGGGCCAATAGTCACAAACAGTCGCGGCATCGACAGGGCTTTCCCCAATCCCTTCCTCGAATATATACGTAGTACGTATGTTAGGTACATACAATATACACCACCTATGTATAATACGTATATATAAAGGCCCCGGCGGTTTGACGTGCGTATATATGAGCCGAAGGATTAGGGTGAAAGCGAGGAAAGCGAGCAAAGCAAGGCGGCTCGGCAAAAGACCACCCCCAGTGCAATATGTTCCCTTGCACCATCAGTTTATATTGTTATTGGGAAGGATACGTCACTAATACATACAAGGTGGCGCCTTCTTATTATCCTTCCTTAAACAATTACATTCGTCTAATACTTATTACTTTTTTTTCTGTTTTTAGTGTAATTGTATTTTGATTATATTATTAGACACCCTGTGTCGTCTCCATGAGACAATTATTTATAAAATCGAAAGAATCAATAATACTGCAAATAATATCATTATTTATTATTATTCGTAATTTATTTCTAGAATTTAAATGACTCATTTTACCCCAAATTTTTTACTTTTATAATTCGAAACAATGTTACTGTATAGAATACGTTGTAATACCTAATTTATATTAAATAAATGACTTACGTATATTAAATAATACAATGAATACTAAAAAAGTCAAATTTTCTCTACAGTTTTCACTTTTATGATTTAATTAACGATGTCAAATAACAAAATCGATGAACTTTTTCTAAAATAATTTTTCTACATTTTATAGAAAGTATGGACATCAAAATTTATGCGTTTGAATATTTTTTTAATTCACTTTAACTAACGAAAAACAAATTTAACAAATCTTTGAAAAATACTTGTAATTTGCATTTAAATTTAAATTGAAAAGGGGCTTAAACAGGACAGAACCATTTTTTACCATACGAACTTACTTTTAGGGTGAAATCGGAAAAATTACTAACATTTAAGGGCACTTTAATGTAAAAAACAAAAAAACAAGAGAACGTTCGATAAGAAAGTTCCAAAAAAGTCGAGAACGTTCGATAACAATATAAATAGAAAACAGATCAATTTCCTCTTCATTTTTAACCTCCCATGCACTCATTTTTATACAGTATCTACCTATAAACAATATTTTATTATAACACCACAACTCAACACGTTTTACAATATTTTCTTTTTTAAATACCCATGTAGTGTCTCGTTATTTTCAAAATTTCTTCAAAATCACTATTTTTTTATGATTTTATTAACCTTGTTAAACAACAAAATCGTTGAGCTTTTTCTAAAATTCTTTTTATACATTTTTAAGAAAGTATGGACATCAAAACTTATGCGTTTGAATATTTTTTTAATTCACTTTAACTAACGAAAAACAAATTTAACAAATCTTTGAAAAATACTTGTAATTTACATTTAAATTTATTTTGAAAAGGGGCTTAAACAGGACAGAACCCTTTTTTACCATATGAACTTACTTTTAGGGTGAAATCGGAAAAATTACTAACATTTAAGGGCACTTTAATGCAAAAAACAAAAAAACAAGAGAACGTTCGATAAGAAAGTTCCAAAAAAGTCGAGAACGTTCGATAACAATATAAATAGAAAACAGATCAATTTCCTCTTCATTTTTAACTTCCCATGCACTTATTTTTATACAGTATCTACCTATAAACAATATTTTATTATAACACCACAACTCAACACGTTTTACAATATTTTCTTTTTTAAATACCCATGTAGTGTCTCGTTATTTTCAAAATTTCTTCAAAATCACTATTTTTTTATGATTTTATTAACCTTGTTAAACAACAAAATCGTTGAGCTTTTTCTAAAATTCTTTTTATACATTTTTAAGAAAGTATGGACATCAAAACTTATGCGTTTGAATATTTTTTTAATTCACTTTAACTAACGAAAAACAAATTTAACAAATCTTTGAAAAATACTTGTAATTTACATTTAAATTTATTTTGAAAAGGGGCTTAAACAGGACAGAACCCTTTTTTACCATATGAACTTACTTTTAGGGTGAAATCGGAAAAATTACTAACATTTAAGGGCACTTTAATGCAAAAAACAAAAAAACAAGAGAACGTTCGATAAGAAAGTTCCAAAAAAGTCGAGAACGTTCGATAACAATATAAATAGAAAACAGATCAATTTCCTCTTAATTTTTAATCTCCCATGCACTCTTTTTTATACAGTATCTACCTATAAACAATATTTTATTATAACACCACAACTCAACACGTTTTACAATATTTTCTTTTTTAAATACCCATGTAGTGTCTCGTTATTTTCAAAATTTCTTCAAAATCACTATTTTTTTATGATTTTATTAACCTTGTTAAACAACAAAATCGTTGAGCTTTTTCTAAAATTCTTTTTATACATTTTTAAGAAAGTATGGACATCAAAACTTATGCGTTTGAATATTTTTTTAATTCACTTTAACTAACGAAAAACAAATTTAACAAATCTTTGAAAAATACTTGTAATTTACATTTAAATTTATTTTGAAAAGGGGCTTAAACAGGACAGAACCCTTTTTTACCATATGAACTTACTTTTAGGGTGAAATCGGAAAAATTACTAACATTTAAGGGCACTTTAATGCAAAAAACAAAAAAACAAGAGAACGTTCGATAAGAAAGTTCCAAAAAAGTCGAGAACGTTCGATAACAATATAAATAGAAAACAGATCAATTTCCTCTTCATTTTTAACCTCCCATGCACTCATTTTTATACAGTATCTACCTATAAACAATATTTTATTATAACACCACAACTCAACACGTTTTACAATATTTTCTTTTTTAAATACCCATGTAGTGTCTCGTTATTTTCAAAATTTCTTCAAAATCACTATTTTTTTATGATTTTATTAACCTTGTTAAACAACAAAATCGTTGAGCTTTTTCTAAAATTCTTTTTATACATTTTTAAGAAAGTATGGACATCAAAACTTATGCGTTTGAATATTTTTTTAATTCACTTTAACTAACGAAAAACAAATTTAACAAATCTTTGAAAAATACTTGTAATTTACATTTAAATTTATTTTGAAAAGGGGCTTAAACAGGACAGAACCCTTTTTTACCATATGAACTTACTTTTAGGGTGAAATCGGAAAAATTACTAACATTTAAGGGCACTTTAATGCAAAAAACAAAAAAACAAGAGAACGTTCGATAAGAAAGTTCCAAAAAAGTCGAGAACGTTCGATAACAATATAAATAGAAAACAGATCAATTTCCTCTTAATTTTTAATCTCCCATGCACTCTTTTTTATACAGTATCTACCTATAAACAATATTTTATTATAACACCACAACTCAACACGTTTTACAATATTTTCTTTTTTAAATACCCATGTAGTGTCTCGTTATTTTCAAAATTTCTTCAAAATCACTATTTTTTTATGATTTTATTAACCTTGTTAAACAACAAAATCGTTGAGCTTTTTCTAAAATTCTTTTTATACATTTTTAAGAAAGTATGGACATCAAAACTTATGCGTTTGAATATTTTTTTAATTCACTTTAACTAACGAAAAACAAATTTAACAAATCTTTGAAAAATACTTGTAATTTACATTTAAATTTATTTTGAAAAGGGGCTTAAACAGGACAGAACCCTTTTTTACCATATGAACTTACTTTTAGGGTGAAATCGGAAAAATTACTAACATTTAAGGGCACTTTAATGCAAAAAACAAAAAAACAAGAGAACGTTCGATAAGAAAGTTCCAAAAAAGTCGAGAACGTTCGATAACAATATAAATAGAAAACAGATCAATTTCCTCTTCATTTTTAACCTCCCATGCACTCATTTTTATACAGTATCTACCTATAAACAATATTTTATTATAACACCACAACTCAACACGTTTTACAATATTTTCTTTTTTAAATACCCATGTAGTGTCTCGTTATTTTCAAAATTTCTTCAAAATCACTATTTTTTTATGATTTTATTAACCTTGTTAAACAACAAAATCGTTGAGCTTTTTCTAAAATTCTTTTTATACATTTTTAAGAAAGTATGGACATCAAAACTTATGCGTTTGAATATTTTTTTAATTCACTTTAACTAACGAAAAACAAATTTAACAAATCTTTGAAAAATACTTGTAATTTACATTTAAATTTATTTTGAAAAGGGGCTTAAACAGGACAGAACCCTTTTTTACCATATGAACTTACTTTTAGGGTGAAATCGGAAAAATTACTAACATTTAAGGGCACTTTAATGCAAAAAACAAAAAAACAAGAGAACGTTCGATAAGAAAGTTCCAAAAAAGTCGAGAACGTTCGATAACAATATAAATAGAAAACAGATCAATTTCCTCTTAATTTTTAATCTCCCATGCACTCTTTTTTATACAGTATCTACCTATAAACAATATTTTATTATAACACCACAACTCAACACGTTTTACAATATTTTCTTTTTTAAATACCCATGTAGTGTCTCGTTATTTTCAAAATTTCTTCAAAATCACTATTTTTTTATGATTTTATTAACCTTGTTAAACAACAAAATCGTTGAGCTTTTTCTAAAATTCTTTTTATACATTTTTAAGAAAGTATGGACATCAAAACTTATGCGTTTGAATATTTTTTTAATTCACTTTAACTAACGAAAAACAAATTTAACAAATCTTTGAAAAATACTTGTAATTTACATTTAAATTTATTTTGAAAAGGGGCTTAAACAGGACAGAACCCTTTTTTACCATATGAACTTACTTTTAGGGTGAAATCGGAAAAATTACTAACATTTAAGGGCACTTTAATGAAAAAACAAAAAAACAAGAGAACGTTCATAAGAAAGTTCAAAAAAGTCGAGAACGTTCGATAACAATATAAATAGAAAACAGATCAATTTCCTCTTCATTTTTAACCTCCCATGCACTCATTTTTATACAGTATCTACCTATAAACAATATTTTATTATAACACCACAACTCAACACGTTTTACAATATTTTCTTTTTTAAATACCCATGTAGTGTCTCGTTATTTTCAAAATTTCTTCAAAATCACTATTTTTTTTATGATTTTATTAACCTTGTTAAACAACAAAATCGTTGAGCTTTTTCTAAAATTCTTTTTATACATTTTTAAGAAAGTATGGACATCAAAACTTATGCGTTTGAATATTTTTTTAATTCACTTTAACTAACGAAAAACAAATTTAACAAATCTTTGAAAAATACTTGTAATTTACATTTAAATTTAAATTGAAAAGGGGCTTAAACAGGACAGAACCCTTTTTTACCATACGAACTTACTTTTAGGGTGAAATCGGAAAAATTACTAACATTTAAGGGCACTTTAATGTAAAAAACAAAAAAACAAGAGAACGTTCTATAAGAAAGTTCCAAAAAAGTCGAGAACGTTCGATAACAATATAAATAGAAAACAGATCAATTTCCTCTTCATTTTTAACCTCCCATGCACTCATTTTTATACAGTATCTACCTATAAACAATATTTTATTATAACACCACAACTCAACACGTTTTACAATATTTTCTTTTTTAAATACCCATGTAGTGTCTCGTTATTTTCAAAATTTCTTCAAAATCACTATTTTTTTATGATTTTATTAACCTTGTTAAACAACAAAATCGTTGAGCTTTTTCTAAAATTCTTTTTATACATTTTTAAGAAAGTATGGACATCAAAACTTATGCGTTTGAATATTTTTTTAATTCACTTTAACTAACGAAAAACAAATTTAACAAATCTTTGAAAAATACTTGTAATTTACATTTAAATTTATTTTGAAAAGGGGCTTAAACAGGACAGAACCCTTTTTTACCATATGAACTTACTTTTAGGGTGAAATCGGAAAAATTACTAACATTTAAGGGCACTTTAATGCAAAAAACAAAAAAACAAGAGAACGTTCGATAAGAAAGTTCCAAAAAAGTCGAGAACGTTCGATAACAATATAAATAGAAAACAGATCAATTTCCTCTTCATTTTTAACCTCCCATGCACTCATTTTTATACAGTATCTACCTATAAACAATATTTTATTATAACACCACAACTCAACACGTTTTACAATATTTTCTTTTTTAAATACCCATGTAGTGTCTCGTTATTTTCAAAATTTCTTCAAAATCACTATTTTTTTATGATTTTATTAACCTTGTTAAACAACAAAATCGTTGAGCTTTTTCTAAAATTCTTTTTATACATTTTTAAGAAAGTATGGACATCAAAACTTATGCGTTTCAATATTTTTTTAATTCACTTTAACTAACGAAAAACAAATTTAACAAATCTTTGAAAAAAACTTGTAATTTACATTTAAATTTAAATTGAAAAGGGGCTTAAACAGGACAGAACCCTTTTTTACCATACGAACTTACTTTTAGGGTGAAATCGGAAAAATTACTAACATTTAAGGGCACTTTAATGTAAAAAACAAAAAAACAAGAGAACGTTCGATAAGAAAGTTACAAAAAAGTCGAGAACGTTCGATAACAATATAAATAGAAAACAGATCAATTTCCTCTTCATTTTTAACCTCCCATGCACTCATTTTTATACAGTATCTACCTATAAACAATATTTTATTATAACACCACAACTCAACACGTTTTACAATATTTTCTTTTTTAAATACCCATGTAGTGTCTCGTTATTTTCAAAATTTCTTCAAAATCACTATTTTTTTTATGATTTTATTAACCTTGTTAAACAACAAAATCGTTGAGCTTTTTCTAAAATTCTTTTTCTACATTTTTAAGAAAGTATGGACATCAAAAGTTATGCGTTTGAATATTTTTTAAATTCACTTTAAGTAACGAAAAACAAATTTAAGAAATCCTTGAAAAATACTTGTAATTTACATTTAAATTTAAATTGAAAAGGGGCTTAAACAGGACAGAACCCTTTTTTACCATACGAACTTACTTTTAGGGTGAAATCGGAAAAATTACTAACATTTAAGGGCACTTTAATGTAAAAAACAAAAAAACAAGAGAACGTTCTATAAGAAAGTTCCAAAAAAGTCGAGAACGTTCGATAACAATATAAATAGAAAACAGATCAATTTCCTCTTCATTTTTAACCTCCCATGCACTCATTTTTATACAGTATCTACCTATAAACAATATTTTATTATAACACCACAACTCAACACGTTTTACAATATTTTCTTTTTTAAATACCCATGTAGTGTCTCGTTATTTTCAAAATTTCTTCAAAATCACTATTTTTTTATGATTTTATTAACCTTGTTAAACAACAAAATCGTTGAGCTTTTTCTAAAATTCTTTTTATACATTTTTAAGAAAGTATGGACATCAAAACTTATGCGTTTGAATATTTTTTTAATTCACTTTAACTAACGAAAAACAAATTTAACAAATCTTTGAAAAATACTTGTAATTTACATTTAAATTTATTTTGAAAAGGGGCTTAAACAGGACAGAACCCTTTTTTACCATATGAACTTACTTTTAGGGTGAAATCGGAAAAATTACTAACATTTAAGGGCACTTTAATGCAAAAAACAAAAAAACAAGAGAACGTTCGATAACAATATAAATAGAAAACAGATCAATTTCCTCTTAATTTTTAATCTCCCATGCACTCTTTTTTATACAGTATCTACCTATAAACAATATTTTATTATAACACCACAACTCAACACGTTTTACAATATTTTCTTTTTTAAATACCCATGTAGTGTCTCGTTATTTTCAAAATTTCTTCAAAATCACTATTTTTTTATGATTTTATTAACCTTGTTAAACAACAAAATCGTTGAGCTTTTTCTAAAATTCTTTTTATACATTTTTAAGAAAGTATGGACATCAAAACTTATGCGTTTCAATATTTTTTTAATTCACTTTAACTAACGAAAAACAAATTTAACAAATCTTTGAAAAATACTTGTAATTTACATTTAAATTTATTTTGAAAAGGGGCTTAAACAGGACAGAACCCTTTTTTACCATATGAACTTACTTTTAGGGTGAAATCGGAAAAATTACTAACATTTAAGGGCACTTTAATGCAAAAAACAAAAAAACAAGAGAACGTTCGATAAGAAAGTTCCAAAAAAGTCGAGAACGTTCGATAACAATATAAATAGAAAACAGATCAATTTCCTCTTCATTTTTAACCTCCCATGCACTCATTTTTATACAGTATCTACCTATAAACAATATTTTATTATAACACCACAACTCAACACGTTTTACAATATTTTCTTTTTTAAATACCCATGTAGTGTCTCGTTATTTTCAAAATTTCTTCAAAATCACTATTTTTTTATGATTTTATTAACCTTGTTAAACAACAAAATCGTTGAGCTTTTTCTAAAATTCTTTTTATACATTTTTAAGAAAGTATGGACATCAAAACTTATGCGTTTCAATATTTTTTTAATTCACTTTAACTAACGAAAAACAAATTTAACAAATCTTTGAAAAAAACTTGTAATTTACATTTAAATTTAAATTGAAAAGGGGCTTAAACAGGACAGAACCCTTTTTTACCATACGAACTTACTTTTAGGGTGAAATCGGAAAAATTACTAACATTTAAGGGCACTTTAATGTAAAAAACAAAAAAACAAGAGAACGTTCGATAAGAAAGTTACAAAAAAGTCGAGAACGTTCGATAACAATATAAATAGAAAACAGATCAATTTCCTCTTCATTTTTAACCTCCCATGCACTCATTTTTATACAGTATCTACCTATAAACAATATTTTATTATAACACCACAACTCAACACGTTTTACAATATTTTCTTTTTTAAATACCCATGTAGTGTCTCGTTATTTTCAAAATTTCTTCAAAATCACTATTTTTTTTATGATTTTATTAACCTTGTTAAACAACAAAATCGTTGAGCTTTTTCTAAAATTCTTTTTCTACATTTTTAAGAAAGTATGGACATCAAAACTTATGCGTTTGAATATTTTTTAAATTCACTTTAAGTAACGAAAAACAAATTTAAGAAATCCTTGAAAAATACTTGTAATTTACATTTAAATTTAAATTGAAAAGGGGCTTAAACAGGACAGAACCCTTTTTTACCATACGAACTTACTTTTAGGGTGAAATCGGAAAAATTACTAACATTTAAGGGCACTTTAATGTAAAAAACAAAAAAACAAGAGAACGTTCTATAAGAAAGTTCCAAAAAAGTCGAGAACGTTCGATAACAATATAAATAGAAAACAGATCAATTTCCTCTTCATTTTTAACCTCCCATGCACTCATTTTTATACAGTATCTACCTATAAACAATATTTTATTATAACACCACAACTCAACACGTTTTACAATATTTTCTTTTTTAAATACCCATGTAGTGTCTCGTTATTTTCAAAATTTCTTCAAAATCACTATTTTTTTATGATTTTATTAACCTTGTTAAACAACAAAATCGTTGAGCTTTTTCTAAAATTCTTTTTATACATTTTTAAGAAAGTATGGACATCAAAACTTATGCGTTTGAATATTTTTTTAATTCACTTTAACTAACGAAAAACAAATTTAACAAATCTTTGAAAAATACTTGTAATTTACATTTAAATTTATTTTGAAAAGGGGCTTAAACAGGACAGAACCCTTTTTTACCATATGAACTTACTTTTAGGGTGAAATCGGAAAAATTACTAACATTTAAGGGCACTTTAATGCAAAAAACAAAAAAACAAGAGAACGTTCGATAAGAAAGTTCCAAAAAAGTCGAGAACGTTCGATAACAATATAAATAGAAAACAGATCAATTTCCTCTTCATTTTTAACTTCCCATGCACTTATTTTTCTACAGTATCTACCTATAAACAATATTTTATTTTAACACCACAACTTCAACGTTTTACATTTTTTTGCTGAGTTATTCTCTAATATTTTTTCTTACACCAATATTAATAATGTAATTTCAAATGAATAAATCAAATCTTTTCTATTTTATTATGATATAATTTTTTAGGTAGGTACATTTCTAATTTTTTAGTTTTATTTTCATTTTTCTTTTCGAAAAATTTGTTTCAAAAAAAGTTTTCTTTTCGTGGATTTAAATTTTGAAGGAATTTTTACTACTTTATATAAATTTACTACTGACTTATTCTCCATTAAGATTAACCAAATGTAATTTCTATCAATAAATCAAAATTTTTTTTTATATTTTTCTCAATTTTTTTTGATACCTATATCTGCTCGATTTATTTTAATAAGATTGTGGTACTTCATCTTGTATTTACTGATTTTTTAAAACATATCCAATATTTCAGTCACGTTTTACATTTCCTTTTCTCGTTATTTTCAAAATTTCACCAAAATCACTCTTTTTTTATTATTGTATGTCACCTTTAACCCTTTTAATTTTTCATATATCTATATAAATAAATAGTACCTTTATTATAACAAAAGCAATTAAAGTGAGGGCGGTTTTTGGTCGTCTTGGTTATATTTAGAAGCATCTTAAAAGCGGGTGCTAAATACACAGAAAAACTCATTTCTAGAGTTTCCAACTTTCCCTCCCGAAGTCTCCAAATATTTGCTCACGGGATGGCTGAACGCAGAAAACATGGTTGACGTGAAATAGACGACTATAAACCGTTTGTATCTATCCCCGTTCCCGTCCAAGGCAACCCCATTCCCCTTTCATCCCCAATGTCTCGCATCCTCTCATTCTATCTCCTTCCTTCCTACCATCCATCTAACCACCCACCCACCCACCCTACCATCCCTTTTCCTTTCTTCCTTCCATACAAACCCCCCAGTTAGTCGAGCTTTCTTCCCGTTTTGCACAAGTTCTGATGCTCAACAACTCAAAGTTGTTTGCGGCTTCTTTTTATACATAAGTAGATACACACACATATACTCGTATATATACTACAAATTTCCGAAACTTTTTGAAAAAGTTTTCGAGAAAGAACCAATTTGTTCTCAAATGTACTCGCACAAGAAAACAGAATCACCTTTTACCTATAGATATATCTTTACTTAGTTATTAGAGTTTTTTTTATTTTTGAATATATTTATTAAGTACCTATTCTAAAAAAAAATATTTTTAGACGTTTAGTAATTACGTACCTGTCGTAATCTAATTTGCAAAAAAGTTTCGAATCTCTGAAATAGCAAGTTTGATAAAGTCGTTCACCACAAGCGAAACATTGCAAACAATGTTCGTGGTAAAAGATGTCCATTACTTGTAAAATGTATCTGTCGTGTATTGGTCTGCAGCACATACCACAAAGAGGTCCAGTAGCTGAAACATAAGAAAACTAAATTAATAATTACTTTTATTTATTCGTTACTTAAAGTGAGTGTACCTAATAAATATTGAAGATGTCTATAATACTTTGTGTAAAATGTAGAAAAACTAATTTAGAAAATGCTCAACGATTTTATTGTTTAAGTTTAACATGGTTAATAAAATCATTATACATATGTACTTACATACAAAAATAAAAAAAAGTGATTGTGGTAAAATTTTGAAATTAACGAGAATATAAAATGTAAAACGTGACTGAAAAATTGGATTGTATGTTTTAAAAAATTAATAAATACAGATAAAGTACCTACCACAATCTTATTTAAATTATAAAGCAAACATAGGTATCAAAGTAAATTAAGAAAAAAATCAAAAATGCACCTAAAAAATTGAAACTATAATTACGTAAGTAGAGAAATTTTTATTTATTGATAGAAATTACATTTGGTTAATCTTAGTGGAAAATAAGTCAGTAGAAAATTTAGATAAAGTTGTAATACTTATCCTGCAAAATTTAAGTCAACGAAAAGAAATTTTTTTTTGAAACAAATGTTTCGAAAAGAAAAATGAAAATAAAGCTAGAAAATTAGAAATGTACCTACCTAAAAAATAATATTATAATTAAATAGAAAAGATTTGATTTATTCATTTGAAATTACATTATTAATATTGGTGTAAGAAAAAATATTAGAGAATAACTCAGCAAAAAAAATGTAAACGTTGAAGTTGTGGTGTTATAATAAAATATTGTTTATAGGTAGATACTGTATAAAAATGAGTGCTTGGGAGGTTAAAAATGAAGAGGAAATTGATCTGTTTTCTATTTATATTGTTATCGAACGTTCTCGACTTTTTTGGAACTTTCTTATCGAATGTTCTCTTGTTTTTTTGTTTTTTACATTAAAGTGCCCTTAAATGTTAGTAATTTTTCCGATTTCACCCTAAAAGTAAGTTCATATGGTAAAAAAGGGTTCTGTCCTGTTTAAGCCCCTTTTCAATTTAAATTTAAATGCAAATTACAAGTATTTTTCAAAGATTTGTTAAATTTGTTTTTCGTTACTTAAAGTGAATTTAAAAAATATTCAAACGCATAAGTTTTGATGTCCATACTTTCTAAAAATGTAGAAAAAGAATTTTAGAAAAAGCTCAACGATTTTGTTGTTTAACAAGGTTAATAAAATCATAAAAAAATAGTGATTTTGAAGAAATTTTGAAAATAACGAGACACTACATGGGTATTTAAAAAAGAAAATATTGTAAAACGTTTTGAGTTGTGGTGTTAAAATAAAATATTGTTTATAGGTAGATACTGTATAAAAATGAGTGCATGGGAGGTTAAAAATGAAGAGGAAATTGATCTGTTTTCTATTTATATTGTTATCGAACGTTCTCGACTTTTTTGGAACTTTCTTATCGAACGTTCTCTTGTTTTTTTGTTTTTTGCATTAAAGTGCCCTTAAATGTTAGTAATTTTTCCGATTTCACCCTAAAAGTAAGTTCGTATGGTAAAAAAGGGTTCTGTCCTGTTTAAGCCCCTTTTCAATTTAAATTTAAATGCAAATTACAAGTATTTTTCAAAGATTTGTTAAATTTGTTTTTCGTTACTTAAAGTGAATTTAAAAAATATTCAAACGCATAAGTTTTGATGTCCATACTTTCTAAAAATGTAGAAAAAGAATTTTAGAAAAAGCTCAACGATTTTGTTGTTTAACAAGGTTAATAAAATCATAAAAAAATAGTGATTTTGAAGAAATTTTGAAAATAACGAGACACTACATGGGTATTTAAAAAAGAAAATATTGTAAAACGTTTTGAGTTGTGGTGTTAAAATAAAATATTGTTTATAGGTAGATACTGTATAAAAAAGAGTGCATGGGAGGTTAAAAATGAAGAGAAAATTGACCTGTTTTCTATTTATATTGTTATCGAACGTTCTCGACTTTTTTGGAACTTTCTTATCGAACGTTCTCTTGTTTTTTTGTTTTTTGCATTAAAGTGCCCTTAAATGTTAGTAATTTTTCCGATTTCACCCTAAAAGTAAGTTCGTATGGTAAAAAAGGGTTCTGTCCTGTTTAAGCCCCTTTTCAATTTAAATTTAAATGCAAATTACAAGTATTTTTCAAAGATTTGTTAAATTTGTTTTTCGTTACTTAAAGTGAATTTAAAAAATATTCAAACGCATAAGTTTTGATGTCCATACTTTCTAAAAATGTAGAAAAAGAATTTTAGAAAAAGCTCAACGATTTTGTTGTTTAACAAGGTTAATAAAATCATAAAAAAATAGTGATTTTGAAGAAATTTTGAAAATAACGAGACACTACATGGGTATTTAAAAAAGAAAATATTGTAAAACGTTTTGAGTTGTGGTGTTAAAATAAAATATTGTTTATAGGTAGATACTGTATAAAAAAGAGTGCATGGGAGGTTAAAAATGAAGAGGAAAAATTTATCTGTTTTCTATTTATATTGTTATCGAACGTTCTCGACTTTTTTGGAACTTTCTTATCGAACGTTCTCTTGTTTTTTTGTTTTTTACATTAAAGTGCCCTTAAATGTTAGTAATTTTTCCGATTTCACCCTAAAAGTAAGTTCGTATGGTAAAAAAGGGTTCTGTCCTGTTTAAGCCCCTTTTCAATTTAAATTTAAATGCAAATTACAAGTATTTTTCAAAGATTTGTTAAATTTGTTTTTCGTTACTTAAAGTGAATTTAAAAAATATTCAAACGCATAAGTTTTGATGTCCATACTTTCTAAAAATGTAGAAAAATTATTTTAGAAAAAGTTCAACGATTTTGTTATTTGACATCGTTAATTAAATCATAAAAGTGAAAACTGTAGAGAATATTTGACTTTTTTAGTATTCATTGTATTATTTATTTAATATAAGTTAATTATTTAATATAAATCAAGTATTACAACGTATTCTATACAGTAACATTGTTTCGAATTATAAAAGTAAAAACTTTGGGGTAAAATGAGTCATTTAAATTGTAGAAATTAATTACGAATAATAATTATGATGTTATTTGCAGTATTATTGATTCTTTCGATTTTATAAATAATTGTCTCATGGAGACGACACAGGGTGTTTAATAATATTACAAATATACAATTATAAAAAAAAAAAAATTGATGTGGGGCAGAATGAATATGTAAAAAAGTAAAATTTCTTATCACCCTTAATTAATTAATATTTTCAAAAATACATGATTGTCTTAAATTACCTATATAACAAGAAATTTAATGCAAGTTCATAATAATCATATAGGAATGATATCTAATTTTTATCAAGCAAAGATCAGTTTTTTTGAGGCAATTATTTATAAAATCGAAAGAAAAAATACTGCAATAGCATCATAGTTGTTCGTAATTTATTTAACACATTTTACCCCAAAATTTTGACTTTTATACTTTGAAATAATGTTACTGTACAGAATACGTTTAACACTTAGGTAGGTAATTTATGTTGAATAATTGACATTTATTAAATAAAAATACATTCATCAATTTTATGATTTTATTAACCATGTTAAACAACAAAATAGTTTGCCCTAAAGTCTTCTTATTGTAGCCCAATTTTAATCGAAAACTATTAAATGTTCGGCAATTAAGATTAATCGACCTATCGCATTATCTTTTATAAATACGTGACTAAGTAATTATCTGATTTTACTTTTTAAAAGGTAGGTAGTCAATCGCGGTAGCATTTTGACGTAGTACTTATTATAGACTTTGTGTGTTTAAATAAAGACTTCAGAGGGTTGAAACAAGGCCGTCTCGGACGTCGGAGCCGTTTAAGCCTGTGACAAGCCACCTGTGGTAAAAAATCATCAATCTTCGCTTTAAAATCGTCAGGCGACCGACCGGGGGTGTTAATCCGCACACTAAATCCATTGTTACCAATTTAACTCTTTTAATCGCAATTTCATGCAACGTCATACTTATTACCGTTTAGCATCAACACAACCCCTTCTTAAATGCTGCGTCGACCCGTGACGTGACGAGACGAGACGGGGCGAGGGTCCCAAAATATTCTAACTCACAAGTGTTTCGTACATACGCACATATATTACATTACAGGGGTTTCCTTTACACATTACAAGGAGGTTTAAGCAGGGCCGAATTTACACATAAGGGCATTTGGGTGGGAGCCCCACAAATTTCTTTTTCTGTTTTTTAACTGATGCAAGGCAAAATTTCCACTTTATTCGTTCTAATGAGCCCCCTTGAATTCAAGTACAGGGTTGCAATTTAATTTTTTAACTTTACCCTGCATGAAATTTGGCACGTTGAACCCTTCAATTATTAGATATTACATCTACAAGTTTTTGAAATTTTGATGATCAATTATTTGACATTTGTTACTTTCTCTCCCCCGCCACTTAATAGTCTTCCGTATTAGATAGATATATTTTTTCAAAGTAATTTATCGTGTTGAGGGAAAGGGAAAAAGGAGGAAAAATTTTAATTTTTGGTCTGTTGCAAAAAAAATCTTGTATTACATATCTAGATACCTATTGGAGATAATGTTATTAGGTCCACCCCTGGACAGTCTGGCTTACATATTGGCTCACATAAAGGCGCAGGCAGCACCCTTCGCGAATCTTTAATTCCACCCTGCCAATCAAATTAGAGATAATTTATCTTTCTTCGATATTAAATTATTGACATTACTCGCATTACTAAGATAAATTCTTTCGCAACCCCTCTTGGAATTCAACCACTCAAATGTACCTAGGTACTTATAAGTAGATACGTAATTACGTAATAATAAAAAAATTACAAAGCAAATAAATTTTTTTATGTAAGTAAGTATGATAACGTAGTCCCTATATTTTTTTATTTTGTACCTACCGAGTGTTTCAGGTTTAAATGGTCACAATTAAAATGTGAAATTGATTGTCTAATTTCCTACAAAATGGGGCCAAAATTTTATTTTTTTAATTGAGAATAATTAAGTAAGAGATAGAAAAATTGATTTCATTTTACCAAAAACCTTTCAAAGAAAATTTTTTAAACATCCCCTGATATTGCAAAAGATGAAATCATTATACTTTTCACTAAAACTCTTTCATGAGTTCGAATTTCATCATAAAAAATGTACCTACCCTTAAAAGCTGAATTTACTAATTTAATTTTTGAATAAAACTTCTCCTTTTTAAATTAAAAAAATTAAATCTAATTTTATTATTTATTTAAGTGTCCCGGTTAGTTAATCCTGAAGTGAAACGCCCTACTAGTATCTATAGGTAAGTTTAGATTTATTTTCAGACACCCTGTATCTATTGATTTGGAGACCATTAACAAGCCTTAACACAGGATTATCAGGATCAACATGGGGATGATTAATTGATTCATTTATTTATCTAACAATAAGCCAACTAACGTTAAACCTTATTAATTATACTGCATATGTTAATAACAATAACGTTTAATTTACCTAATTTTATAAGGTAGATAACTACTTATGTAAATAGAAATTTCTTCTTCTTCCCCCAAAATAACAATTTTTCTACCTAGGTCAACAAAGCTCTGTTATTACCATAAGAAACCAAATGTTACCGACGTTTATAGCCCACTAGATTTGTCAACGCCCGTGTTCCTTCACAGATGTTTTAAGTATAAGTGGCAAAAGTCAAACACGTGCTTAACATTCCAAATAATATCTACTTATATATATGTAGATACAACTTTTCGGGGTTGACATATAAACGATTATTTTTACTTCTAAATATACCTACACATTTTAACAACAAAACGACTCATACACTCACAATTTACGTATTTTAATATTTTATGTAAAATTTTGCTATTTTTCCACGTATTTTTAATAATAACAAAGTACCTAAGTAAGCCTTGAAATTGTAATGGCACCTCGTTGCTTTTAGCGACGGACAACAAAAGCCAACAAAATTCGACTCTTAATTGTTTTAAAAGTACCTATTTACCAACTTTTAAAAATAAAAGTTTCAAAGGAAAACAATAATTGAATTAGTTAAGACATATTTAATTTTAGAAAACGTAATTTTTTTAATATTACCTAAGGAATTTTAATTATAAATCTACACGTAGAAAAATATTATCTAATCAGAAATAATTTCCAAATACTAAATCTATTTATTTACCTAAAAAAGAAAATATACAAGAATAATTAGTTTACTTTTATTACTTTAATTTTGTCATTAACGGTCATCAACTCCTACATTAACCAATGATTTTTTATATAAAATTTTGAATTACATACCTACTTTCAAATCAATTGTTTAAAATATAACAAAAAATAATCGTGCAACAATGACAAAAAAAAGCTCATAACAGCAGCAGCAAGCTAATAGTAACTTGTGAAAGCTTACCCATTACGTCCACTAAACAACAACGAAAAAATTATGAAATATTAATCGAAAAAGTGTCCTAATCTTCCCTCGTTCACTAAAATTCATCTATCCGCCATTCACAATTATCCGCGGGGTTTCACATGTTGTGCATGGCCCTCTGGTGGCAGTGCCTGGCACACGCCATATCGATATTACTACGCGAAAAACAAAGGCGGAGTTTCCCACCACGCCTACCTCGATACGAGCCAAAGAAGACGTCCGTTGTAAGCGTCGCGACGCAGGCTGATATTTATTTCTGATGATCCTAGCATGTTTTACTTCAACGATCTTAGTTGAAACATATACAACACATACTTAAATAGCACCGATTCATTTTAGCCACAATTGTTTCTTTTTTGCTTTGAAACGATTTTTACGATTCGAAATTTATTGATTTACATTATTACCATAGACTTATTTAAAGAAACAATTACACTTTTAAAATTAATATTATGGGTATTAATTATAACATTTATACTCACTCACACGTTTAAAAAAAATTGTTGCTATACCATTATTTCAATTACGTAGTGTTTGAAATAGTTTCATTTCGAGTTAAAAACTTAAAGAATGTATATTTAAATATCAATATATTTATTTTCCCCATTCTCCCACACCCTTCACCTTTTTAAATATTTTCAAATAAATAACATCAAACGCCACCTACCATAAAATAGCCAAACAAATACTGGTACGAAGTTAGTAATCTATTAAGTTAGTTGCCAATATTACCATGACGAAGCATGACATTTTATTTTCGGTTTTTGCGAACCTAACCTAAAACAGTGCGAAAAAGTCAAACATCTTCAAATATTAACAAAATAAAGCGTTAGAGTTTTAAAAATATCACAAAATGTTCAGAAATCAATACGACAGTGATGTTACTGTGTGGAGTCCCCAAGGTAGACTCCATCAAGTGGAATATGCCATGGAGGCTGTAAAGCTTGGTTCTGCTACAGTGGGTTTAAAAAATAAAACTCACGCTGTCCTCGTTGCCTTAAAAAGAGCCTCTTCAGAACTTGCTGCCCATCAACAGAAAGTAATTCCTATCGATGAGCACATTGGGATTGCTATTTCTGGTCTAACAGCAGATGCAAGAATACTGAGTCGATACATGAGAACTGAGTGCTTAAATCACAAATACTCTCATGATTCGTATTTACCAGTAAGCAGGCTCATTACTCAATTAGGAAACAAAATGCAGGTATGTTTTTTTTATTAATTACCTACCTAGTATTTATTGAAAAGATATTAAACTATTGCCCCACTTAACAGATATGTACTCAACGTTATGATCGCAGACCTTTTGGAGTAGGTCTTTTAGTAGCTGGCTATGATGACCAAGGGCCCCACATTTATCAAACCTGTCCATCCGCGAATTACTTTGACTGCAAGGCAATGGCAATTGGAGCCAGATCTCAGAGTGCTCGTACTTATTTAGAAAAACACCTAGATCAGTTATCTTCTAGTTCTCTGGAAGAGCTCATAAAACATGGACTGAGAGCCCTGAGAGATACTCTACCAAATGAGGTGGAGTTAAGTGTTAAAAATGTGTCTATTGCATTTGCAGGTAAAGGTGTTCCCTTTACAATTGTAAATGAAACTGATACAGGAAAGTATCTGGGAATGATAGAAGGGGAAGAAAGAAGAGGGGGTGGTGGCCCACCTGATAGACCAGCAGAACCTTTGAGAGATGATGCGGGGGACCAAGATCAGCCACCAGAACCCAGGCCATCTGTAGCTATGGAAACCGAGTAAGGGGTTTTATAGAATATGTGGTGTTTGAGTTAAACATTCACAAAACCTTTTGCAACTTTTTCCAAATTATATTTCTGCCGTGACTGCTGTTGTTAAATAATTTATTTTAATAACAGTAGTCACGGCAAAAAACGAAACTAAATTGTCTATGTATTTTTTAAGGTAACAAAAGTAATGGATATGCTTTTTAATGTGTTTAATAAATAATTCATGATTTAATTTGCTTTTAGTTAACTTCCCAAGCTCTGCAACAAGGATTTTTTAATCCCATTGTAAGCGCAAAAAATACTTTATGAATAAATGAAACTGAAATTACTTGGATGTAAAATCGCCTGATTTATTTACACAAACAAACCGTTTGACCTGACAATTCTTTTCCCAAACGTTTGCTATACATACACTTCAATCCTCTAAGTCTTCAACAAAGTTGATTTAGATGAAACTGTAAGACCCGTCCAGTCAAAAATTCCATCGTCTACGTATCCTTTCCTGTCGAAAAGATCTTTGAACATATTCCTCAAATAGTCGTAGTCTGGTGTTTCAAAAAATTCCAGTCGTCTCACGTACCGCATATACGTTGCCATTTCTTCCGGATGTCCCTCACATAGAACTTCGATAGGGGTGGTCCTTTTTGTGTCCCCAATCTTCTGGTATCTCTCTTTAAGTGTGTCAGCTTTTAAGCCTTGCCAAGGCAAAGAACCGCGTAGAAAATACATAAACATATGCCCTAGGGCTTCTAAGTCGTCTCTTCTGGACTGTTCTCTTCCCAAATGAGTGTTGATACTCATATATCTGGCAGTTCCTGTTAATGATTTATGTTCCCTATAAGGAATATGTTTACCAGTTTCAGCATCTATGTATTCCTTGGCCAAACCAAAGTCTATTATGTGAACTACTTTGTCTTTTTTCGTTTTTTGTCTTCCAATTAAAAAATTTTCGGGTTTTATGTCGCGAAAAATAAGTCGTTTGCTGTGTACGTATTCGATCCTATGTAAAAGTTGGTCGGCTATCATTAAAACTGTTTTTAATCTAAAGTGGCGGTTACAAAGGGTGAAAAGGTCTTCTAAGCTGGGTCCCAGCAATTCTATCACCATTGCGTTATACCTTCCTCCACAAGTTCCCAAATAATAAACTTTAGGAATGCCTTCATGCTGACCCAAAATTTTGTAAAACCTGTACTCTAAATGTAATTGTGGCGCTTTGGATTTAATCGGTTCCAGTTTAATGGCGACGTGTTCGTTGTTGTGCAGGTTCTTCCCCAGACGTAGTTCTCCGAAATTTCCGCTACCGATTTTTTTTCCGATCCGAAATGTCCCTCCCACCATGAGAATTCCTGACGAAGATGAGTGTTTCGAGTGCATGATGGACCCGACTTCTTCGTTACTGTTAGTTTCGTTTTCCTCGCGATGATGTTGATCTTTAAACAAATTATATCCATTCAAAAGGAGACATTTCCAGAAATTCATTTCATAATTTTATGTCATTTAGAACCCGTCTACAGAACGACGGATCATATTCCCAAACATAACGAAATACAATCCACTATTTCTATTTTTTTTTTTCTTTTTTTAAAAAGGACAGTTTTATAAATGTATAACTTGGAATTTTTAAAAATGTCACACCTGACAAATTATTTTATAACCACGTACATTTTTCTATCACATTTACATTCAAATAAAAATACAGAGTGAATAGGTAGTTATAATGTCAGTACCAAGTCATTAAACTGCAATTTAGTTAACAAAAAAATAAAGTACTACTTTATTATCAGAATATTACAATTTATTTACTCCTTATCACCCAGAAGCTCGCTGGTTTTACTGTTAAAAATTTTTTCAGCTTCTAAAATATAACTTTCAGTTAGTGTGGTTATCTGTTGCTCAACAACTTTTAGCTGGTCCTCTGAAGCTGTTTTCTTTTTCTTTAAAGATTTAATTTCCTTATTCTTTACATCTTTTATACTATCCCTGTATTTAATAAACAAAGTTTTAGCATTTTTTGCCAATGTCTCCCTGTGCTCTCTGGTTACCCTAAAATAAAACCAATTAGTCTCTCATTAATTATTTTAAACTGTGCATACTTAGGTATGGGGATATAAAGTGTTGTACCATCCTGCTGAGGGTTTAAATTCATGCCTGATTTTTTAAGTGCTGCTACAGCAGCAGGAATTGCTTGAGGAAAGACATGCATATTAACAACCAGTGTTTTAGGATTTTTTCTTACTATTTGAGCCAGCTCTTGCAGAGTGTAATCCTTACCATCTAATGTTACTTTTAAATAATCGATTGCACCTTGAAATAAGTTTTATAATGAGAATGTGAATTAAATTAAGTGCCCAAGAATACCTGCACTAGAGCGTAACGACAACTGCTTTACATAATCATTTTTTAAGTCATCAATTGCTTTTTGCATCTGGTTTTTAATGCTGTCTACATTTACAAATTCTGCTATTTCTGACTCATTAAATTTTATCTGTGCTTTACCTAAAAAGGAGATATCTTGTTAATAAAGAATAAAATATGTGTAAGATAAGTTTCTTACACCTTTGTCCTTCTTTTTGTCCTTGCCTTTGGCGTATCCCCTGACTGTTAATACCAAATTAACATTAGGAATAACTAATTTGGGGCTTGAAAAAAAGCTTATATATTCTTGTGACGCCTTGTTAGATAATTTTCTACATTCTTGTGTAAAATGTGTAGCAATTAGCCTGGTAATTACAATAACTCTATTAATTCTCAACATTTTTGGGTAGAATAACCTAAAAACTAAAGTAAACATAACCTGAAAGATTTCTGTGCCTTAACTTTGTTTTTGTTATGCAACCCATTATACACCTCGTAATTTTTTAAGCATAAGTTCCCATAAAAAGTTTTTAACATATGTTAAAAATGAAAATTAATAACTAAGGGATAATTATTTAACATTTTTTATGCAATAAAGAAAATTTGTTTTGTCCTACTAATAGTTATGGCATTTAATAAATTTCAGTGTACATTTTATTAAAAATAAAGAATTCTACACAATAGTAATAAATACACTAGGAAACTCCAAAAACTTTTTACATTAATATCTTTTTATCATTACATTTTACAAGGTGTAACAGTTCGTATAAAATAATGTGATCATAAAATTATAGTAATAATCCAATCTTAAAAATTATCCATCTATTATTACTCATTTAATTAATTAAGCCAAATATTTATATAAGCATTGAATCGTAATTTTATTTAGAAAATGAAATATACAAAGTTATCCTTCCTGTCCAAAATCTTCTTTGAATTTGTCCAACTTTACCATGTCGTCTTCGTTTACAGTGGGCTTTGATGTTGCTAAAGACCTCAGCATATCATTCTATGTAAAAATGAAATAATTACAAAGTACCCCACTGACATCAGTGTTTTTAAATCTTACCATTGTAACAGGTGGTTCATATAATTTATCTCCATCAACGTCCATCCAAGACATTTCAGTGGCCCCTGGATCACCGGGAGAACAGGGAGTCAAAAGGTCATCTCGAATCGTTTTCGGGTCCTTGGGACATGGACCCCTCACTTTCTTAAAATGTGTCGCCGTCTGAACTTTTCTGACGGGCTGCATCAGCGCATCCCTTACCACTATACTTATATCAGCCCCCGAATAACTGTTTAAGTTGAGTTAAAGTTTATTTATTACTTTGTCAAACTATTATATGTTGGAATATGTTTTCTTACCCTTCCGTCTTTTTCGCAAGGGTCCGGAGATCTTCTTCTGTTAACGTTGTGGGGGTATTTCCTAAATGCAATTTGAACATGGTTAATCGGGCGTGTTCTTCAGGTAGTGGTATGTAAATTCTCTTTTCAAATCTTCTACGAATAGCTGCATCCAAGACCCACGGGATATTTGTAGCCCCCAAAACCAATATTCCCTCAGTATCGTTTCCAACTCCTTAAAAAACAATAACAATGAAATTATAACAAATTATGATAAATTTTGTAATAATTAAACTACCTTGCATTTGAACAAGAAATTCCGTTTTAATTCTTCGGGCTGATTCAGATTCGTTATCAGAACGGGCGGAACAAAGGGAATCAACTTCGTCTATGAATATTATACTGGGTTTGTGTTGCCTAGCCAGGTCAAAAAGATTGCGTACCAATTTTTCTGATTCTCCCAGCCATTTTGATACCAAATCAGAAGATGACACAGAGAAAAAGGTTGAATTGTTAGCTTCAGTTGCTACAGCTTTGGCTAAGTAGGATTTACCAGTACCTGGGGGCTAAAAAGATATAAATCAATCAACAAGTTTAACTGCAGGTTAAAAACATACCCCAAAAAGCAATATGCCTTTCCAAGGTATTCTTTTTCCTGTAAACAAATGTGGGAATTTGATGGGCAGAATAACTGCTTCTTTTAAGGCTTCTTTTGCAGCATCCAAACCTGCTACATCCGACCATTTAACGTGGGGCTTCTCTACTACAATTGCATCTGCAAGCTTAGACTGCAATTTCTTTTTCTCTGGATCATCACTGTCACTATCACTATCACTCTTTTTCTCATCTCTAAATGATCACAATGAAAAATTGTTTTAAAAAGAATACACAGCATCTATCTAATGAAACTTAATCTAGAAACCAATTAATGAGTCATTTTATACTGCATATCGTAAAACTTAATAATCTATTACTAAATCACGGATAATTACACAAAAATAATAAAACCTCACATACTTTGACTCAGTATCACCCTCTTTAACTGGTTTCTTCTTGCCTTTTTTGATGGATTCTTTAATTTTTTCGGCTCTTTCTAAATACTGACAGCACTTAGCACGAATGCTTTCTTTGGCCTTCTCTCCTTGTGCTTCATCTATAATTGTCAAAATAATATTAATTAATGAGGCATAATTACCCGCATTATCAGTACTTACACTTAATTGCATGTAAGAAATACTCTACACCATGTTCATAAAGTCTAAGTGCTTCTTCATAATTTTTATTACGATCTTCTTCTGTAGCTTTGGTTACTAATTCTATAGCTTTTTGTAAAGTAGTTCCAGTAGCCATTCCTTATTATCACAAATATTACTAAAAACTTAATTTTAACAACAAATTAGTAATTATTCATAAATTAGACTCACTTTAATGACACTTACCTAAAAAAGACAATTTAATTCTATATTGGAAATGAAATTTTAATTTACAGCTGGAATATTATCATAACAGTAAAGTTAAAAAATATTTTTGAAAAAACATTGATAATTATTACAAAAATTATTAATTAATTATCGTTACACCTCTGTTGTATGTGTCACACTTGTCAATCTTGTCAATATGGTTGAAATTGCTCGAAGACTTACGAAAAATCACGAACATTTCCGAAGTATTCAGAAAATTAAATAAGAATTATTTTTAAAAATGACTTCAAAAATAATTCTACAATGTACATATTATATTAATACTTCCTAGCTTCCCATTTACGAATTAATAGTCACAAGGGATTTAAATAATCCCAAGATACATTCAAAAAAATTTTTTTTGTAACTGTAATTTTATTTGTAGTTCAAAGGGAGTTCAAATCCAACCCTTCTCAAAAACTTTTTTACTTACAATTAAACAAAAACAAAAAAATGGAAAAGAATATTTTATTTTTGAATTGCGGTGCAACAATAAATACGCTCCTATAATATGCAAAAACTTTAGCAATAATAACATCAATGAAAAATTTACATATCCATGTGTCTTATTCATGTTCATACGTTGATTATTTATTGTTATAAACTTTTTTTGTAAATATATTAAAAAAGCATAATTTTAATTAGCAACAAGTACATACAATAATGTAGATACTTCAAAACATGCAAAATTTTATTTATAAGACATTAAAAACGTTAAACTTGCTTTTCAAGAAAAAATACGTAAATATTTAATTAAGTAAGTTTCTAAATTAAGTAGTAAATATTTACTACAATATTATATTTTAGTATAATACGTACTTATGGTACTATTCGTAACAAGACAATTAATAATTTTTCTATTACTAATAAGGCTTGACAAAGTTAGCATTTAAAAGCAATACTATTACTATACTTTTTTAATTTCTGAACGAAAAGGGGCTTCGTATTCGAATTGTATGATAGAGCTATTTATCCGAAATTTCGTCAATTACTGGTGTTTGCATCCTCAGGAAACGTAGCCAGTCTCAGCACAATTGCAGCAAATGCTTTAGTGTCTCACCATAGTCTCTTGTGAAACGTTGGTAACGCTGGTCATGAAAGCCTTTTCGCCTTTTCGTTCAGATCAAATTATAATACATAAATACCTAAAAAATAAATGAAAAACTTTTTTGTCTTAAAATATGAGCAATTTATAATTTTACGCTTATTCATTAATGTTTACATAAAATTCAACTAAAAAAACTTTATCACAGATAAAAGTATACTAAAAAAAAAAAATTAATCGAAAACGTCCAGCCTGTTTGCTTCTATAATCTAACTTCTAACGTTTCGGTTATATGTGCTCTTCTTCATATTTTATAGTATTTACTTAATAATAAATATTTAAAATCTTGAAGAAGTGCCCGTATTGATACAAAACTACTTTTATTTACTTATTCAATGTCCAAAAAAAAGTTTAATGTTTCCTTAAAAACATTTTTATTGCTTAGTTTCGTTTCTTTTTTCCTTTATATCACTTTTTGCCATTCAAGTTAGTGTCCAAATTAATTTAAAAAATGTTTTTCTTTGGTATGGTCCCAAACATCTACTTTTAAAAAATTATAGCGTAATAAGCCATGTAAATATCATAAAACATTATAATTGGATTATTCTTTTTGCCTGTATCTATTTGAGAATGACTATATTTAAAGACGTTTTATTTTGGAATGATTATAATGTTAAACTATAATGATTGTTTTCGTATTCGTCAAAGTATTCGACTAGCGTAGCTTTTTTAACGTAAAAATATACAAGGTGTCTGAAAATTGGCGACCTATTAATTGTTTTGAATAAAACAGAATATTTTTTATGTAAAATCTAAAATACTTCTGTTATTCAAAAGATTAGTTTTCCAATAATTAATCAATGAAATCATCAAATATAGTTTGTTATTTAAAAATGTATTTCTACGATAGTCAAATCTGCTTTCAGTAGATAAGAAACTGATGTGACTAATAAATCCCTAAATGTTTTCAATAACATTTATCAACTCTGTAATCTTATCAGCACTAGTTTCAGCATTTTTCTGCTCGCGTATTTTCGTAAGAGCTTCATGAATCCCTGATTCCTTCAGATGCTGCACCAATTCTCCTGATTTAGTCACTTGTTCCAAGAAGGTTACAATGTTCCCTATCGTTTCCTTCTCCATTTTTTCCTTGTACTTATTAAGAACGAAAGTTAGGTGCTTACCGACATCCGCCTCCTTCAGAGCTTGACACAATTTTTCCTCACCCTTTTCCCTATTAAAGTCGTCCTCGTTCCTGTTTATATTCTTATTGGTACTGCTATTGCACTCATATTCTTCTTCTTTGTCCTTTGTAAAGTAAACAAAACAAATCAAATTAAGGGCATAAAGAGCTTCGTTTTGCATGACCGCGAAATTGGATGATATCATTTCTACCAGACTCTTGATGCAGTCTTTGGTTTCTAGAATAAGAGGGAAAGGCTTTGATGAATGGCAATATTTTATAAGCCATGCTAAAAGACGAGTGGCTTCTCCCCTGACTCCTATATGGTCAGAATTGAAACAATACTCCACTAATTTCTTGATAAATTCAGGACGACTTGCAAGATCAAGAGCTGCTTCCTCTGAAAAAAATATTTATTAAACTTGAAAACTTTTGAAAAATCTAGTTCACCTTGGCCATCAATGACCATCCTAATTGTTCCCAGTAGTTTAAAAATAACCGTTTCATGATTAACTTGAAGCAATGGGTACAAAATTTCAATTAAACCATCGTTTAATATTTGGGCCTTGTTTTGTGCAGGAATCACCAAGTTTCTTAATGTACTTAAAAGGGCATGTTTTAACTTTATATCACCATTTGTAGAATTATTTTCAGACAATACCTCTAATAATTAAAATATATATATATACAATATATAACATATGATGATATGATGTAGTGTAATATTAACATTTAATTAACATACCCAAAAGCTTTTTAGCTGTTTTATTTTGGGTCATTTGAATACAATGGTTGTCATTGCGTGCAAAATTTCCAATTGCTAATATTCCTGTACTTTTGAGATCAATGTCGTCAGAGTCCAGCCAAAGAAGCATATTTTGATACAATTTTCCATTTCCTTTGTCATACAGGTAGTCCATTGATTCATCTAACAGTACAGAATAAGTTAAAAGTTTCTTTTAGCAATAAATTTTTCTTACCCCCAGTTAGAATAAGAACAATCAGATCACAGGCAGATTTCAAGAGCAATCTGCTGTCCTCATCTTCAATTTGACTTTTATATTGTTCTATTAATTCAAAGACAAGCTCACAAATTCCTTGCTTTGCAAGAAATAACTTTACATCATCTAAAATAAATAGCATATATTTTTGTGTTTTATAATTACATCCTACTTACTGTTGGCCAACTGTCCTTGTATGATATCTAAACAAATACTAGAAATTGCGAAATTTAGTGATACTCTTAGGATCCCAACAAGTAATTTTAATAAATTATCTGATAATGTTGTATTTTCGTCCAAATGCTCTACTATGATATTAATAATAGATAATAGGTAATAAAAGGCATCTTCAAACTCTTCAAAATCTGCAAACTGTTGTTCACATACATTTTCTATTATTCTCAAAAGGTTTGTTCTTGTTTCTTCTTTCTGAAGTTCATCATTATTCATAAGTACGTTCAGTAAGCATCCACATACTACTCTTCTTAATTTGGCGTTATTTGAACTAGATTTCAGAACCGATATTATTTCATTAAGTCCATTTGCTCCCAGTAACGACAGTGCTATTTCGTTTTCAAACGTTATATTTGCTATAGCACGACATGTTTGAACTGTTAGTTCTTCGTCCTGGTTATGAAGTAAGTTGACCAACAATGAAAGTACCTTTTCGTTTGTAAATAATTCACGATTAATATCTATTTTCGAAAGTTCAGCTATTGCTTGAGCAGTAAACGTCCTCGTTTTAAGATTTTCAGAGCAAATTAATTTTTCGATTGGCTCCGTGTTTATAGATTTTGATTCCCTGCCACTTATTAGTGAAGACAATATATTGTTCACATCGGTTTCGTTCTGAGAACTCGTCTTATCGTTTAAATTATTTAAATTTATATTCATTTTCAATTGAATTTTATTTTTGAATGCATTTTCAAGTTTTATTATTGATTTTTTAAAAATTTGACTCATTTGACTGATGCATAACCTCAAAAAATGTTATAATATTGTTATAACCTAAAAATAATGACGTAATATTTATTTACATACAAAAGTCAATTATAAAAAACTCATTTGATAAAATAATACTTATTTTTTTTTAATAAAAACCATTATGCCTGCTGTAAAAGTAATTCAGTCTATTTTTTATGCCATAGTTGCCCTTTTAAGTGTATTCCATACTTTTTATACTGTGGTAGATTTAATGGCATTTTTATCTTACCCCAATTACAGTTTATATTTGGATAGAAAAGGTCTACATAATTTAAAACTTCTTGTCTATTTATTATAATAAATCGGTTTCTAGAAGTTGATGGAATATTTATTACATGGAATTTGATAATTGATATGGGCTTATTAACTGCATTTATCTTTCAACATTCTTTCATGACGTTACCAAGTATTAAAAACTTCATAAACGATATAAAACTATCTGTTTTACAAAGGAGCATTTACGTTATCAGTTCGTCATTATGTTTGAAAGTAAGTTTATAAACTACCTAGTAAATATTTTTTGTTATACTTATGTTTCTTTAGTTGTTAATAAATAATTGGCATTCAGTACCAACTGTTACTCTTTGGGCATTTAATGTAAACAGGAATTTTATATGGTGGTCATTTTTATTACCTCATATAGTTGCATGGACTATAATTTACGTTGGAGTAATTTGTATGGATGTAAATGAACTTCTTGGATTAAAACAGGTATGTAATTGATAATAACAGAGAAAAACTATTTATATGCTTATACATTTGAGGTTTTTAGGTTTATTATTACATAAAAAATTTGCCAGACCCTTTGACTTTTAAATCTAATGAGTTAAAAAGACTTTACTCACATGTGCGGCATCCCAGTTTTATTGGATTTTTGATATTGTTATGGGTAACCCCAATTATGAGGTAATTTGATATTTTTTTTAAGTCTTTTACACTTATTTATATTACTATTTTTTTATAAAGCCTGGATAGACTTTTGCTTGCCACCATACTCAGTTCTTACATGTATTTGGCTTGGAACACAAATCAGATTGATTACCGTTATCAAGAGACACAATATGTAACAAAGTTTCATGAACTCAACAGAGTAAAATGATAAAAGGCAAATAAGTACTAACAAAATGCTAAAATTGTAGGGTTTTAATATTTTGTTATTTATTTGTAATTATGTATTCTAAAACTGAAACATTTTGAGAGAAACCTAGTTCAGTTTGTTTGCCCTCACAAAAACTTCCTAATGAAAGCAAAGAAGTACAAAAAACGCCTCTTGTTGGTATTTAGCTTGTGTTCAAGAATTATATCAAGTTTTAACGTATTTAAGATAAGCACTTAATTTTTTTAAGAAAATACTTAAAATAATTAACATCTAACTTATTTGTTCACTTAATAAATAAATATTTAATTATATTAAGTGAAATACTTAATACTCTTTGAAAAGTATAACTTATAAATTTTTGAAAATAACGACACTAACGTTTTTTTTTATATTCTTTTTATTTTAATTTGTAATAATTTCGTGTTTTTTTTTTTGCATTGTAATAAAAATAAATCTTTCTATCCTAGCTTTTATTTATTAATTTCCAAATACACAACTCGTAATATTTAATCTATTTACCAAAGCAGTAGTCGACTTATTATAATAATTGTATATTTAAAACTATTAAATATTTATTAGATCACAAATATCATATCGGATAATCTACTTATAAAAGTTTAGAACACGTTCACTGTTCTTTACTATAATTATTTAAAATGTTCACATAAAACGAACTTTTTGTAATTAAACATTTTATTTTATTCTCACACAGCAAAGAACGGTCTGTTTATAAAAAAGAAAAAATAAGAAGCGAGTAATTTATAATCTACATACTTCACAGTTAAACTATTCGGGGATTTTCGTGACCTAACTACGTCAAAGTAGTTAATTAATATGCTTCCCCTTCTTCGTATTCTTCATATTGACGATTGTTACTGCCATTATGAGCATCTTCAGGGTGATACTTTTCTTCGTCTTCATCTTCGTATTTAACCCGAGACTGATCATATTCAGCTGTATTATATTGGGCATATTCAGGGTAATCTACAAAATTAATATGGTACAAATATTAATCTAAACTTTTTTTGATACAATATTCGTAGACAATACAATTGCATTTCCAAGATGAAAATGTCTGAGGTCTATACTACCATGTAATCAAGACTAACAGATTACAGGCCCTTTGACCTCTTTTTTTATTATTATAATGTAGCAACAGAACGATTGTGTACACATTTACGTATCGTAAATATTTTGGATGAATGATAATGATGACGATAATAAATGGGAATGGAATAAATGTGACAAATAATCGCAACGTTGCAAAAAATAACACATAATTAATATGATTTCGTTTACAAACTTACCATCAATGGGCTCTTCTTTAATTCTGATTTCACCCCCATCATCCGTTTTGATATATTCCAATCGTTCGCCGCCCCTTTCTCTCCTGTCTCGATCCTTCCTTTCCCTTTTTCTTTCCTTGTCCCTGTCCTTCTCTCTAGACTTGGAGCGGCGTCGTTTACGGTCTCTTTCACGATCCCTTAAAAAAATCTAATTAGGTACCTATGTATTTTTTTTTTTTGCTATTTACCTGTCCCTTTCTCGTCTATCAACCACGACCTCTTCGACTTCATCTCTAGAGACCCTTTCCCTACTCCTTCTGCGTTTCCTGTCTCTTGAACGACTTCGGCTTCTTCGCCTACGTTCTCGTGATCGGGATCGACGTCTTTCCACACCCCCAAAACGATCCCTCTCGCGACCTCTGTCCCTCTCTTCGCGTTCCCTTTCCAATCTATAACGTTCTCGTTCTCTTTCATTATCTTCCCTGCCAGAATGTTTTATATTTACGTCTGGTCCACCTCGTCTTGTACCACCGAGACCACCCCCTAAAGAAAGTACCACAAAGGTAATTCATAATTCCATGTTTAATTGAAAATGTTTCTTCGCTTTGCAATCTCAACCACTCTGTGATGATTGAGAAGAATTTTACGAAGATTTATTCTTCCTGAGTTTACATACACACAGTTTTATCAATATAAAACAAACTGCATGTGAACATCTCAGGAATTAATTATTTATTTACTTACAATTTATACAAGCCAATGACAAAAAATAAAAATTGATTTATTAACTTACCCAATCTTGTAAAGGAAAACACATGTTTTAATTTTCACTAATTTATTGTAACTTAACAATTGTTTCGCTACACTGTAGCTTCATCAGAAGTAGATAGATACTTGTAGTAACATGTGTTTTCCTTTACAAGTGACTATTAATTTTCATCAAGTGAACCAAGACATGATTAATTATATTTACCCAATCTTCTCGGTAGCCACCCTTTAACAGTACGAGCCCTTTCAACGTCCACCAAAACTCGACGACCATCAATTTTCTTACCGTCCGCATGTTTATAAGCGGCTGCAAAAAATATTTAAAGAACTTCTAAGTGAAAAAATCCATTAGAAAAATCTGCTCAATACGTTGGCCAAATAGGTCGGCTCTATTGCAAAAGGAACCGTCAAGTCTTTAAATTTAAAGAAAGTGAATGAGTGTTCTTGTTTAATAAGAATAACGAGATATTTTGGTCAACATATTGAATCAAGAGCAAAGAATCCCAAACTTTTGTAACATGTAGGCTTCCAAAAGATTGAGATATGACAACACATAGACTCTTTATATCAGAACTATAAGAGCAATCGAATTTGAAATTATACACCATATTCACGGTAAAAAAAAATTATTTTAGAAGTTGCGATATAAAGAGGAAAAGTAAAGTTGTGCGAGAAAGGACCAAAATTGAACCTATTTTATTTGTCCATCGCCGCCCTCCTTAATCTGTAGATTTTTATTTATATATTGCACATATAGAAATACTGTTTATTTTACTGATTTCGAACAAATCTTACCAATATAATTTGCAATAACAAAACCTAAAAAACTGAATTAGGTATATAATTGAAATATACCTACCCGGTATTTACTTACGCAATTTAACGTCACAACGAAAAAGAAGTAAAGCACTAAGTGCCGACAGCAGCCGCTCCACTTTTTTGAAAGGTTTACCTGGTGCGCAATAACTACTTACTAATATGCGCATACCTCAAATTTAACTCTAAAGGGCACAACAAAATAAGCATACGAGTGTTATAATAAAATTGTCCTCTGCAATTAGCGTAGTAATATTTCCAGTTTACGGCTGTACTGTTAATTAAATTAGTAAATTTCTGAAAATTTGAAACATTTACAGGAAAAAACTATATTTTGTTAATGTAATAAAAAAATTATGCTTCTGGCTCATCAACACCTTTTAAAAATAGTTTTAGCTTTTATATCTAACATTAATTAATTAATTCTTTCAACTATAACAAATTTGAAGTATGATTATTAGTGTTTTTTTTTTTAGAAATTTGAAATATTGAGAAGACTACAAGTATTTCGATATGTTAAATGGTCTTCATGAGTTAACAAAAAAATAATTTTAACTTTTTTGAACGACTTAGCACCTAAAACATTCAGAATCTTAATACCAAAACAATATTCTGAAAATATGAATACAATAACTGCATATAACAATTTCACTATGCTTATCTCCTTATGTCCTTTAAGAATTGAATTCCTTTTCAAATTTGCAAAATAAGAAAGAAAAACGATAAAATCGGGAAATTCGTCCAAATGACGCATGAAAGAACCGTCAAATTGTATTTGTAATAATAAAAAAGATTATGGACTTAAGGTAGTAATAGTTACATACAGAAACTTTTGAGAATGGAATATTAGAAAAGTGGTAAATTTTGATTTGAAAAAACCCCGACAGACACATTTAACTTTGTATGCAGGGTCTTACCACACATACAAACCTATATAGCCAGCAAAAAGCAGAGGAACGGGGCATATGGCACTAACTAGATGCCTGCTGCTCGGACTGTGTAAAAACAGAAAATACTGTATTAATTTTCTCACTTACTAAATTAAATATTTCGATTCATTGCTGGCTACATAATAATCTGAAAAAGCCAATCTTTTACTTTAAATATAATTTCTTCAACAGTATTCTATGTGAAATTTCTAATATTTATGTTTATACCTACCTAACAAGAAAAAACATAAACATTAGAATTTATGAGGATGTAAATTTAAAGGTAAAAGATAGGCTTATTGACAAGGTTTTCTGGGTGATTATCAGATCAATATCACTGGTACTCACAGTGCATGTCCCTTTCATGTTCATACTCTATAAATGCATACCCACGGGGTTTACCATTTATTGTATTGTGGATTAATACAATCTGAAAAATGAATAGGAAATTTATATAATTAACTATTACCATTTGCTTAACTCTGATGGAATATTTTATAATCACTTATTGATTGCTTACCTTTTTAATAGGTCCATAAACCTCAAATTCCCTGCGTAACTTAGATTCTGAAGTATCATAATTCTAAAATACAACAAAAATAAATAAACAACAACAATCGGTAATTTGAATAAAATATACTTACAATTCTAGCTACAAACAGTGTTTTAAATGGATCTGCAGTAATGTTTGTTTGAGAGTTTGGGTCCCATACTGCAATTTCTTGTTCTAATTTATATGCAACTTGTTCTGCCCTTTCTCGCCTTCTTCTTTCAAGTCTCTCTTCTCTAGTTTCGACCCTCTTTGGTGGAGGTGTTTCTTTCGGATCCTAATATAAATTCTATAAACTGTTCTTATTTTACAATTAATATGCTTACCTCAAACTCCGACAAAAATTGCCCAAGTCCTGCATATCCTCTGTTCTTCTTTTCATGGGGTAATTTTGCAGCAGGGGGAAGATAAGGGATGGGGTCGCGTGGTGCAAATAACGCTAATAAATTAGGTGGCAAGAACTGAGTCATAATAACGCACTATAACTACGAACGGTTAATTGAAAAACATAGTTACCTAATTATACTAGCTATTAAATTAATTATTATAATCTTTTAACATCAATTGTACTTTTTTTGTGAAACGATTACGACGTGCAACATACAAGATGGCTTACGATTGTCAATAAGATCAATTCGATCAATTCAAAGATCAGTTCATATTTCAAATTTATTTATGTGTAGATTATGTTTAACGTTGTATATAACTATTTTCGCCTTGATTGTGTTTAAAAACTCTTTATTCTTTAACTAATAAAACTTAATAATGTTGTGCAAATATTTTATTTCAGTATATGTGAATATAACCAAATGTTGTAGGTGGCGCTAGTATACCGGAATTGTGATCCTTTTCCGATTTTGCAGCCATTTTTCTCTATTGTCGTGTGTATGTTGGCGTGGTAAGTTTTCCTAATTTTTACAATTTTATAAATATTTATATTTTAATTTATATTAGTAATTATACAATTAACTATATTTTGGAATGAAAATGTTATTGTAACATAATCTATTATAATTTCACATATTTTTTTCAATTGAGTAAATTAACCTAAACATCCACGTTTTTTATTTTTCAATTAATTTGTAGATTAAAAATGTCGTCTCATTTAATCTGGAGCATTATACGAAATAACAACGCTTTTCTACTCAAAAAGCGAAATATCAACAAACCATTCAGCACTGTAAGTACGTATAATTTTTAACAGTTTAATAGTTACATATTTAGTTAATTTAATGATGACTTTTTACACCAAGATCGCTGAATATAGTGATGCAAGATTACACTGAGTGTTAATTTCATCATTAGTAATAAATTTTGTACTTATCATTAGAACTAAAGCACTTTGTTTGCAGGAGACAAGCAATTTGACGAACTTGAACTCATACAGATATAATGGTCTTGTTCACAAGAAAACTATAGGAATAGTTGACACACCTGACAAAAAGGGATTCACAGTTATCTACAAAAAATCTAAATTTCAAGTAAGGACTTATTTTTTTTTTTCTTTAATGATCTAATTTGATTAATTACATGATGATAATAAATGTCTTGATGCCTTAAATGAAGACAAAACACATCACCCATCTGTCTGACAACTAATTTTTTTTTAATGTTACTGATATTTTTAAATGGACATATTTTGTATTAAGTTAATTTTCAGCATAAGCCTAGAAAAAGTATTGTGAAGACCACAATGAAGGCTGGTCCAAGGAGGTCTCTTTACAAACTTAAAAGGCTTATTCAAAAGAACAGATATCGCACAGACTTGACAAAGGTATGTTATGTTTCTTATGAACTTAATCTTAATTAGTATTCATAATGATGAATAGTTTTTTATTGATATCATTATGAAAATGTATATGCATGTATTATCTGATTTACTTCTAAATGAATGTGTAAGAAATGTAGATAGAAAAAGTATAGTTAAGATGTTTATTTGTTACAGGTTGCCCTACGTAAAGCTAGTGCTATCTTAAGGTCTCAAAAACCTTTGCCAGCCAAAAAGCCAAAGGCAAAGAAAGAAGCATAAGTTTTTGTATGTAATAATAAAAAAATATAACACAAATTGCTTTTTATTTTACCTAAATCATAAGTACTTGTACTAATTTTTTGGTGCAGTTTTTTGTGCCTTGTATTTATTTATGTGACTTTTGCAGTCTTGAGTAATAATTCATTTTAATTTAAAAAAGTGTATTTCGTTTCTTACTCACTATTAGAATAGCAATCACAGAAATGGACGGTTGTGTGTAACAATTTAAAGCTTAAATTTACATTACTGATTATGTTAATTGTTATATATCTGACAAGTCTTCTGGAGATTCAACATTAGAAACATGCTCAAGAAGTGCTCTGCAGTATGGACAATGGCCTTTCAACAAAACTTGCAATTCAAAATCTTCTGCATGAAATGCCTGAAGAAATATTGTTGTGAGGGTAATTTTCCTTTAATAATAATAATAACAAAATGACTTACTTTAAAACAAGAATAACACATTGTTATTTGTACATCGGGCATCAAATTTTTGAAGTACTGATAACGAAGGGGTGGTTTCCATTTACAAATTAATATGTTTGCACTGTCCAGAGACAGAAGCGTTTTTCTGTTGGCAATAACAGGAAAAAATCCTGCATCACCACTCTGAAACAATATTTGTATTGCATTTTATAAATTTCAAATAATTCATTTATAGACCTCTAAGTTAATAAATCTTGAAGTAAAAGGATCTTCATCTATGTCTTCGTTTTCTGCTTCTAAAGTTAACACATTTTGTTTCTCTTTATGATTCTGATCACTGTTAGGCTTTGTAATTGGAGTTTTCTCTATTAATCGGACTGCTTCTGCGTCCGAAATACCTTCTTCCAATTCAAATTCAATTAGGGGCAGAATTTCTAAAACAAAATAAAAATTATATTTTTTTTTGTAAGCTCGTTAATTTCATTCAATACTCACCAAAGCTTACAAAGGAGTACACAAACTTTTGTCTACAATTATTACACTTAGTGCTAGCTGGGTACAAAGGGTTGTATGTAGAACAGCGATAACACATAGGTAACAACTCTTCAGGATCGTTATATGGTTTCGCTCTACACGACACTGTGGCCATTTCAACTTGCTCTTGAAACTTCGGGGGTACTTTTAAACTTTGTAATTTATCAAAGAGCTGTTTGACCAACTTATTTGCCCCCAATGTTCTCGCTTGCTTCGCGAGGGTATAATAAATTCCACTTGAAAAAAATCATTCAGGAAAATAAAACAATATCAACATATTTTCTAAATTTACATAAATGAAAGGATACAACTTAGATACCCCCTGGGGCCGTTGTTGGGCTAACAGGAATCTAGAAATATTAAACAAAGCTTCTGGCAAGTACGAAGTGAAGGGTTCTTCCAAATACTTGTGTATAACGTCATAAGCGTAATAAGTAGTAGCTAATGTTTCATTTTCGTGAAATCGCTTCAACATTACCTTGCGTATTTCTTCTCTAAAATTAATATGGAAATTTTAGTTTTTCTTTGCCTATCAAGTTAAGTTCGTTCTTTAACGGTTGATAACGGAAAACGTGAAAGCTTTTACAGTTATCAGTTTAGTAGGACTTACTTTTCTAATGCTAAATCCAGACACTGCCTGGCCAATATCCAATAGTAATAGCCAGCATCCTGGTATCGACATTCGTCAACAGCATTTTCAGTTAATTGCTGAAGAACTGTAAATGCTTCGTCTGGACGTCCAGCCTTGTAAAATGCTGACAACAAAAAACATAAATAATAGTACTCTCTTTTTAAATAAATTATTATATTTTACCTCTTTGGGCTTGTACAAACTGATCGTTTTCGGCAAGCCAATGGGCATATGGAACATACACTAAATCCTTATATTGCGACTGACTATGTACAAGGGCAAAAGCTTGTTTCCATTCTCGCGCCTCTACGTGTAGTTGTAAAACGGATTTAGAGTCTCCTAAACGACGGTATATTTCAATTGCAGCCCCCGAATTACCAAATCGTTTCAAATGCTCTGCTATCGTTGTCAAGGAAGTCTTTTCTTGCTTATCCAATAGTGTCGCCAAGTCAATTAACCTGAATAAGAGAAAAACGTTAATTATATAAATTAATAAATAAATATTAGAAACTTACTGATCTATCCATTTTTGTTCCGCCATTATTTCTATGGCAGTCTCGGTGTCGCCAATGGAGAGATACATTTCTGTCGCTGCTTTGTGTTCATTAATACTTCGGCACCAATCAGCCTTTTGGCGTACTAATGAAGTGTTGTCAGAAGACCCCAAATATTGCTTTAAAATTAGAGTCAAATATGTTGTATATAATTTAAATTATGATATTTACCTGAGCTTCTTCGAACATTCTGAGATCTGTGTACATTGCAAGTGCCCTGTGCTCTTGTCCAGCCTTTTGGTACAATTTGGCAGCCTCTTTAAACCTGCCCCTTTGTGCATATATGTCTCCCACGAAAACTTCCCGATTATTTTCTCCTTTTCGTTGTCTTTCCTAAAAAATAAGAGTCTGTTTGATAGGTATTCAAAAATCTGTGTAATACATATTCAATCTTATAGAATTCATTAACCTGAATATCCTGAATTAACTCCAAGTATTTGTAATTTTGAAGTTTTGTAAAAGCCAATTTGGCAACTTCAAGATCCATATCTTCAATAGCAGCAAAGGCTAATTCGTTCCAATCACTGTCGGTTACACCTTTAGAAGTATTTGTCTTATTTAGTAATTTATTTTTTATTATTTTTACCTTTTTACCTAAACAAGCTACTTCATATGCTTGCCTATACATTCTTCTCTCTATATATTGATACATAGGCGTGCTAAGAGACAGCTCTTGGGTACTTATATTCGATCCGCTTAAGCAAAATACTTTAGACCCGCTCATTCCCACCACGAAACCGTTAAGTTTCTGTCGTGACGCTGGGAAATCTCCTACTTTTATTCCCAACGAGTTTTCACCACTAAATGCTAACATATCATTGTAATGTGTATTCCAAGCAACGCTATTCACGTTCAGTTCCTTAAAAGCAGATTAAAAATTATTTTTAGTAAATTATCTTGAAAAATAATCCCCTAAGCCTAAGAGGAGCCTTTCATTCAAAGATAACTACAATACGGGTTTCTTTAAGAATAACTTTTATATATATAACTCTTACAATTACTTACTTGGTGTAGTAAATTACCAGAACTAAGTTCAAAAACTTGACAAAGTCCTGTCTCATCTACAACAGATATTTTATCCTTACTTTCAGTCATATCTAAACACCTTACTGCAGCATGTACAGTTAAAATTAGTAAAGGAAACGAATTGTCCAAATAAATTTTCCAAATCTGAAAAAACAAATAAAATGAGATTTAAAGTTAAGAAAAGTGATAATACAGTAACTACTTGTCCATTTTTCAGCCCAGCTATGAGTCCTTCTTTTGAAGGGGGTCCACCTACAACTTTAATATAACGAATTGTACTATCGAATTCCCATTCTTTATCCTTAACTCCTGTTAAGGACATACTTTGTAACTTCTTATCCTTGCACACCACTAAATGCTCGGAACAAATTACAAGTAAACTACAGTCCAATTTTTGTGTTATTTTCTCTTTTACTCGATAATGTAAACCATTGACGTCTGCCGAAAATAATTCGTAGATAACAACTCGTTCTGATAATTGAACCTTGGAATTAAAAAAAAATGGAGAAAAGTATTATTTCCATTTATATTATTATTTTTAATTACCGCTAATCTATTTTTGTATATCGCGATTTTCTTAATGAGATCTCTACATTTTATTTTGACCTTTTTCTCTGTTAACAAGTGTTGTATTATTACATCAGTCATATTTTCTCTAAATGCATATCGTTCCTTAAAAAGTCCATGAACAGTATTAAAGACGAGCTGATAGTAAATTAAAGTACCATCTTGACAACCCATTACCTCAAAATAAAACAATTTTATTTTAATTTACTTAAAATTGCTTTTTCCTATGGGTACTTACAACATAGTCTCCTGAAGGATGTGAGGCATTACACCAGACCCACGAGTTTTGTTGATCTCCTACCATTCCAAGCTTTATCCCATCTTTTGTGTACAAATTGCAACCCTTATTAGTACCACATATAAGTATATACTGTCCTGATGAAAAATAACTAACTTTGAGTGCATCAAAGCCAATGCTTCTTTCTTTTCCAATTATCTTTCCACCTAAAGTATAAAAGGTGAGGGTTTTGTTCCAGTCAGTAACACACAGTGTATCAGAAGGGTCTTCTTTATTTGGATTCCATGACAAAGCCCAAATATGTGCACCATCAGGCCTTTCTATACGACATTTTTCTTCCCCAGCCTTAATTAATATAATACATTGACATGTATATATTCTAGTAATAAGTAATTTTGAATTTACCTTATTTCTAATTGATATAACTCCTATGCCCAAACCCAGGGCTAAGTATTGCCCGTCGTTTGTCCATGAACATGAATTTATTCTAGCAGATACCTTATGTCTTTGAACCGTTTTTTGTTCAAGTGTCCAAATGGCAAAATCTGACAATGAACATGAAGCTAATTGATGGGATAGGGGATTATAAGCTAGACATTGAATAGCATCACTGTGGTTATATTTTAGAATAGCTTCCAATTTATCTGACCAAATGATAACACTTTTATCAGCACCTCCGCTTGCAAATCTTTGACCATTTTTAGCATAAGAAACACAATACACTAACTCCTTATGTCCTTTCAAAGCTTGGATAAGGGATCCATCGGTGGTATCGTACACTAAAACTCTTGTACCACTAGCAACTATTAACTGGATTCCCTTAGGATCAAAACATAAATCGTAGATACTAAAAAAGAGGGCAATGCTATAATTTTTGTTATTCTAATTTAATTTTCGATTTTTACCATTGTTCAATTTTTTCACTATCTTGTACTTTATAAAACCATTTAGGGATTGTCCTCATGACTTCAATTTCATTTGTATTTTTAAAATATATTCGTTATAAGACGTTTAAAATGACGTTTAAATAAGTTAGGTTAGAATGATTGTATACAACCACCCCCCATCTTCTGTTTCCCTAACAACCGTTATTTTTTAAATGTGGCTAGAGGAACTTTTATGTGTTAATTATTTACAATTAAATAACACGTAAAGTTATTACATAAAAAACATTTCCCAGTCGATGGACAGTTAACAAACGAAAATATTGTCTAGTGAATATAATAATTTGGTGATGCAGCAAGTAATTCTACGGCCCTGAGCCCTGAATACAAAAAATAATTTCCCCAAGCTGTCAATACTTCTACTGGGTATGCTTTATTAATGTTTCTTTAGTAAACTTGAGTCTTTTTTAATTAAATATTAATTTAAATAAGAAGGAATTGTTTTTCTAAATGGATTCAAATGACTGCTTAGACCAAGAATTACAAGAGGTAAAAATTGAAGATAATAAAGAATTAATTTGGGTAAAAGAGGAATTAACTTCTACTGATAATGAAGAGTATGAAACAAACAATTATTCAGAGGAAACACAAAAACATATAAAAGAGGAATTTGAATGTTTACCATTTGAACATTTACCAATTAAGGACACAAATGAATATCTAGCCAACAATACTAGCATAAAGAAAAAAAAGAGTAAAACTGCATCTAAATTACAACATGTATGTGACATTTGTGGTAAGAAATTTACCAGAAAGCCTAATTTATTGATTCACAAAAGAATACACACTGGAGAAAAACCATACTCTTGCACTGATTGTCAAAAATTGTTTTCAAGGAAAGAACACTTAGACCATCATAAGAGAGTTCATACTGGAGAAAAGCCTTATCCATGTAAGACTTGTGGAAAATTATTTAAAAGAAAGTACCATTTGGACACCCATTTTAGAATCCACACGGGTGAGAGACCTCATGTATGTAATATATGTAACAGAGCATTCACTCAGAAACAAGGTTTAACCCACCATTTATTGGTACACTCAGGTGAAAAAAATTTTTCCTGTGAAATTTGCAAAAAAAACTTTACCTTAAGAAATCATTTAACATTACACCTTCAAACTCATTCTAAAGAAAAACCATTTTCTTGTAATATTTGTAGTAAAGGATTCATTAGGAGAGAAAGATTAAGGGAGCATATACTAACTCATGGTGATAATAAACCATTTTCTTGTGACATATGTGAAAAAAGGTTCCTTAAAAAAGAATACTTACAATTACATCTTAGGCTTCATGGAGAGAAAAAACCATTTGTTTGTCATGTTTGCCAGAAAGCATTTGTAAGAAGAAGTATATTGAATAACCACCTTCGCATCCATTTGAATGAAAATAAATATGTTTGTGAAGTTTGTCAAAGAGAGTTTATTCATAAACAGAACTTAGAGGCCCATATGCATCTTCATTCTGAGAAAAGACCATTTTCATGTGAAGTATGTGGAAAGGGATTTACTCGAAAACACAATTTTGCAGCCCACTTACTTATCCATACAGGGGAAAGACCTCATACATGTCCAGTTTGTCGAAAGCAGTTTACAAGGAGTCACATTTTAAATTTTCACCTAAGAAAACATACAGGAGAAAGACCATTTGTTTGTGACATTTGTAAAAAAGCATTTGCACTAAAACAAACATTAACAAACCATTATATGACACATTCCAAGGAAAAACCGTTTTCTTGTCCTATATGCAAGAAAGGGTACATTAAAAAGGATTATTTAGAAAACCATTTAAAGAAACTTCATAAGCAAGAGACTGATGATAACATTGTTATAAAAACAGAGTGTAACACAGATTTAAATATTTCTTAACTGTGGATCACAACAAATCAGCTTTAAGTTTTCTTGGGTCAATTTTTAAAATGATTTTGTTTTATACTATTTAAAGTGACTGTCAATATTTAAGTTAAAAAAACGGCATAATTTTAAATTCAAAGACTCAAATTGTTGTTTAGTTATTGTTTGTGTAAATGTGTGGCATGTCTTGTAAACAATTCTACTATTAAAATTAATTTACGTAGCTAATAATAAGTTTTATTAATTTTTATTACATATAGATTATTTCCAAAATAATTAATTTAGGCAGTACCTATAGGTAAACATAAAAGTTATTCAAACTTGTAGTTTAGGTTGCACTGATCTCTCTCTTATATAATTAAATCGTTTTGATGAGACGAACTTAAATGTTAGAAAACAATACTAAATGTTTATTATTTGACTGTTAATTCAAACATGATGCAGTTTTTTATTTTTTTGCTATAGAAAACTGATATACTGAGGGTGGCCTTGCTAGTCCAAAATAGAATACTAAACTTGTATCCTCCAGTACAGTTACATAAAGAATTCCACAACATGCTCGGCCAAAGACACAGAATTGATTAAAGATTTTATTTTGGCAGTCTCCTCACATATATTTATAAAAAGTAAATATAAATATTTAAATTTTTTAGGTTAAGTTTTAATGTTTACAAATTGTAGATTGAACAAGATTACATTAATAAATGGTAATTCAAATAAGAAAAAAACTTTTCCAGATGGATTCAAATAACTGTTTAGTTCAAGAATTGCAAGAAATAAAAACCGAAGAAAGCAAAGAATTCGTAACAGTAAAAGAAGAAGTTACTTCTACTGATAACGAAGAATATGAAACAAATTATTTGGAGTATGTAGAAAACCATATAAAAGAGGAATTTGAACTTTTACCAATTAATGAATCAAGTGAATGTCCCCCTACCAGTACAAGTGGAAAGAAAAAGAAAAGCAAAGGCACATTGAAATTACCCTATCTATGTGATATTTGTGGTAAGGAGTTTACCAGAAAGCCTAATTTATTGATTCATAAAAGAATCCACACTGGAGAAAAACCGTTTTCATGCATTGATTGCCAAAAGTTATTTGCAAGAAAAGAGCATTTAGATCTTCATAGAAGAATTCATACTGGAGAGAAACCATACCCATGCAAGACTTGTGGGAAATTATTTAAAAGAAAGTACCATTTGGACACCCATTTTAGAATTCACACTGGTGAGAGACCTCATGTATGTAATATTTGTAATAGGGCCTTCACCCAAAAACAAGGTTTAACCCACCATTTATTGGTTCATAGTGGTGAAAAGAACTTTTCCTGTGAAATTTGCAAAAAGGATTTTACACTAAGAAATGACTTGACTCTGCATCTGCGGACACATTCTAATGAAAAACCATTTTCTTGCAACATTTGTAGTAAAGGATTTATAAGGAAAGAAAGATTAAAGGAGCATCTATTAACTCATGGTGATGATAAACCATTTTCTTGCAGAATATGTGAAAAGAAGTTTCTAAAAAAAGAATATTTGCATTTACATCTTAGACTCCATAGTGAGAACAAGCCATTTGTTTGTCATGTTTGTCAAAAAGCATTTGTTAGAAGAAACATACTAAACAACCATGTTCGCCTCCATTCTATTGAAAAGAAACATGCATGTGAAATTTGCCATAAAGAGTTTATTCACAAACAAAACTTAGAATCCCACATGTACCTTCATTCTGAGAAAAAACCGTTTTCGTGTGAAGTATGTGGAAAGGGATTCACCCGCAAACATCATTTTGCTGCGCATTTACTCATTCATACTGGAGAAAGGCCTCATACCTGTCCAGTTTGTCGAATGCAATTTACAAGGAGAAACATTTTAAATTCTCACCTAAGAAAACACACAGGGGAAAGACCTTTTGCTTGTGACATTTGTAGAAAGTCTTTTGCCCTAAAACAAACCTTAAGAAGCCATTATAGGACACATTCTGGTGAAAAGCCGTTTTCTTGTCATGTATGTATGAAAGGGTACAGCAAAAGAGATTATTTGGAAAATCATATTAAAAAACTTCATGAACAAGAGGCTAACAACATTACTATAAAAGCAGAATGTAACACAGATTAAACTTTGCGGATTCTGTGTAATAATCACTTTTTGCGTCAGTTTAAAATTGCCGCCATGTAAGAATGATAATTTTATCGTCTAAAGTTGGTAGTACTAATTGATATTATTATTAATGAAGTTATGACGTTGTCGTCAGTTGTCGTCTTGAATTGATTGTAATTGTAATCAACATAACCTAATTTTAAATGTTGACATTACTGAAAAGTTATTAAGTATTAATTAGAATTATTCAAACTAAAATGAAAAGAAAAGTGAATAAGCCAGCGAGCAATGACCATTTGAAGTTATCCCAAATTATAAAGGACGTTCATAAAAATTTGCGTGAAGATGCAAAGCGTCTTGGGACACAAAAAGCCTGGATTAATCATTGTAAACAGGAAGAATACTTATTAGCATATGCCCATGCTATGAAAGAGCTTGCAACAAGACACTGGGAAGAAAATTATTCCAATAATGGCAAAGCGAAGTCGCGGATCAAATGGGTTTATGAATATTGCAAACTATACTTTTTTGAGGGGGAATTACTGCGACAAAGACATCGTGAAATAGAAATAGCAAAAAAAATTGTAGTAAATGAGAATTGTGAACATAATTTGTGTGGTAGTTTTATAGACAGTTGTGAAATGAACTTAATTAACGTTGAGGGCGAATTGAGTGAAAAAAATTTAAGTTTTTCTGAAAGCCAAGTAAAATGTATAAAATTATTGGATGTGGGCAGCTGCTACAATCCTTTCAATGAGTATTCTTGTTTTGATGTGTTGGCCATTGATATAGCACCTGCCAGTTCAGATGTAAAGTGTTGTGATTTTCTGGAAATAAATATTACAGATACAAGGCCCAATTCACCCCAACATTGTATAAAGGAACTACAACAGTGCAGTTTTCATGTGGTAGTTTTCAGTCTGCTTTTGGAATACTTGCCAAGTCCAGAACAAAGATTAAACTGTTGTTTAAATGCTTACAAAATTTTAAAACATGAGGGCATTTTGTTGATTATTACCCCAGATTCGAAACATGTTGGTTCAAATGCAAAAATAATGTTGACTTGGAGGTTTATACTAGCAAAAATGGGATTTTCTAGGATAAAATATGAAAAACTGCCTTATTTACATTGTATGGCTTTCAGGAAAAGTATTAATGTTAACATAGCAAATAGATGGGCCCAGTTACAAGACAGTGAGAAGTTTTATAAAGATATTTGTATCCCTCAAGACTTTAATAATAAATGATAAAAAATGCAACTGAAATATTAATTTAATAATTTGAATTAGGCGCCATCTAATGCTTATAGAGCAATGAAGAAAAAGAAGAAACACCATAGAAGTAAATATAACCTAATTTTTTTACAAAAACAGTTTACTTGTATAATAAGTGAATAATAATGTATAGAATTACCAGTATATTTAAAAATAACGTTAAGTGTACTTATTCTTCGTTGGTAAGATCAACTAAAACTAAGAATGTCCCGATAGTAAGGCAGACCCTTCGTGAAAAAATTGCTACAGAACACAAAGTAACTCCATTTGGCTGGTTTCTTTTAGTAATTCCTGTCTCAACGTTTGCATTGGGCACGTGGCAAGTTCAAAGAAAAAAATGGAAAGAAGACCTTCTCGCCAAATTGAGATCTTTAACAAAGGAAGACCCAGTTCCACTGCCTGAAGTGTGAGTGTTCGGTTTCATTTGAAGAATCAAAATCAGTGATGTATTTTAGTTTAAATGAGATATCAAAGCTTGAATATCGTCCAGTTCATGTTAAAGGGCGGTTTTTACATGATAAAGAACTGTATCTTGGGCCCAGATCCTTTATTAAAGATGGTGAGGCTTCAACAGAGGGTTCTGTCTTTTCTGAAGGAAATGTGCATTCTGGCTACAATGTGATTACTCCATTAAAATTATCTGACAGGGAGTAAGTGTACAACTTATAGGGTATTCAGAAATAATGTTATTTTCCCATTCTTTTATCACAGTCAAATAATATTAGTAAATAGGGGCTGGGTGCCAAACAAATATAAAAATCCTGCCTCTCGTCCTAAAGGTCAAGTTGAAGGAGAAGTTGATGTCATAGGTATAGTACGTTCCCACGAAACTAGGCCCCAATTTGTAAGTAATAACATGCCTGAAACTAATAACTGGTTTTATAGGTAAACTGCAAAACCGCTTGGCAATTAGTAGTTGTTTTTTTTAATTGTAGTGTTTTTCAGGGATTTAAATGCAATGTGTGAGAAAACTGGGGCAGCACCAATTTTTTTAGATGCCACCACCGATTTTGACATTAAAGGAGGCCCCATTGGAGGACAAACGAGAATTTCATTGAGAAATGAGCATTTGTCATACATAATTACATGGTATAGTTTATGCGTCCTCACAAGTTATCTTTGGTATAAAAGAATATACTTAGGTGCTATACCTGCAGACAGATTCTTTTGGAACCGGGTAAAATAAACCCTTAAATCGGTTTAGCTTTAGAAATACATTTCTTTGGTATTTTTTGTAAATACTCATTTTTGAAGGCAAATTGTTTAATTAAAAAACTGCTTACTGAAATATCTTTTATTTTTAAATATATTTACAAGTTTAATCCTTGTAACCATTTTTTTATTACAGCCTTTTTAGGTGTGCAACTCTTTGAGCTCTGTATATATTTTAATTGGGTCTTTACTTTTTTAATGATTTGAGTTTTCAGTTACAAAAAAATAAAATGTACCATTTTTTTTTCAGGATTTATTTTAATACAATTTGTACCACAATGTCGTCGCACATTAATTTATGCATAATATGAAGGCATTTACTCTTGATATATCATTTGCACTTGTTAAACATTCGGAATATGTATTCTTTGGTTAGCTCACACATACATTTGAAACAATAATTAACAATATTATTTCTACACTTTTGCAAAAATTACATAATAAAACAAATATACATAATACATTTAAAAATAACATTATCGTGAAACATATACATACATATTATCATCATCATTATAAAATGCGTTTAAATGCAGTAGATTCTTCTTATCCTTACACCTAAATTATAAAGAACAAATTCCCTCTAATATTGGCACTAAATATCTCATTATATATTTTTCCTTTTCACCTAATCAAACACATACTCATAATTAGGTATTCAAAGAAAATAACCTATCTATAGTGGTTTATTTATACATTAAATTAATCAATTTAAAAAATAATTACTACACTTAATATTCTTGAGATTAACAATATTACGTGTTAAATTAAAATTACATATTTATGGGACGAATGAAATACTATATAAGTAAATAATCATTAATTTCATTGGTTATATTCGAGTTGGTTTTTTGCTAAAGAAAATTACTTTACAAAGAATAATATATTTATAAGTCCCCAAACAATTAGCTGCAGTCTTCTTGTTAAGTTTTTTTAAGCTACTGCCTAAAATTAATGGAAGGATTGATTAGTTTTTTTTTATTATTAGGTACTATAATAAAAAAATACTGTCCAGTAATGGTTTTATAATTGGCACAGTTTCATTATTTAATTTAAAAAAGAGAAAATATCTAAAAATAAACGAGATCCAATTTTTAAGTGGAGAAAAATTGAATATGTATGTACTACTGCAAAAAATAATCACTATTATATAAATATGTATCGTATAAATCAGATCTTTTTCTTCTTTTTATCATTATTTGACTTAACATAGGTCATAGCTGGATTAACAAGGGTGAACCACCCCCGTAAAATCGACGATTTTATATTTTTTTATACTTATTACAATACTAAAACTAATCTCCCAGAGCAGATCATCCATGCTAACCCCCTTTTAATTCATATATTATGTATTATTATAAATCTGCTTTCATTAGATACTAATTAAACTCTTTGAAATAGATACCTATACACTGGCAGTTAATTTGTGATCATTATCTTCAATAAATTTAATACCTATGCATCAACCACAGCTACAATCAATTAATTCATATATTCATATCCGTTTTGTAAATAATACTTTCATAAGACTGTTATCTTCTTTTGTACACCAATTTGTACCTATCTACTGCAAATACATACTTGTCCAAACATAATAGAAAATTATTACATAGTAAAACAAATCATGTTATTAGTCAATTAGCTGTTGCCTTCGTCGTTGATATAATCTTTTTTTAAATAAATTATTTATTCTTCTTTTTACCGCCACTGTTGTTGCTACCATTGCTGCTGCTACTAGGATTTGAGTTTATCGAGCCGTTCTGGACGTGTGGTACATTACCGTTTGCCATTCTGCGCCATAAATTGAATTATTTAACTATTTTTAATCGACACAACAATCATACAGTCAATGTCTTACCTGTGTTCAATTCGAGGCACCGCGGCCCTTTGATCGTCCATACGTCCCGATTGAAATCTCATTATGAGTGAAAAAAAGTCTTCATCTGGAACAGTGGCACCGCTCTTTTTCGACGACGTAGGTGGGGGGTCCTCGGACTCCATGTCGACAGCTGGGGCGGGAAGGGGCGACCGCTGGTCCTCTAAGCGCGAACCTTGACATCGAACGAGTTGATCAAGGAAAGAATCATCGGGAACATTGTTACGATTAGCTTCAGCCGCTAATCTTTGGAGAGAATTTGTTTGCAGTCCTGAAAAATATTACTGCAGCTACAAACAATTAAACTCGTTTAAAATGTATTCTACCTGGCAGATGGGGTAAAGCAACTCTCTGTTCGTCCATTCGTTTACTTTGCATACCAGCAATCATATCCAAAAGATCATCCGGTCCATCTCCCGTCCTCGTTGTCGCCGATGATGGTATATTAACCATGTTGGTGTTCTCTTTGTTGTCAATGTTAAGGGAGCACCTCTGGTCATCCATACGTTTTGACTGAAAACGTGATAGCAAATCGAAAAACGAATCATCTTCGACGTTCCTAGTTGATCCAATGGGAGCCATGGAGACAGTAGGAGGTGGCTGAACCATCAGTGTACCCCGTTGGGGTTGCTTACCGTCTGGCGTCATCTAATGAATGCGAAAAACTTGTTTTGGAAGCATTTCCAAATTAAAAGTGGATGTAGCATGCACTAAAACAATCATAGGGATGCAACCCCTCTTTTTTTAGAAAAATCAGGTGCGAAGTTGCATTCCTGCTGTTAATTTTTAAAAAGCAATATTATGACACTGGCACAAGACAACAAATCAAACAAGCACGATTTTCAAAACGTTTTAACAATTACTACCTGTTGTCCCTTGTAGCAAAACCCACCCCAAAAATATAAAACAAAATTAAAAGAGCCAAACCATCCACGTCAGCCACTACCTTAATAAGACTGAGCTGTTCCATGCTTTCTCGTCTCACCCTGTGTGTACGCTGTCCCGACGACGCCTCTTCAATCCCATTCTGTTGCCTGGGGCCACAAGCCGAATTGATCCCTTCGTTGTTCGATTTCGACTCGTCGTCCGAGTCGGGACTCGCAGGCAAGTCCATCACTTTGCGCAAATCCGCTATATTCAACTTAGCAGTAGACTCGCCTACTGTGTCACCTAACTAAGAAATAAATATGAAAATATTTAATTTCTGAAAGTAATTTTCACTATGTACTTTACCTCTCTGCTAATCTCAAAATGTTTGGTGGCAAAATAAAGAGCCTTCTCGTGGTTCGATAGGGCAGCGTAGGCGTTCCCGAGGGACCAACAGGCTCGTCCTTCACCTACCCGGTCTGAAAGATGTTGGGCAATAAGAAGATGTCTTAGATGGTACTCGACGGCAGTCTCGTAATCTCGTAATAAAGTATAGGTGTTTCCCAGACTGTAGCAGGCCTGTGCTTCTACTGCACGATCTCCAAGTTCCTGTGCTAATGCTAATGTTCGTCTGTAAAGTTCTGCAATTATTTTTTTTGTTCTAGTTCTATATAAAAAACTTTTTCTTACCTGTAATGATGAGCAGCTTCTTCAAACTGCCCAAGAAAGATGTGAGAATTTCCAAGATTACTATGAGCCCTTCTTTCAGCAGCCTTGTCTCCAAATTGTCTTGCTATTGAAAGACGTTCCTCGTGATACTTTATAGCTTGACCAAAGTCTCCCAAAAGGTAATGAGTATTCCCTAGATTCCCACAAGCTCTTCCCTGTGCAGCTATATCACCTATTTCACGCATCAATTCTAAATTTTCCCTTAAAAAACAATTATTAATTATGCAACCTCTACTTTTGTAAAGAGAAAATGTACTACTAAACGATTTTAAAAAAATAAAACAGTTAACTTTCAAAAGCAAACATATTTAGGTCTGTCTAATAAAAATAGTGTTGCCGACAAATATTTGTTAATTAAAACAAATACCATAAAGGTATTGCAAGCAAATATTATAAGTAACTGATGTTATTTTCTTGTTATGAATGGAAAATTTAGCAACGTCAGGTTCAAATATTTTTTTTCTTTTAACATCCTTACTCATAGTAGGCAACAGCTTGCTGCAAACATTCCTTGACTTCATCAGAAAATTCTCCTGGGTCTTTTTGTCCTACTCTTCCAATATGCTTCCCCTTTGCATGGTACACATTTCCGAGATTGTAGAGAGCCCTTCCTTCACTTTGTCTATCCTGTAACTCTCTCGAAAGCTCCAAATGTCTCTTGCAGCAGTCCACAGCATCATCAAATCTTCCCATTACTTTTAAGGTATTTCCAAGGTTACCTGATGACTTTGCTTCCCCTAATTTATCCCCCATAGTCCTTTAAAAGCAAAATACTAGGTTTTTATTTTTCAATTCACTTTAAATTTATGTATTCATACCGAGCAAGTGTTAGGTCATGTTTATGATATTGCATGGCTTTAACATAATCACCCAGATAGAAATAAGCGTTTCCCAATTGACTGTAAATGGCACTGAGGGTTCGTAAGTCATCAGTACCTGCTTGAATTGCTGCTTGAAAAAACGCGACTCCTGCCCTACAATCTCCTGCTTTGCATAATCTTTCACCTTCCAAAGCCAATTCAAGACACATATTGCTCGAACCGTCATAATGCTGCTATAAAATTTGTGTATTTAACGAAAACTTAGTTAAATTTTGACACTGCTCTACTGACCTGTTCCTCAGCAGTTAAGTTTTCAGCACTAGCGCTAATGGACATTTTCACTACTTTATTTTACACTAAGAGATTCTTGAGTTATTGGATATTACTGATTCATGAAAATTTATACTCCATAATTGATAAAATTACTTTTTAAGCGTCATTTTGTTTTCTTTTTATTAATCTTTGCCCTAAAGGTTACCTGAGTTTGGCACTAATTGAGGACTAATTATGCCGAAGTTGGCTGTGGAATTTAAATTATAAGGGTTGTGTCTAAATTACCAAGTAGTCTATGATTACCAAACATTCTTAGTTTGCAGTGTTTGCACATTCCTTAGCTTCCTTAGCGAATAGTAACGTGAAAAAAATTAATCATCCAATTTTATAAATGACACACTTCTCAGAAAAATAAACTGCTGGATTTAATAGCAGATGAAAACGTAAGAGTGATATTATAGGTATAATGTATAATTGGATATTTTTTATATTAATATTGTAAATTGAATTTTTAATGATAAATAAGGGAAGGAATATGTTTGGAGTTGAATGTTCTTTTTGATTAAACTGTTTACGTACGTTGCTCCCTGGTCTTTCACAAGATAATAGTAATTCTTTGATTCTTCCTACTTAAAGTTTTAAAACAAAGATAATCCCTTTGTTTTATTTGTCCGGATGCAAAACAGACTATTAAATGTCATGTAATAATTTTTTTAATATTTCTTTTATATCGGTTAATTGCAAGTTAAATGGGATTTTATACAACCTACCAAAATAAAAATAAGTACAGCAATAAAAAAAGAATATCAAATAGATTACCGTGCATTCATTTATGTTAAACGTGTTGCATATCTGGTTTTATAAAAATTACCATTATTTTTTTTTGTTTTTAATGTTGCCAGTACATTAGCATTTTTATTGTAGTTGACTGTACATCAACAAATTAACAACTGCGTGGGTTTTTGTTGTAAAACAAAGGTTCTAAAAAGAACTATAACTGTACATGATCTATTTTAAGTTTTAATATGTATTCCTAAAATGTTCTAACGTTGGCGATATATTTCCTTATCGCGCAATTAATTTGTGGTACATATTTAAATTTAAACTTGTCAAGGTCAAGGCAGAAAACATTTATTACTCCGGCTGCACCTCGAGTAATACGAGAGTAAAAACAACTTAAAAACAATGCTATACGATGCTGGTTCGTTGGCTCCAGCCCCGATTAGTCATCAGATCGTAATAAATATAATCGTATATTAACGTTTGCATATTTCATCTCACTTTTCCAGCAGTGTACATTCATTCAATTCATTGTTTCCAGTTCATTTGTTATGTTGATATACAAAATCAACATTTGCTGAAACTTTAAAGCTGGTAACATTGATTCGTTCAGTCAAAAAATTATCAGTTGTTGTTCGTGTGTCTACTGTCTAATCAGAATCGTATTTAATTTTTATGACTAATAAACTCGTAAATATAATCGAATAGATAAATGTCGTTGTTGTAATGCGCTAAATTTTTAAATAGATAAGGAAGTTGTAGGAAAGATTACATTTTTTGTTCAGTGCAACAGGTTGTAAAAACGTAAAAACAAAATAGGAAAGTTTGTGCAATTGATTCTGATTGTTGCAGTTAGTTGACAGTTGAAAAGAAAATAAAAAGTGCTGACAAAGGATTTCGTCGTTAACATATTTCACGTAAGAAATTATTTTAAAAATTTGATAATGTGACCTAGAAACATCGCGATAATGCTTCGTCCTGCATATTCGTGACTTAATAAGTAAACAAAGGCATTATCTGCAATATGAACGCACCAATTCCTGCACCTCGAAACTTGTCTCAAAATGATACTAAGAAGCCCGTTCCAACGCCAAGAAAGACAATTCCTGTTAGAAAAGTGGAAACTGAACAACAACCTTTAAGAAACGAAGATTTTGATGTTAATGAAGATGATAAACAATCAACTAAAGAAGAATCAACTACGACAAGTACTTTCTCTAGACGAGTCCGAAAATTCAGCAATACTTCAAAACAAATTAAAGATGAATTGACTGAGAAAGTTAACGAAAAGAAGAAAATGGTAATTGAGGGTACTCGACAAAGTATGAAAAGAATTACAAGGCGGTTTACTACATCAGGTTGTGATAATTCAAATCCTACTGAGAATATACAGCAGCAACAGGAAGAAGTCAAATCTGAACCGGTAGGTGATATTTTTAATAAGATATCTTTTCAGTCCCCTATAAATTTGATAGAGAATTATTATGCTAATTCTGAAATTGATAGATTGAGTAATCACAGTTCTGAAAGCATAGAAAGTTTACCACCCCCTATGTACCCTCCACCTCCTCTCAGAGAAGATGCCATTTATGATAAACCACAATCACTTCCTTCTTCAAGTGGAAATAGTGTAAGCAACAGTTCTGGCAGTGCACCAATTAATTCTAATCTATATGAAAGTGTCTTTCCATCTCATCCCCATAACAGTGATACAGAAAGTTGCACAGATACAGTTGCTGACACCATTGATAAAAAAGTAGAGCTGTCCAGATCAGATTCTTGGTGTTATTATGATTCAGTTTCAAAGAACGAAAACATTTATTCAAATGTTGATGCTACACCTCCTTTAATTGCTGAAAAAGTTGAACCTGAAAGCACATCATCAAAAAACATCACAAGTTATGAGAATTGTCAGATAAACAGTCCCAAATCACCTCTTCCAGTCAATGAATTAAAGTTTTCACCTCAACACAGTCCGAAAGTTGATGAATGTAGAAAGCAATTTTCTAATTTAAGCAGTAGCAATTCCCCATCATTTTTGATGTCAGTAATCCATTTATGGTGTCAGATGCGCCTTGTAACAATTTAAGCAGCCCTAGTATTCCAAAGAACAAAGAGACTAATGCTGTAGATGAAACATTGAGTGAAGCAATATCAGGTGTTTCGGTATGTAACTCATTATATGAAAATTGTGCCCTAACACCTCCCCCAAGATTAAAGAAGGGTAGTAAGCAGCCCACCAAAAGCTTAATAATGCAATTTGATCCTCTAAGTAACATTAACATGGAAAAATCAGACCAAAATTTCAACAACAAGGATGCCCTAGAAGAACTTCTGCAAGGTGATTTGTGTAATACTTCGAGTATTATTACTGCTGATAATTGGAGCGCCTCCAACGAGTCAGAAGTAGAAGAGTATATGAGTCCTCCAACCCCACCAACTAGATTCGATTCTTTGCCTGAAGAAGAAATGATGAGTTCTACATGGGAACCCCCCACAGCTACTCAAACACCTCCAGTAGATAAGTCAAAAACAAGTTGGTTTTTAGAAGAGCCTGCACCACCAGAAACACCTAAAAAAAGACCCAGCTGGTTTAAGCAAGTGAGTGTCCGAATGAAGGTACCAGACAAAAATATTTTCAAGGGTTCCAAAGACAACATGTTGGTACGACCTGCATTGGTTTCTAAAGGGATGATTCAACAAAAAGGGATGCTTTACAAAATCACCAGTGGTCCAGTTGAGGACTTGTTTGGAGAGTTTAGTGCAAGGTGGTGTATATTGGAAACTGGGAATTTTTATTGTTATTCAGATAATACTAGTGACACTATAAAAGAACATTTTCCTATGGAAAACATTATGAGCCTGCAGGTTCTTCTGGATCAAAAGTTTAAGTATAGGTAAGAATAATTTTTCAAATTTACAAAATGCCTGCACAGTAAAGTTTAAGATACCATTGTAAGATAATTAATTATCAAGTAAAACTATGTAAAGTCTTTGGATATTTGCAAGTATCAAGTGTTGTTTAAAGTTACATTGATCATTTATTTATCGTTCATTATAACAAACTGTGTATTTGTATTCCGTTTCGATCATTCACGTTTTTTTTTTCCTTTTACTAATAACCGGATCTTACAAGGACAGTGATAGTAGTCGATAAATGAAATTCTCAGTATTTATTCGTTTTACTTATCAAATAATTATGGAATTTCATTTGTACAGTTTCTTTTTAATTCAAGTAATTATTACTCATTAACTAAAACTAATTGTGCATTTCCGTTTTCAAATTAGTTTTGTACATTGTTTCAGAAAAAAAATGAAATATGAGAAATTATTATAGAGAAGAAATAAGTAACGAGTAATTATAGTGTTTTTTTATTGCAGATATGAAAATGATGACTTACACTGCTTTGAACTGAATGTTTCGGGCAAAAGCAGAGGGGGATATGTTTATGGCAGTAGAAGCGTTTCAGAAAGAAGAGTTTGGATGCAAAAAATTGCTGAAAGTATGACAAATAGATTCAGCGCAAAAATTACTTCTGACTACAGTAGAATGGGCTGGGCTTATATTAGGGAAGGTATTACAAATAATCATTATGTGTCAACAAGACACTAATTTACTTTATATTAATTTAAAGGTATCAGCGGAGAATGGATAGGTGCTTGGGTGATTCTTTCTAAAAGGATCTTGTACTATGCAATCGATAATTCGCCAGTCAAGTCAATAGACCTTAGAAAGGCTCGTTGCATAGAAATGAGGACGGTACCAGAAACAGAAATTGTCCCAACTACAAACAATAAAGGGCCCAACATGGTTGTAGATTGTCCTTCTGTTGTCCTATATTTACGTATGTGGACGTCAAGGGAAACAAAGGTATAATAATACAAGATTAATTAATTCAATTGAATGGTTTTTTTTATTGTATTAATATTTTTAGGCTTGGTGTCATATTGTTCGAATGAGTGCTCACAGTAACGGTGCCCTTTTAGAACAGCAACAGTTGACCAAAAACAACGTACCAGTAATAGTAGAAAAATGTATAAACTTTATATACGCACATGGTAATTTAATCAATTAAATTAAATTCCTTTCTTTGTTTTAAAATTTTCCGTAATATAATTTAATCAACAGGAAGCATGTGTGAGGGAATTTACCGAAGGGCTGGGGGCGGAGGAGCCGTTCAAGAACTTCTAACACAATTCAGAAGAGATGCATGGGCAGTTCAACTTACTGTTGACAAGTATTCTGAACATGATGTGGCTACAGTCCTAAAACGATTTTTTAGGGACTTACCTGAACCTTTGCTCTCTTCCTCCAATAGACAATACTTGTGCCAAGTTTCATGTAAGTTCTGCAAAAATTTTTAGTGAGTAATATAGTCTTTATTAAAACATTACTTGTTTTTAGTGGTTAAAAGTATAGATGACAGAGTACGTATGTATAAAGCAGTTTTTGATCAGTTCAACCCCATTGCATATAAGACCATTAGGCGCCTCTTAGGGCATCTGCATTTTATTAACAGTCAGAGTAAGAAAAACTTGATGACTATAGATAATTTGGCTGCAGTTTGGGGCCCAACACTAATGCAGTATGATGTAATATTTTTAAAGACACTGATTGAATGTAAAAAATTATTAAGTTGTTATTATTTAAGGACAAAGATGGACAATTGTACAGTCAAAAGGAGGTCGTTGTGGTTGGTCAATTAATTTCTTTGTACAAGAATATATTCGCTGAAAACGCTGAAGAAGTTGAGCAAGAAAGACAAATGTTGCAGGTCCTGGAGAAGTGTGCTAATTCCCCTCAAGGCCCTATTAACATAAAAGCTTCTGGAGATCTTAGGGTTTGGATTTATTTACACAGTAAAGAAGGGGAAACGTTCAATATTGCTGTAAGACTAATTGTCCTTATTAGAATTATTATTTTATTGGTTTTAATTTTAGATTGGGCCCCATAAAACTGCTTATGATGTATGTTTAGAACTTTGCTCAAAAGTCAAAATGGCAGTTCATGAGCTTATATTGGAAGAATTTGTCCTCAACGGAAATTTACATAGGCCAGTACATTACAAAGAAAAGGTATCGAATTAAATCAATTTTTATATTTATTATGTACATATTTGAAAAAGTACTACTTTATTTATAACTTAATGTAGGTTTTAGACGTGGTTTTAAGATGGGGCTATTGGTGTGAAGCTGACAGAAAAGACAACATTTTGGTGCTGTCCCCGCTTTGTAAATATTGGGAATTTATTCAAGATAAGTTCTTGCCAGTATCCGGTGAACTTAAGTTTGCTGATATTAAGTCGAGAATGTTCAAGAGTTTCATTTTCGAACTAGCCCAAGCCAAATTGACCTGCTACAAGGACAAAACAGTAAATAAGACACTGTTTTGTTTAGCTGATTCATTTATACCATAACATTCTTTTTATTAATTAGTGTGCAGTTAAATTATCATCGTGGAATATTGAAGACATCGTGTGGTACTTAGGGAACGAGCCCAAAAGGAATCCTCAATCGAAATGGACGATTACCTTCTTTCCGAAGAATGAACCTCCGGTAAGATCGAAGTCAAGGCCGTGGTTTGGGAATATCCTTGTCTGGACTGATCCTGCCTTTAGGGCCATGTGGTTGTCATCGATGCTACGATTAGAACATCCTACTGACCTTACTCCGCCGCCACAGCATGTAAATCTTATGTCAACTTGAGGAGGACATACAGATATGCATGTACAAAACGTAAGAGCACATTTTTTTTTATTTCAATATTCATGGAGGTAAGTGCAGTTGATATTTTTTTGGCACTTATACTTTTTACCACATCTAACATAATCGTTTTTATTTTCCCGAAGATGTTTTCCTGGCTGTCCTAGTTTCCTAGTGAGGTTAAAAAGGGTTCCCCCCCGATCTATTCAGGGATTTTTGGTAGTTTTTGCAGATTAATTTTTTATTTTTAGGTTTAACAGCACCACAAATCAAGAAAATGGATAGTTGTCCCATTACGTCTGTCCATGATGATGCTCATTTCACAATGGTGCTACTATTAATATTTTTATTCTGTAGGTTTATAAAATTAATTACTATACATAGGCTTTTGAAGAAAATATCATTCATCAATCATATTATACGATAATATGATTTTGAAAAAATATTAACAAACAAAAACAATAATTACTTTCTTTACAGGCATTTAATTCTCAAAGACACCAGGATTAAAATTTTCAAGTAATAAATATGTGCCTTATATTTTTAGGATTTTGTTAAATATCCAGTACATGGGCTGTGATAAAAAATAAATTTCAATGATACGTCACTATGTGCCTGCCGATCAGAGCTGGGCAAAGCTCTTGCCAAAAAAGCTTTAAACTAATAGCAATACAAAGCGTCCTCAAAGGTCCTTAATTATATTTGAAGATCCGAGGACTTTAGATTAATAATTGCTTTGAGAAATAGTCTGAGAAAGCTTCAAAAACTGAAAGCACATGAAAAATTTCAAAGCTCTAGGCACTGAAACTTCGCTTAGCTCTAAAGAGTGCTCTAAAATTAAGCGGCATCAATTTCTATATACATATAGAAAAAAAAATAGTTAAATATACAACAATTGTAGCAACAATAAGAATCGTTTTTTGGTATTTTGCATTTTTATTGTAACATTACGTTACTTTAATTTTGTGATTTTTTTAGGTACTCTCGTATAATATCGACTTAATAGGTATTTTTTTTCTATCCATTAGCTTTACGATTAGACTAGTTATTTTAATACATTATTATTGTAGGTGTAAATTTTATTCATTATTTTTACTGCAAATTAGCTACAACTCTTTTGTGGTTAATTAAAATAGGTTTTACTTACGTATCTTATATTAGCCAAATTTTATTAATTGTTCCTGCAATTTAATCTTAGCCATTTTTTGTTGTATTTGTGATTATTGTGTTTTATAAATTTGTTATTAGGCATTTTTATTGTATGTTTGTACGTATATTCGAGACGTGACTTTTTTAAGTAAATATGTCTACATATTATAAATAGCAACGTTTTACTTGAAAAATCCCCCAAATTGAAAGAAATTTGCATTTTACTTTAAATTGAAAATAAGCATGTATGTCTTTATTTATAAATTAGAATAATTATTGTAAAGTTGTACATGAAACAGTGTTTGATATGAGTATACACACAAGTATATTTATTTTATCATCAACAATGTTACTTAAATATCATAACTAAGTATTATTTTGGTAACATTTTCCTTTTATTAATTTGACTTACAATTAATTCTATAGCTTTGTCTGGTATATTAAATCAGCGAACACAGAAATATAAATAGTAACTCCATATCAAATATCTTGTTAGTAGAATCTCTCACACACAGAGCTGGACAGAGCTTTAATGCTTTCAGGGCTTAGAAGCATTTTGACTTCAAACTCTTTAACGAAAAAGTAGTTAGGCTTGATGATGATGTTCAAATTACTTTTAAAAAGTGCTTTGTAGTTTGTATTTGAAAAAAAGGACTTCGAACAATTTAAAACTACTTAAAGTTTTTTTGATGTAATTCAAGTTGTTAAAGAAATGCTTAGGACTTTAAACATTATTACTTTTTTGATATAATTGGTAATTCGATTTTAAAATGCAACAGTTGAGATTTCAAAGTACTTTTTAAGTAAGGGCTTTGGGCTTAAGAGCTTGAAACCTATTTGATAGGGCTTTATCCAGCTCTGCTCCCACTGATATAACCTAACATACAACAACGTACTACGTGTTGCCTAACATACAGCGACGTACCACGACATCTATTGTGAGAATTTCAACTAAATTCTGGGAGTTTGCTTAAATGGACTTATTTTATGATTCCATGTTCTCTGGTTAGAATTTTCACAACCATTGAACGAAAATAAATAAATAATTAGATACCTACTATAAAAATAAAACGTACAATACTGAATATGTGATGCCTTCAAGGTATTATCTACAACTTCTTGGAAGTTAACGTAACAAATAATATATTAAATAAAACGAGTGGCTAGCACTAATTGTGTAATAAACCCCTGCTATTACTACAATACATTCAATACGGTTAATTATGCAATTGTATCGTTTTTGCTTTTACTTTTTAAGCCACATGTGCATTTTATCTCTTCGCATCTACTTAGATATTATGTATATAGTAGCCTTTCAGAAAAATGTACAGGCTAGATTAATTAATGTTCTGAAAAGTAGGGATAGGATTAATAAATACAGGGATTGCACCAATATAATAAAATTGATCCATGGGGATGTTAGAAATTGAGTTTTTAAGCCCTTTGAATGTTCTTTTTGGTATCGTTAACATTGTGGTCAATTCCTATATATACTTATATTAACCCAGTTCCGTCTATCTGTTTTGGCTCTACTCATAAGTATTTATATCTACATAAAATCAGACTTGTTATATAAATGTTTAGAAAATCGTGCCTAGGCCATTTAAGCCCTGACTAAATAAGGCCACTAACCCCGATTCAACTCTAACGTGCATTAAGTACCTACTGTAAGTGGACGGTAAAGTATTTTTTGTGCTTTTTTAAATGCGCGTTTTTCTTTCGTCAAGCATTGGTCAAAATAATCGGTTTAGTCTCCTTTGTCCTTACTTTCGAATAAGTGTAATAATAACGACTGGCCCAGTGTAAATAGACATACCAGAGGGCTATGATACCTGCTATGGCGTTGACGACGCTCGAACAGATCAGTAGGATGGTCAAAACGTTGTCCACTTCGAGACACGTCAGGTCCATGTAATGGTAACTTTTTATGAGGGGCGAAACGGTTTGGTTGTAATGGTAAGAGTCAGGGGTCACTTTACAAAAACATGTCGAATTCGACGACTGGTTCTGTGGACCACAAATCATCAGAGACAATGACACTAAGTGGATTATTGCAAATGCGGCCGCGATCAGACACACCGCCCCTGATATTGTTGTTAAGACAATGCTGAATACCTAAAAGGATATAAAAAAAGAAATTAAAAATCACATTCATAAAAGTTGTTAATAGTTAAGAGTACCTTTGTTGTTATAACGGAATATTCGTTGGACATTCCCGGATATTCTTTTCTACAGCAACAGAGTAACACTAAACCTAAGATTCCTGAGATAAGGAGCTGAAAAAAAATAATAGAAAATTTTGAGTGTTTTACAGTACATATACCTACAGGGTTCTTCAAATTTAAACGTTTTAGGGAAACCAATTTATGTACCTAACTAAAATAATTTCAATTGTTCACCGATTGTTGATGTCCCAAATAATTCAATATTTTAAACACCTTTAGTCTCAATTTAAAGAACCATATCTGTAGGTCTGTAATACATACCGGAATTGCACTCCAGTAGGGGTTGTCCCTCGTTTTCAAATTTGGTGCCCACATTAAAAGCCACATGGCTAAAAAACAAAGGGCTGACGCTAATATGGTCTGAAGGCTAACCAGGGCTTTTGCTAGGCGATGGTACCTCATGATTTTTGGCATCGATTTTCGGGATACTAAAAGAAAATTAAATTTGTAATTCTGGTGATAATCTGACCACTTCAAGGTAACAATTTTCGTGACTGACGTTACATTTATTACTAAATACTTTAAGGTTTTGTATTATAATTTTGAATTTGGCGTGCCACAGTAAAGCTGCTGTTATTGGCCCAATCAAACAATCGAACGACGGTGGCCATGTTTAAGAGCAGTTTTCAAATGTTTCTGGCTGGAAAGAAACTGTTTCAAATTGACACTAAAAGAAAATAAAATTTGCAATTCTTGTGATGAACTTACCACTTCAAGGTGATAATTACGTGATATATAGGTACTATAAATAAATAAAACATTATACATAGATACTATCTAAAATTACATTTAAAACCGCAATTTTTTACGTTCTTTAAGAAAATATTTCAACCTCGGATATTTTTTATTGACATTCCATTGATTGATACTTAGTACTTTTTTTGAAATGTATAACTAACAACAAAATTAAATTAATACATAAATATGTATGTGCGAGTTGAAAAAACAAAACGGTTTTCTTGACCCACTCCAAATAATATATTTGTGCCAATAACGGTTTTCCCAAAAGGCAGGCGTGAAACGTTTTAATACAGTCATGAAAACACAATGATACTTGATATATGATATACAACGTGTTTCATAAGATACCTAATGGTTGTTTAATCACCCTGTATATTTACTTGTTTAAATGGTTTATAAATTAAGGACGATTATATGCACTGACTCTTTAATTTGCATTTATCAAAAGATGCAACCAGAAAACACAACAAATATTTATTAAGCAGCAGGTTACACATTTTTTTAATAGCATGCAAACATAAAAAGCTGTTACATGTTTGTTTACACTTTTTTGTTTCAGTATAAACAATATTTTATTATGTATAATTAGTTGTAAAGTTGGTAAATAGTCATAACAGAAGGTTATAAGAGTGCTTAAAAAAAAAGACAATCCATTAGATAATTGAACTTAAACAAACGATTGTGCAACAAACAAATCAAAAATAAGTACATATCAAGTTGAAACAATAAAAAATAAGACAATCTATAATAATGACATTAGTTGGACTGACTTAAGGTATAATAAACAAAAAAAATAAGACTAACTGTCGCCTATTCCATAAAACAGCTTTTAGCACACTATTGACTATTGCTTTATTTATTACATTAGGTATATATGATTAGGCTGAGCATGACCACCTTAGACGACCGGGCACGGTTAAGGATTTGCGTGGGTTGAATGGAAAATGAAAGAGGGTCTCTGAACCTACACTACTAATCCAGATAACGGATTTATACTCACGTTTTACTATGTATTATAATTAAACGAATATACTAAGCACTGTATATAAAGCTTAAAAAAGTTCGTTAAACTTTATTTTATGTTCTTTATGGAGAGACACCCAAATTTCAACCCTCTACGAACGTGCATCCCCAAATATTTTGTTTTAGTCATGTTATTTTTTTAAGGGTAGGTAATTGGGTGCTTAGTTGCCTTGTCTTTAAATTAATTATAATACTGTTAGTTAGTTATAGGTACATTTGTGGCATAAAAATCCGGCTGTGGCCTGATGGTATTATTTGTTGTTCAATTATTTATCCTCTGCGTGTAACTATTCGCTGTAATGCACCTATGTATTTGCTATGCAAAACAAACGGTATGTTATGTATGTAAAATCGAAGAATTGTTTTCCCATTATACCTACTCATGTGGGCAGTGGACTCGCTATTATCGATTTGTAACACTGATGGTATCGATCGAACTGTTTGAAAAATTGACCAATAAAAAATAATAATGAAAATTGCATCAGTTCAATTAATTAATACAGGTATGTACCTATGTGCACTTAAGTGAATTAAAAACACCTCAAAAATATTAAGTCTTGTCTCACGCAAACATGCAATATAATAAATAGACCTTAATTTATTTAAAAAAGAATCTAGTAAGTATATATAGGTACCTACTTAATAAAAAAGCAATTTATTAATTTACCTTTTCCCGTTCGTGTCATAACAATCATACGACTATGTCGAAGACTGTTCCTTGTAGGCGTATGCCTGGTGGCTAATTCTAAGTTGACTGTAGCTGCGATATTCTGAGGTACCGTGGTGTTCAGTAAAACCGTTTGCGTTGGTACCGTCGTTTTGGCCGACGTAACGGTACCGTTAGTTAAGCTGTAATTCTGCGAACTGCGTCCGTTGGAATTTAACGTGCCACCGTGATCGTTTTCGTTTTTAGACCCATTGGCAAGAAGGGATGATGATCCCCCGATGTTGTCGTAATAACTGGCCGGTCGGCTTGAGGACGTCGCGACGTCGTTATCGTCGTCGTCGTCGTTGTTGTTGTTGTTGTTATTAGGCCCGGACTCGAAACGATTCTGACTGATGCTGTTATTAATTTTCACTTTTCGATTTTCCATCGTTACGTTGCGTATTAGGTATTAAGTCGATGAGCGTGACCATTGGGCGATACGGTGGTGGTTTTAGAAGCCCTGGAAATCAGTTGGTGGAAAATTATTTTTTAATTATTTATAAGAATGCTAAAAATATCACATAAATAATGCAAAAAAGCAGACTTGTGCTCAAATTTTGTATTTGAAGTAATATTTGGTGGTACTTGTATCATAAATTTGAATTTGACGCTTTATAACAGTCCTAGCACAATCAAGGCGTTGTTATTGGCTCAGCCGAACAATTGAACGGCGCCAGCCATGTTTGTGAGCGTTTTTTTTCATTGTTAACGTTTTCAGATGTTTTTGACGTGAATTACAATGTTTTAAATTTTTATTGTGCGTAAAATACCTTAAAAAATGGTAAATACGCAAAAAGAAAACTTAAAAGGTTCAAATTTTGTATCTAACGTTACATTTAGTTAAAATTTTAAAGGTTTGTGTATTGCAAACATGATGAATATAGCGCTTTTTGACAGTCTGACAACAATCAATGCGTTTTTATTGGTTTAACCAAACAATCGAACACGGCGGCCATATTTGCGAATGGTTGTTTTCATTGTTAACGTTTTCAAATGTTTCTGGCGTGAATTACAATGTTTAAAATGTTTATTTTGCGTAAAATACCTTAAGAAATGGTAGATACGCAAAAAGAAAACTTAAAAGGTTCAAATTTTGTGTCTAACGTTTCATTTAGTCAAAATTTTAAAGGTTTATGTATTGCAAACAAGATTAATATAGCGCTTTATAACAGTCTGACAACAATCAATGCGTTTTTATTGGTTTAACCAAACAATCGAACACGGCGGCCATATTTGCGAATGGTTGTTTTCATTGTTAACGTTTTCAAATGTTTCTGGCGTGAATTACAATGTTTAAAATGTTTTTTTTGCGTAAAATACCTTAAAAAATGGTAGATACGCAAAAAGAAAACTTAAAAGGTTAAAATTTTGTGTCTAACGTTACATTTAGTCAAAATTTTAAAGGTTTATGTGTTGCAAACATGATGAATATAGCGCTTTTTGACAGTCTGACAACAATCAATGCGTTTTTATTGGTTTAACCAAACAATCGAACACGGCGGCCATGTTTGCGAATGGTTGTTTTCATTGTTGCCGTTTTCAAATGTTTCTGGCGGGAATTACAATGTTTAAAATGTTTATTTTGCGTAAAATACCTTAAAAAATGGTAGATACGCAAAAAGAAAAATTAAAAAGTTCAAATTTTGTGTCTAACGTTACATTTAGTCAAAATTTTAAAGGTTTATGTGTTGCAAACATGATGAATATAGCGCTTTTTGACAGTCTGACAACAATCAATGCGTTTTTATTGGTTTAACCAAACAATCGAACACGGCGGCCATATTTGCGAATGGTTGTTTTCATTGTAAACGTTTTCAAATGTTTCTGGCGTGAATTACAATGTTTAAAATGTTTATTTTGCGTAAAATACCTTAAAAAATGGTAGATACGCAAAAAGAAAACTTAAAAGGTTCAAATTTTGTATCTAACGTTACATTTAGTTAAAATTTTAAAGGTTTGTGTATTGCAAACATGATGAATATAGCGCTTTTTGACAGTCTGACAACAATCAATGCGTTTTTATTGGTTTAACCAAACAATCGAACACGGCGGCCATATTTGCGAATGGTTGTTTTCATTGTTAACGTTTTCAAATGTTTCTGGCGTGAATTACAATGTTTAAAATGTTTATTTTGCGTAAAATACCTTAAAAAATGGTAGATACGCAAAAAGAAAACATAAAAGGTTCAAATTTTGTGTCTAACGTTACATTTAGTCAAAATTTTAAAGGTTTATGTATTGCAAACGTGATGAATATAGCGCTTTTTGACAGTCCGACAACAATCAATGCGTTTTTATTGGTTTAACCAAACAATCGAACACGGCGGCCATGTTTGCGAATGGTTGTTTTCATTGTTGCCGTTTTCAAATGTTTCTGGCGGGAATTACAATGTTTAAAATGTTTATTTTGCGTAAAATACCTTAAAAAATGGTAGATACGCAAAAAGAAAAATTAAAAAGTTCAAATTTTGTGTCTAACGTTACATTTAGTCAAAATTTTAAAGGTTTATGTGTTGCAAACATGATGAATATAGCGCTTTTTGACAGTCTGACAACAATCAATGCGTTTTTATTGGTTTAACCAAACAATCGAACACGGCGGCCATATTTGCGAATGGTTGTTTTCATTGTTGCCGTTTTCAAATGTTTCTGGCGGGAATTACAATGTTTAAAATGTTTATTTTGCGTAAAATACCTTAAAAAATGGTAGATACGCAAAAAGAAAAATTAAAAAGTTCAAATTTTGTGTCTAACGTTACATTTAGTCAAAATTTTAAAGGTTTATGTGTTGCAAACATGATGAATATAGCGCTTTTTGACAGTCCGACAACAATCAATGCGTTTTTATTGGTTTAACCAAACAATCGAACACGGCGGCCATGTTTGCGAATGGTTGTTTTCATTGTTGCCGTTTTCAAATGTTTCTGGCGGGAATTACAATGTTTAAAATGTTTATTTTGCGTAAAATACCTTAAAAAATGGTAGATACGCAAAAAGAAAACATAAAAGGTTCAAATTTTGTGTCTAACGTTACATTTAGTCAAAATTTTAAAGGTTTATGTATTGCAAACGTGATGAATATAGCGCTTTTTGACAGTCCGACAACAATCAATGCGTTTTTATTGGTTTAACCAAACAATCGAACACGGCGGCCATGTTTGCGAATGGTTGTTTTCATTGTTGCCGTTTTCAAATGTTTCTGGCGGGAATTACAATGTTTAAAATGTTTATTTTGCGTAAAATACCTTAAAAAATGGTAGATACGCAAAAAGAAAAATTAAAAAGTTCAAATTTTGTGTCTAACGTTACATTTAGTCAAAATTTTAAAGGTTTATGTGTTGCAAACATGATGAATATAGCGCTTTTTGACAGTCTGACAACAATCAATGCGTTTTTATTGGTTTAACCAAACAATCGAACACGGCGGCCATATTTGCGAATGGTTGTTTTCATTGTTGCCGTTTTCAAATGTTTCTGGCGGGAATTACAATGTTTAAAATGTTTATTTTGCGTAAAATACCTTAAAAAATGGTAGATACGCAAAAAGAAAAATTAAAAAGTTCAAATTTTGTGTCTAACGTTACATTTAGTCAAAATTTTAAAGGTTTATGTGTTGCAAACATGATGAATATAGCGCTTTTTGACAGTCCGACAACAATCAATGCGTTTTTATTGGTTTAACCAAACAATCGAACACGGCGGCCATGTTTGCGAATGGTTGTTTTCATTGTTGCCGTTTTCAAATGTTTCTGGCGGGAATTACAATGTTTAAAATGTTTATTTTGCGTAAAATACCTTAAAAAATGGTAGATACGCAAAAAGAAAACATAAAAGGTTCAAATTTTGTGTCTAACGTTACATTTAGTCAAAATTTTAAAGGTTTATGTATTGCAAACGTGATGAATATAGCGCTTTTTGACAGTCCGACAACAATCAATGCGTTTTTATTGGTTTAACCAAACAATCGAACACGGCGGCCATGTTTGCGAATGGTTGTTTTCATTGTTGCCGTTTTCAAATGTTTCTGGCGGGAATTACAATGTTTAAAATGTTTATTTTGCGTAAAATACCTTAAAAAATGGTAGATACGCAAAAAGAAAAATTAAAAAGTTCAAATTTTGTGTCTAACGTTACATTTAGTCAAAATTTTAAAGGTTTATGTGTTGCAAACATGATGAATATAGCGCTTTTTGACAGTCTGACAACAATCAATGCGTTTTTATTGGTTTAACCAAACAATCGAACACGGCGGCCATATTTGCGAATGGTTGTTTTCATTGTAAACGTTTTCAAATGTTTCTGGCGTGAATTACAATGTTTAAAATGTTTATTTTGCGTAAAATACCTTAAAAAATGGTAGATACGCAAAAAGAAAACATAAAAGGTTCAAATTTTGTGTCTAACGTTACATTTAGTCAAAATTTTAAAGGTTTATGTATTGCAAACGTGATGAATATAGCGCTTTTTGACAGTCCGACAACAATCAATGCGTTTTTATTGGTTTAACCAAACAATCGAACACGGCGGCCATGTTTGCGAATGGTTGTTTTCATTGTTGCCGTTTTCAAATGTTTCTGGCGGGAATTACAATGTTTAAAATGTTTATTTTGCGTAAAATACCTTAAAAAATGGTAGATACGCAAAAAGAAAAATTAAAAAGTTCAAATTTTGTGTCTAACGTTACATTTAGTCAAAATTTTAAAGGTTTATGTGTTGCAAACATGATGAATATAGCGCTTTTTGACAGTCTGACAACAATCAATGCGTTTTTATTGGTTTAACCAAACAATCGAACACGGCGGCCATATTTGCGAATGGTTGTTTTCATTGTTAACGTTTTCAAATGTTTCTGGCGTGAATTACAATGTTTAAAATGTTTATTTTGCGTAAAATACCTTAAAAAATGGTAGATACGCAAAAAGAAAACTTAAAAGGTTCAAATTTTGTATCTAACGTTACATTTAGTTAAAATTTTAAAGGTTTGTGTATTGCAAACATGATGAATATAGCGCTTTTTGACAGTCTGACAACAATCAATGCGTTTTTATTGGTTTAACCAAACAATCGAACACGGCGGCCATATTTGCGAATGGTTGTTTTCATTGTAAACGTTTTCAAATGTTTCTGGCGTGAATTACAATGTTTAAAATGTTTATTTTGCGTAAAATACCTTAAAAAATGGTAGATACGCAAAAAGAAAACTTAAAAGGTTCAAATTTTGTGTCTAACGTTACATTTAGTTAAAATTTTAAAGGTTTGTGTGTTGCAAACATGATGAATATAGCGCTTTTTGACAGTCTGACAACAATCAATGCGTTTTTATTGGTTTAACCAAACAATCGAACACGGCGGCCATATTTGCGAATGGTTGTTTTCATTGTTAACGTTTTCAAATGTTTCTGGCGTGAATTACAATGTTTAAAATGTTTATTTTGCGTAAAATACCTTAAAAAATGGTAGATACGCAAAAAGAAAACTTAAAAGGTTCAAATTTTGTATCTAACGTTACATTTAGTTAAAATTTTAAAGGTTTGTGTATTGCAAACATGATGAATATAGCGCTTTTTGACAGTCTGACAACAATCAATGCGTTTTTATTGGTTTAACCAAACAATCGAACACGGCGGCCATATTTGCGAATGGTTGTTTTCATTGTTAACGTTTTCAAATGTTTCTGGCGTGAATTACAATGTTTAAAATGTTTATTTTGCGTAAAATACCTTAAAAAATGGTAGATACGCAAAAAGAAAACATAAAAGGTTCAAATTTTGTGTCTAACGTTACATTTAGTCAAAATTTTAAAGGTTTATGTATTGCAAACGTGATGAATATAGCGCTTTTTGACAGTCCGACAACAATCAATGCGTTTTTATTGGTTTAACCAAACAATCGAACACGGCGGCCATGTTTGCGAATGGTTGTTTTCATTGTTGCCGTTTTCAAATGTTTCTGGCGGGAATTAAACTGTTTGAAATGTTTATTTTTTGCAGTAAAAATAGTAGAAAAAAACTTAATATTTTTAGTACGTCACTGGTACAAACGGTGGCGTGCATTGGTAGATATTGTAAATAATGCATTTTTAACACTCGGCCTAGTTTTCAAGTTATTATAGAACTTATTAATAAAAATTAAGTGATCTTTACAACAGACCCTCCGTTACGGTCACACGCTCATTTGTTTTTACCGGTATAACAACTAAAAAAATGCTTGAATTAATTATCCGATTCGGAAACAATTGCCTTTCTTTTGTCACGCAACTCCCAACGATAATAATGTCAGAATAACAAATTTTCGTTAATTTTTTTTTGACCACGGAACAAAATTGATCAAACCGTATCGTCCATTATCTTTTTCTTTTCATAACTTTTACAAAAACAATTTTAATTACCTAATTCTTTTGTAATGATGTTCGAATAAAATAAGTTTCAGATGTTTTTTTATTTATGATAAGTGGTTATTTATATTATTTGCATAAAATCACCTTATTATGTAATAAATACATAATTTTAAATTCGAATTAATGTCGTAATGATGATGACAGAAGTATTTTTACAGTTATTTCTGATTCAAAAATTTTCTTTCATTTTTCAAACACCTACCTACTCTGTAAAGTGTAGATAATAAATGTGAAACCGTATAATTATTTATTAGATACAAATATCGAAAATTGGACACGTGAGAAAAAATAAGAAATAATGAACAAGAGTCGATATTTTTAGCTTGCGGAAATTTAAAAATATGTGAACTATGTACTTAATTATCAATTTGGCACAAAATGTTTTCTTCAGGAATTTTTAAATATAGATAGGTAATTAAAAATTATCTATATTGACATCAAACTTATTATATAATGTGTTTATTTCTGAAGTAATTTATTCTTACAAAAATCCGAAATTCCATAAAGAAAATTAATAAACTAGAACGCGTTTCGACATCCAATGTGTCGTCCTCAGTTTGAGACTAATAGGTATGTTAATTTTAAACTGTTTTTGTTGTGCGCATAAGTATTATTAGATACATAGACGATTCCACAGGTGCTTTGTTGGTTTTTCCGTTTTGAAATACCTACACCTACCTGAAGGTCGTTAAAACCATTAAATTGGCGACTTATCGACAAGGCAGTTTTGAGTGTATTTACTTGAAATTTTCGTACCTACACAATACTACAGAAATACCTAATGTAGAATACCTCTATTGTTATACATAAATAGAAAAGCTAATTCTTGTCTGACATGTACATATTATTATTATTATTATTATTTATCTACAGTACTAGTCGAATAATTTGTGAATTACAGGAAACACTAATTTTTGTATCCACCTCAAGACTTATGTATATACAATAATTAATTTTTAAAAGTATCTACAGTCAAACTATGATAACTCGAATTTTTAATTCAAGTTCTTTTTTGAACGATAGTTGTAGTAATGACGCAGACTTGGACTCGACAACTGTCGGATTTTTTCAGCAGATACACAACGACTCTAAACATTTTTTGCACATAAAGGAAGAGATAGAGAACGACGAGAATTTTTTTAAAAATAAACAGGACCATAATACTCAGCAAATTGCCGGTAAGTCACTATTTACAAAGTTATCAAAACGTATCTTCCCCTTTTTATTCCTGTTCCTGCTTCTAATACATTATTTGACTTTCCTTAGGTTAGGTACCTATCCAAAATTAATTTTTGGTAGGTACTTTTAAAAATGATACAAATACAGTCTAACTTCGATAACTCGAACTCTTAAACTTTTATTACTCGAATAGAAAATCATATTTGGGGCCAATTTCGATAAGTTGAATTTTCTGGGGGTATTTCTTTATAATGTACGATTATAATGTCTCTTTGTAATAGCAGCAGCTGCTACTATTACGCATTTAAGGAGTGGGGCAGTTCAGTTTCTACGATTATTTATCCCCAAGACGTACTTTAAAAAATTTGTCTTTTGAACAAAAATTAAGTCATAGTATAAAAAAGTGGTGGACTGAAAAAATTTATTACCTGTACGTACCATACCAACAATTTTGATGGTCACTATACAATATTTTGGAATTTTATTAAATAGCCGTACCATACAGCCTTGAAAGCCAGCGTGGGTGCAATACAATAAGATAATCCTGTTGGTTATTTAGTAGATAAATGGTAAGGTACCATCATTATGAATTCGTTACCTGGAGCTAAAATACCATCAGAAACTATTAGGAACCCTTTGTCCTGATTTAAATATTTGTAGTTTGGAATGTAAGACTCGTGAATAATGTAAATGTTAGGGTCAGGGCCGGACTTACATTTGGGTTTGTGGTTATGTTAAATTGCTTTAAATATTGGCTAAGAATTTTAGGAATCCAAAAATGTTTTTATTTTCTGCTTTTAAATGTCATTGTCATTATTATTATCTGCATTATGATGAAAAACATTCATGCATAAGTATTTATTTAAAAGTTGGTAAACAAATTTTAAAGTTTCTATATTAAGTCTTGATTTTAAATGTTAATTATTGCAGAGGTCATTTTTTCTACATAATAAAAAAAACGTCCATTAAATATTAGTGAAAGAGAATCTTTTGTTTCCTTGTCAACAAATGATAATCGACAATGTACATACCTACATTAACGGTTTCCTTTTTTTTTGTTTTGTTTTTCATTTGTCTATCGCGGTAATTACAAGTGCTCGAAGGAGATATTTTACGATTAGTGGTTTTGGGTAAATGCACTATTAGGTATGTAGGTACATGGCAAAATGTTGTCTCGACTCGATCATTTTGCTACTCAACCGCAACAATACACCCACAATAATTTCCACGGTAGATGTAACATGATAATGCGTCCATCTGCAATTCAAGCAAATCCGCGTAACTACAACACAAGAGTCGCTTTGGTCTAACGAGCATAAAATTGTGGAGAGCGACTTGAAATGGCCTACGACGCGGGTTAATTGCGAGAAAACTCATTTATTGTGGTTTCTAAAAGTCCCAACTTTCATCCCGCAAGATACTCGAGCAACTCGGCCTGTCGACCTCTTTTTAACCAGTCAACAACTCATTCATTTATTCACAAAGTGTATCTTTAATCATAGTAAATCATCATAAACAATTACAACTCGCTAACCAATTGTTGTTCAAAATGGATTTGAATTCGGCGCGCCAGATTTTTATCTGACAACAATGAAGACGCCATTATGGCGGCCAACACGTTTAAAACATTTGTTTACATTATTGGCTCGTTCAAGTGTTTTACTTGAAACAATTGCAACAAGCCGTTTCATTGTAGTTATCGATGGTTATCGTCGTGAATTTGTTTTTGGCACGCCATTCTCCTGTTGCAACAATGAAACTGCCATGTTTGTTAACAATTGTTCCATTGTTGACGCGTTCAAATTTCATAAACAGGACGCTCTTTTAATTACATTAGCTTGTCAATTTGTAATTCGGGAAGCCAATGGACTTGTAAATGTTTCACAGGAAGTTTTGGGTATGAAAGATGGGTCAATAAATAGAGTTTTCTAAAGATACCTCAAGATTTGTACGTAATATTCAAGGTTACTACTGTAACCAGTTGCGTGTCGAAAAACCGGTGTTAAAATGAAATGAATGAATCGAACGAAGAAGCCGGGATGTTATATTTTACGTACGACTTGTCAGACCACAAAAAAATACCGGAACGAAGCTCTAAAATAGACACCTAATAACAACGTCGTTAAGATAATGAGTAATGAGGCACCTATCGGGACACGTACAATAATTTGATTAAATTAAAAATTTTTTACTTACCTACCTCTATAATTCCATAGATATTAGGTATTATTTAGAATTTCCCAAAACAAATTAGTTCACTGCACTTTTCACTTTTCAAAAAACTTTCCGGCTACTTCAAAATATAATCACAATCACATAGACGGCTCTGCGTCAAGAACAACAATGTGCGTCAGTCAATAAAACAAACAATTAAATCGCGTTCGATTGTTGCCTTTGTTGTCGCATCAAGCGACACGTTCTGATACCTGATGCGAGTTCGGCCAACAACTAACAACTAAAACTAACTAACCGAGTCTGACGTGAGAGAGCCGAGTTTCAAAAGGAAGTTCTCAACAATCGAAATTGAATCGAACGTACGTATATACACATAACATGTTACGCTACGCGACAGAGTTCCGTCCTTTCTTCAAAACAAAACAATATAATTAAGGAGACGTTGGCAAGCCTGAACGAACAATTGTGCCACAGGTAGATCCAAACAATGGAAAACAAATGGCGAACAAACTTGATAATAACAATGGCGCGGATCATAATACCGAGATTCAGAACTTCCTTTTTTCTTTTATTTAAACCGTATAATCGACAAGAAACGCTGCTTTTAATAAACCAACACACGACGCAGTTTTTAACTAAAAACAGATGTAGGCACAATACTTAAATATCTAGTCAGCGGTAATAATGAAACAATTGTGCGCAACAATGAGTCATTGACAAAAGTAACAATGAAACAAAATAACAATAGATTGTAAAACAAAATGGTGAAAATGAGCGCGCCATTTAAAAGTAATTTAATTTAGATAATTGAAAAAACAAATAAAGTTTGGTAAACAAATATGAAATTGAAATATAATTACGTTAACAAATCGTTTCGCCTTGTTACAAACTATTTCTTTTGTTTGGGTCATTGTATCGAAAGAATTCCGTCTAGAGCTACAACAACAGGCCTTTAAAAAACTCGTAAAAAGGAAAACCTTTACAATGAATGTAGTACTTACGGCAGTAAAACATGTAGAAGTAATCTTCGTGCAATGCATTGTTAAATTTCGGTCGGATCGACATAACGATGGGATGTGTAGTGTTTTTCATGCAATTTCCTTTTATTACGTACGCGTTCACCAGCACTGTAGTCGTTTGAGCCATTTTTATTTTTTGAACGTGTTAACAACCGGGAAAAACGATTTATATACGAGTAAAAATTATATATATGTATATGTACGTACGTTAGGTAGGTACATTGGCTCACACACATTAATTTATTTTTGGTTCACGTCCGAACAGTTTACTAAAACATATGGCCCCATGGTACTTAAAATTATGAAGAACATCTATACTATAGATAAGTACCTACTACGTACTATACAGGAGCCTTTTATGTTATCAAGTTATCAAACAATATGGGAAACACTAGATTTTGTCTTGAAAAAAAAAATTAAATAAAAGGAAGAAACAATAATTTGAAACAATAGATTATCAAAAAAAAATTGAAAGCTTAAGTTTTTATGTTTAATAGAATTTTCATTTGTTTGAAAAGAAAAAACAAAAAATTAAAATAACAAGTGCTTTCGTTTTAAATTTTATTTATTTGTATTTAATTTAATTAACAATAGATAACTTTCCAGTGAGAATATTCTAAATTAAAATTACTTACAATTAACCGTTGATTTTTTTACATAATACGATTCAACCCTTTTGAGCAATAATTAAACACGACACAACAGCTAAAAGTTAAAAAAAGTAATCAAAAATACTATCACAGAGCTAAGATGGAAGGTAACCTATATGTATACAAATTATCTCATTAATTACTATCTAGTATCTTCTACCTTTAGTTACGGAAAAATATGTATGTATCGTATCAGGAATTACAAGGCACCCCATTGCATATAGGTATTATATAGGGTGTCTCAAAACTTCGTGTATTAGGATTAAGGATCAAAATACGTCCAGTTAATCTCATAAATGAGACTTTATAGCAAATTACTTTGTTTACTCTGTGGTTTCTCTTTTAACACACAGCTTTGAGACACCTTGTATATCAGTAATGATGTAGTCTTGAAACGCTTTTTTTTTTAAACAAAAAGAAATGCAAAAACTAAAATAAAATTGTACTTGAATAAAATGCTACATAAAAAAATAATGCCTAAAATTAATATACAGAGTGATTGAAAAAAGAGCAATTACCTATTTATTATAGTCCAAAAAAATTTTTTAGGCATTATTATTTTCAAACAAAATTTACCTAAAAACAAAAAATAATTTAAGTAAACTAATTACTAAATAATAAAAATAAAATCAAAGACAAGGCAATAAGTACTAATAATAAAAAAATATTTTAACTTTAATTGTAGATAATGATAACACCGCTAGGTAAATATAATAGGCTTACATATATTAATGCTGAGGTTTCTAGATTCGTTTCAGTAGTTGTTCAATAATAAATAGTTATTCTGTTGCATTTGATATTAAGTACACCCTGTATATATGCGTGCTAAAATTTACAACCGTCGAAAGGCTAACGATAAGTATACGCAGCTCATAAGTACTTTTTACAAGTAAAAATGTAAATATTTATGCATTTGGTGTTCTAACTAATAAATTTAAATGTAGTATGTACATAATTGCCAAAAACCATAATAAGTAAAGTAAAAATCGAAATGGAATCAAGTACAGACGTTTCTACGAAAGTACAAATACAAACACGCAATCAATTAAAAATGTTCACAATTTTTAATTTTTAACCCTCCTTATTAAATAAATATCATAATTATGGTAACTGAAAATGTTAGTATTTTTTGTTTTTAAGAAACCCAAAATAATTTTTTTTCGTTTTGGATAAGTATTATACATATTTGGAATGACAATTATCACAAATGATCTTATTTTATTACTGTAATAAAAAGTATTGACTTTAAAATGAAAATCAAAATAATAATAAGTTTAAAAACAGTTCCAACACGCCATTTCATTGTTGTCATCCATGTTTCTCATAATTTGTTTTTGGCGCGCCACAATCGTCCAATAACAATGAAGGCGCCATTACGGAATCGACTAACAATCGAATGACGGTGACTTTTGTAACCAATCGTTTTTCCTTGTTAACGCATTCAAATGTTTCTGGCCACAAATGAAACGTTTTAAAACAAATATCAAACCTTCATTGTTGTCATACTTGTTTTTGGCGCACCAATAACAATAAAGCCGCCATTACGAAATCGCCTTAACAATCGAATTACTGTGGCCAATCGTTTTTCATTATTAACGCATTCAAATGTTTCAGGCGGTATTTTTTAATCACATGTATTAAAACAAAAATCAAACTAACTTAATCAATATAATATGAGAATTGTGAATTAACCCTGTTAAATAAAATTTTCTAATTAATTAATTAATTAATTAATTAATTAACGATCCCTTGGACTCGGGCTCCTGGTACTCGGCGACTCCGGATTACTCAAACTTTCTTCCAACAGCAAAGCCCTCTTTTCTTCCTTCTTCTTTATCGGTTTACCCTTTTTACCCCTATTTATAACACCTTCTTCGTCGTCCATCATGTGCAAAATTTGTACGTGATCAGACGCATCTATGGGCGCAACAGATATATCTCGCACAGCTCTGAATTTACCACAGTTATTTAAATGTTCGTTCTCCAATCGGAAGAAATTCCATACGAAACGTCGGAATACCTCAAGGGGGGCCATTATGGACGTCATTAGGTCCCCACTTACGTAGCCCATTTCCGTGACGGCGAACGACAGGGCCCAGCCGAAACGTATCACGAGATCTTCTATTATGGCGAAATAGTAGAATGGCTAAGGGGATAAAAAAGTTGTGATGAAGGGGGTGGGAGTCTGACAAGAGTAGAATAAGCTCACCTTGGAATAGACAATTTCCTCCCTTAAAAATCTGTTTTCTCCCGCAGATTTGTCCATTAAACCCCAATCCATTTTAATATCCCATGTGTACGTATAACACGAGCTTACGAAAGAGGCAATAAGATATAAAGTGACGTAAGGGTTGTCGAATAAGGAATTGTAATTGTCTAAAAAAAAAATTTTAATAATACAAGGGATGTCCGAAAAATAAACTTGAACTCTTACGTTTGTTAATCGCCCTGAGTGTGTTGAATATCACAACAAAAAAGGTGGTGGAATATTTTCCGGCATTGACGAGATGAGGAAAGGCTTCCTTAGTGTCCCGGTACCGCCTCAGACATTGGGCAAAACGGATCCAAGCAGGAATGCAATTTACTATAGGACGTGTGTAAAAAACTATCCCCTGACAATTATTAGACACCCCTAACAAAACAAACATAATTTTAAGGGGTAACAAAGGGACCAAAAGGCAATTTACCTCCACCGTCCATCCAACTATCGCTACTCAGATAAAAGCAAATAAGAAAGTGGAAATCTAAAAGTGCGTAGACCAAACTGTTGAGCTGATCGGCGAGCCAAAAGTCTGCGAATCCGACATAAAAAAAGGGCGCAGCAAACATTCGACCCTAAAGTATCCAAAATAAAAAAAATACAAATACAAACCACTTTTAATGAGGTAGGTAGGTAACTTACGCAAAGTTTGATAAGCCAGAACCGTGCCTCATACCGGAAAACCTTGAAGGGGTTGATAACGAACGCGATCATCACGAACGTTAGACTTAGGGGATTCACATAAGGCGGAATGCTTAAACTGTCGCTGTAAAGGAAACTTAACAAGCTCAGGGTCCAAACAACCCCAAAAATGGCAGCCATCTCCATTAGGTGTTGTTCGGACAGATGGTTTCTTGGGTCCAATTCGAAAATTAATACGTGATTAACCCCAGACGATCGCCATCCGTAAACGTTAACACCGATCAAAAATAAAAATTCTATTATCAGTAAAGGTCCCCGATATAAGACGAAGGCTGTTTTTAAACTGTCACTAGTCGCTTCGTGAAAGACAGCTATAATACAACAAACAAGAATTTTTGACACTTTCCTTAGAAATCCAAAAAAAAATTATCTACCTACCTGATAAAACTACGGCTCCAAAAAGTACAATAAAAGAACCTGAAAATAGCCCGACTTTAAACGTAATCCAAGGCGATTGCTGTTCGCCCAATGGAGGAACCCTCAGCTTTTTCATGGCCTTTTGCCTGTCGCCCCCTTCGAGTTCGTTGGTCACCAAGTTCTCTGTGTCTTGTATTAGTCTGTCGATGTCTTTGTTGGTGTAAAAATGGGACGTTTCGACGCATTCCTCGCGCCATTTTGCACCCAAGTTTACATTCAACAACTAAAAAACTTTTATTTCATTTCTCAATCAATGTAAGTAGGCTACGTAGGGGGGTTTAAAATTCTGTATTGATAGATATGCAGTGGCGGTCAATATTTTAGTGGGAGCTTAAGAAACCTTGAACTAAGGAACTGCATATTGGCGATAATTTATAAGGGTCAATTTAAAATACAGTCGAACTTCTATAACTCGAATCACAATGTAAAAAACTTCAAGGTATCGAAAACTTTAAGGTATTAACCAACTTGGTTCTCTCCTCTCCCTCTCCCTCTCTCCCCTCTCCTCTCCCCCCTCTCTCCCTCTCCCCTCCCTCTCCCTCCCTTCCCTCCCTCCCCTTTCCTCTCCCCTCCCTCTCCCTTCCCTCTCTCTCGCCCTTTCCTCTCCCTCTCCCTCTCCCTCAATTTATATAGAAAAATGGGAAAACAGTCACTGCAATAAAATTAGAATTTTAAACCCCCACTAGGTACGTTTTGCCGTCCGTCACCCCCTCTCACCTTATCGTGTTTTTTGAGTATTTTCCTAAATCCAGTAAAGTTCAGAGTTTGATAGTTTTGTAACAAAATGAGACTGAGATAAAACTCGCTGTAGGCCAATTTGAGTTCCGTCAACTTTTCCCGGAGGGTATGTGTTTTTTTAAATCGACGTTTTTATATTTTGTCGGTTTGCTTTTTTGTTCGATCGCGCTCAGGGTAGTCTTTAGTTCGCTGAGGAGGGTGGCGTATTTCCTTTGTGCCTCCGCCAGCTTCTCCGCGTAGAATGTGTTGATCTTTTTCAATTCTTTATCACAGTATAGGAAAAATTGTTCGTCAAAGTTCTTAAAGTGGCGTGTAAGAACTTCGGGTTCGACGCTTTCGGCGGACGGCGCCTCCTCGATGGCCAAATACAACATGGCTTTCATTTCCTAGATGAAAATGGAACAATTCCATTCAATATCTTTGTTAATTACAAATATATTAGACGCAAGAGCAGGAGTATAGAGGAGCAGTTGGGGATATAGGATCATGTAATCTTGTAAAAATGCGAAAATTATTTTAAATCTATTTAATTTGCATACAAATAATTTCAAGAGAATTTCAGTCCGTCCCTGTCCACTACTTTCTTTCTAATTCAATTTTATAGTCCGTTAAAATACGTTTTCCTAATTGCACCAACAACAAATTTACGTTTGCAGTGCTTATCGGGTAAGCATTAGGAGTAACATTGAATTTTAATTAACTAATTTACAGCATATTGTTAATTGCCTAATATGACATCATACCGATGTCAGCATCAGTTTAATAAATTCATTAATAACGAGGTAATGATATTCAATTAAAGGTTCGATAATTTTCACTATTAAAGTACATACGATATACTTGAACTATAATTTATTTATAACAGCGAACAAACAAAAGCATGTAATCGAGTAATTTTCAAAATTCCTTATTTGAAATTAATAACAGCATAATAAATAATAATTTTAAATTTGGCGCTTTTTAGGCATTGCTTCTTAGCCATATGATTTTGACAGCACATAAACAACTGACAAACGACTTTATAACCTGTTTTTCCAAAAATGCATTGTTGATTGATTGTTGTAATTTTTAAAGGGCCAACTATATATTGTTATTTTCGCGCTTAAAAACTACAAATTAAAAAGGCGGTAAGTTCGATGTCTTTTCAAAAATACAAAGAACCTCCACTAATTAAGTACAAAACAAAAAAATGGGTCATAGGTTATTATAAATAAAAAACAAATCGTACCTCGTAATTTATATATTGTTTTCTCCATTCTGGGGTGATGTGCGCTGATAAATGTTCGGCAAATTTCATTTTTTATTTTATATAACATAAAAACTACTAAATGTATTCCACTACGTCTGTTATTGTCTCGCCACGAATGCATACTGACTAATCATAACAAGTTATCTTGTTACATATTTTCAAGTGTAAATGTTTAAAATTATTTTAACACTGGCGTATATAATAATGAATTTAATTATTCCTTAATAAATATTTAACTGCTTAATAGCTACCGCCTAGAATGAAAGTTTAGGAGTGTTGTGTAAATATGGTTATAGTATACCTTAGCGTGTTGTTAAATTTTAGATAATTTAGCAAACAATGATTTAAATCCTAAATAAACATTGCCAATTGCTTTATGTGTGGGCTTTATTTTTATAATTCGCGCGAAATAATTATATCCATTTAAAAAGGGTATGTTCTACTTTTCTCACTCTTACTTAAAATAATTAAAATAATAGATTCTTTTGATAAAGTCTTGTTTATTTAAGGTTTAGAGCATATTTTTTATTATTAAATCCATTAGTTAGCAATATTTGTAAATCATTTATCAATTCAATTTCACGAACTGATCATTTTTAGAAGATAGGCTAAATATGACAGTTACTCATGGACCGAAAATGTCAAAGAAGAAAAATAAGAAGATACTTACATAACTGACATTTTAAGGTTAAAAGTGAGCTAATAATTTCATTTTTCGGGTTTTTTGTGCTTTTATAATTAAAATAATTTCAAAATCAACATGAGTGCTTGGAGAGCAGCTGGTCTAAAGTAATCAGACACTTACATTTAATGTGAATTTGTTTATTTTATCGAAACTACTCTATTTTAGTTACACAAGGTACTCCCAAATATCAGCCCAATTGTTAAGACAAGCATTAAAAAAGCAATTTAAAGCAGATGCAGAAAAACGTGGGGCTACAAACATCAAATTCACTCGGTGGGCCGATGGTAAACCAATAAGTAAGTGAATATTTGTTATGCAATCAAGTTTAAGTTCATAACTATAGAAATACATATCTTTTTCATTTTATCAGGATTGTTTATTACAAATTGGCACGTTTATTCTAAATGCCAATCGTTATTAAATAGATATTTCATTTTTATTTTTAATTTTTAGGCGAAAGACAGTAAAAATGAGTAAGTAATGTGTGTACAAATAAGTCCACAGTTAACACATTAATATTAACTAAACTTTTGTGACACGCATTTTTTTTAACTAAACACGAGTTACTAATATAATACTTTATTGTTGAACAATATTTTTGTGTATAGTAGAAGATTCTTTTACTGATGAGATATTAAAATGATAATTTATTTTCAGGAGAACCAGTTGCTGAACAAAGCAAATAAAGATTAAAAAATGGGTTATTTCTACACTTAAAGTAATTCATAAATGTTTGTTTAGTTGTAAAAATATATGTAATTATTAGCTTTCTCTGACTTTTTTATTTTTATATTGAAACACAATACATAAACAGTAATATCATCTTTATTAAAATAAAATATGTAAGTATCAACCCATAACAACTTATTAAAAAGTTTTTGGTAGTCCATTAGAATCCAGTAAATGTTCTCTGTCGTCTTCTAGTAGCCTTGGTCCATTTCCAATTTTAGTATGAATAATGTACCTTAATGTATTTAAACTGTGTGGTGTAATTCCAGTGGGTAGAGTAAATTCCTTAAAATAAATATTTTATTAATATTGTAATACAATATATATACTTTAGTTAGTTGTACCATTGAAAATAGATCTTTCTCAAGTGTGATTCCCTTATAATACTCTTTGGCATTTAAATCCGAAGGGAAAACGTAACGAATTAAAGAAATCACTTCACTTAAATCAGATTCTTGTAAAAACAAACATGCATTAGGGCCTGCGTCAAAAGTATATGCTACCTAAACAAACAATAAATAGGTTACAGTTAATTTTATTTCTTACAATTCTTCATCCTTAGTTATGCACCTTAGTTTCCCCTTTAAATTCATTGTAAACGTGAACCATATCGATTATGGCCTGTGAAACATCGTTCATATAGAAACAAGGGGGATAAGTATCACAACAGACAGCATGAAACTGATTAGAGTCTATCATCGTCAACTTTGCGAATGATTCGAAGTCTTTTCTATGCACTGCATCTATTATTTTCTCAATTCTTTCTGGGACTACAAAATTGGCGCGATGTTTCAATAATTCCGATGTTTTTACAGTCTGTTTCATTCCCAAAGTTGAACTATACTTTTTTCGACTATCATTTACAACAAGGACGAGAACTCTAATTTCTGGCCAATGGTCTGAAGGAAATACTTGTGTCGCGATAGAATCGGTGCCATCCTCACAATTCCCTTTATGCCATCGAACCTAGTATTTGTTTATTGCATGATAAAAAAGTATTAATTTTATTAATTACATTATATTCTTACCCAACCACCAAAAATGCTGCGACAAGCACTTCCTGATCCCTTTCTTGCTATTGCTGTAATATCTCCCCTGACTTGATACAGTGAGGCGAGTGCATATACAAGGCAAGCATATCCTGCTGCTGAAGAAGCCAAACCGGCTGCTGTAGGGAAGTTATTTTCAGAACATATATGAACTTTCAATGAGGAGATCTCTTCTGAATTTTCCTTGCTTATCTTGTCTTTTACTAAAAGTACAACAACTACTAAAAAGTCCATTTATTCACAGTTATACTTACAAGCTTTGAGGCAGTTCCTCAGTCTTGGGTTATCTACATTTTCTTCTTTACCATTAAGCCAAAATTTGTTTTCTAGGAAATTAGGGCTTACCATAACAGTTGTTTTGGCACACATCTAAATTGTTTTTAACTGTTACACTGTTTAAGTAGCACAATAATTAAATTAACTTACGTCTTCCAAACTGAGGGTAGCACTAAATGAGTCATTTAAAGGCAATATGAGGTCATCATCTCGTTTCCCCCCTGTAATATTTTTATTACTGATGTATAGTGCAACTTTACTATAATTTATTACTCACAGTACTTGATGGTAGCAATATTTACAGGAGCCACTGCAGTAACGATTATCATTTTCAACGATTTTTAGTTTTTCTTTAAGAGCTAGTTTTGAACCAACTTGTTCCAGATAAAAGTAGCACACAATTTACATTTCTATTAAGAAACATAACGGTATTATTGAAGATGTATTATTCTTAAGTAAAAATACATTGTGACGTCTTTTTTCTTTTGTATTTAATATTTTAAATATTTATGAACGATTCTTTTCTGCTAAGAATGTACTTTTGAAAACTATACAGTAAATAATTCGAATATCATTAGTAAACACATAGGCAACCTTTTTGAACTTCACATAAACATATTTAAAAATAATTAGGACTTTGTTAAATTGTAATTCGTGAATTTATTTATGTTAGAAATAATTAATTATTAATTTATATTTTGAAAGTTATGCTACTCAACCTACAAACTTTTGTTATGATTCTTGAGCGCCTCTGGTGGACAAATCGTCAACTGTTTAATCAAACAGAGCAATCTAGTGGTACTTTATTTAAATAATTTGTTTTTAGAATTGAGGTAACCTACAAATACTTTGAGTTTGACAGTTGACAGTAATCTATGGTTGACAGACAGAAGAAATGATACAAAGTGCATTCACTTACCTAGTAACCAAAATTTTGTTATAAATTTTGTTTTTGTGATGTTAAGTTCTCAAGATATTGATTTAAACTTAGTTCACAATGAAAAGCAAGATTCGGAATCAAATTCGCACCTTTCGCTTGCAGATTCAATAGAGAATACGAGACGTAGAAGGTAGTAAACAAACCCCATCGTAGATATTACACTAATTTGTTAAATTCTAGTTCAAATCGTTCAATTAAACGTAGAAAGTTTGATGATGAACTAGTCGAATATAGCTTAGGATTACCTGGCGTGTCCACTATGAAAGTAAGCAGAAAAATATTTGTTTAAAAATTCTAACCTAAAATTTCCAACATTTTATAGAGTAGTCGTTCACGAACTCAGTCATTAAACACAACAAATTATGAATACTACGGCACACCTGCTCCTGTTACTCCCCCAGCTCCTCCAGCAACACCATCTACTTCGTTTGCCCCTGAAGTAAAAAGAAAACATGTCTCCAAAAGTACATCAGGTTCCTCTAAACGTAAGAAAGGGCGCCAACAAAATCAAATAGCAACTAAAGATTTAGGCAGATGGAAACCTACTGATGATCTGGCATTAATTATTGGTGTTCAGCAAACTAACGACTTAAGAACAGTTCATTTGGGTACAAAATTCTCATGTAAATTCACTGTTCAAGAACTCCAGCAGCGCTGGTATGCTCTGCTTTATGATAAGGCTGTTTCAAGGATTGCTGTTGCTGCCATGAGAAATTTGCATCCTGATATGATTGCTAATGTGCAGGATAGGGCCCTTTGGAGTGCAGAGGAAGAAAAGCTGTTGGCTGGAATCAATTCAGTAAGATTTGTGTTGCATGCATATTAGTTTTATTTTCACTTTAATGTACAAATTAAATTAAATTAAAATTCTAGAGTAGCAATCCAAATCTATCAGTTTTTGCTGATTTACTTGTTCAACATCCTGAAGTGTTCTACCCAAGCAGAACTGCTTTGGCATTGCAACGGCACTGGCACACAATGCGTCTGTACCATTTGCTAAGTGACCAGACCCCTCAGTCTCTCCCTACTGCTTCTAAGCCTGTTTTGACCTTCAGTGATGCCGAAGATCTCCTGCAAGACTCTGAGCTTAGTGAACCGCACGACGAAGTTCTTGATAGAGAACTACGTCTTCAGCAGAGGCTTAATGCGAAAGAAATTAGACATTTAGAGAACGAAATTGGGCGGTAAACACCTATATTTTTTAGTCTGAAGAAGTATTTAATTCTTTTTCTGTAGATGGAATGTTTTGGTGGATAGTGTGACGGGTATATGTCCAGGAGAAATGGACAGTCAGACGTTGGCGGTGTTACGAGGTCGTTTGGTCAGATATTTGATGCGTAGTCGTGAAATAACTATCGGTCGGAGTGCTAAAGGACACTCAGTCGATATCGACTTGTCTTTAGAGGGACCAGCGGAGAAAATTTCACGAAAACAAGGAACCTTAAGGTCTGTAGAATGTTTCTATTTCAGTTCCTTCAAATATATTAAAATGTTTCGTTTTACAGGTTGAGAAATACTGGCGAATTTTATTTGTCTTCAGAGGGTAAACGTCCTATTTTTGTAGACGGGCGCCCCATTATGCCAGGCAACAAAGTTCGCTTAAATGATAATTCGGTGGTCGAAATAGCCAGTTTACGTTTTATTTTTTCAGTCAATCAGGAATTGATCAAAGTTATACATAACGAATCAGTTAGATATAATTTACCTCCATAAAAACACTCAAAAAGTGGAACTGCCCCTAGTTACCTAATACTAAGTCTTTTAGGTAATAAATGGGACAATTTAAAGGAATTTCTTTTTCTAAGTTAAACCAGGAAATAGATATTAGTCTTACTGTAAAAAAGCTGCACAGGGCATAACGTTAATTATATGTAATTGTATCTCGCATCCAAAATTTAGAAGTATTGACAATGCAAAATAAAGTACAACTTTTTATAAAACGATCTCAATATTCACATAATTATCTGAAATAAAAACAAAAAAATAATTTGCAAGCATTTATTGGGTTTAAAGAAAAAAAAAAACGAACAAAAAACGATTAACATATGTGACTAATACTAATCAGAAATAAAAAATACATATAAAATTAAATTTTCACAATTTAACACTTATATTGTATGAAATGATCTGAGAACCAACAAACAGTCTCCTTTCTGGTAATCAAATGTAGTAATCGTACTTAAATTATTGTTAGCATTAGTAACTATAACAAGTTTTAACATAATAAAACTACCTAACTACCATTAGGGCGAGCTAAACAAACTAAATGTTTTGGAATGCATATTGAAACTAACGAACGCTTTAGTGTTTGCTTTCACAGCCCCTCTCTTTTTATACCACATCAAAATATTTAATTTGATGAAAAATACATGCAATAAAAAAATATATTTCTTAACTTTGAGATTTCGAAACTTAAAAGCTACATACATTATTATAATAAATCGTAACGATAAAAAGGTAAAATATGTGATTGTATTGTAAAAGCACTTATTTATGTCCGTCTAATACTTAAATTTGAAGTTGGTTCGGACCAAATACCGGGTGAACACCTGTGCAGGGTCGTAGACGATATATCTAAAAGTAATATTAAGGAAAAATGCACAATATATATATATATAGTTATTGTATTATATAAAACGCAATAATGTAAAGGATACTCGTTGTACAACAACTGCGAAGAAAGGTCGGTTTTAGTAATAGGTTTTCCTACGGGCACTTCTATTTCGTCGTGTAACTTCTTATGTTCACTGGGGTCAGGATAAGTCTTCCCTATTCCCTTACAACTGTGCTTTCCTTTGGGAAGCTTTTCGATAAATTTTGCAGTTGTTCTTTCATACATCTAATAATCAAACATTAAAAATAAAAAATAAGAATTATATCTAACAATTCAAATATTCATACCTCGCCAAGAGCGACTTCACATAATAATAAGAGACCTGTGCTGTTAATAGACGAAGCGCAACAGTAATTTGCGGACTTAGAAACCATGTCTGCAAAGTATATACCCTTGCCAAACATATAACCAGTAGAAGGGGCTTCTGGTGGTGCTATACGCAAACCCTGGCATAAGATACCACCGAAATTCGTAGTTCTAGAACCGTGCCACAGGAGTTTTCTGTAAATGAAAATAAATAAATTGTGAAAACAATAATATAAGAATATTTTGAGCAAATAAGAGAACCTGTTGTGTAAAGTCTTGTATTTCTTGAAACGTTCTTCTTCGCCGTGTCGTACAATCGCAAACACCTCGTGGATCTCCAAGTCGTAGCTGGTATGGGTTGGAGCATGAGTCTTTTTAACATATTCCTCAATTATTTTAAACTCTACAGTATCGCGGTCCAAGACATGGATATCGGCCTTAAGCTGGGCATATTGGGCGTCTGCGGGGTTGCCACCTTTGTCGTTGCTCTCCTTCATTAAATTATACGCTATCTCCATTTCCATCAGGGCCTCCAACATCTCGATCTTTTTCTGTATTAGATAATTAAAAAAAGTGATTGCGTTAGTTTTTGTTTTTTATTTTTTAATACCTTAATGTCCTCGAGATCGTCAATCAAAGGAGGATTTTCTACTCCGAAATTGTGGGGTACGAGGGTGTAAAAACGATTACAGGCGTCGATCAATTTGTTATGTTGATCTTTTTTATCACCATTCGAAACAAGAGATTGCAATTCGGACAACACACTATAAGCCTTTTGAAGTTGTTTTTTGCTCAATTTACCTGGGAAGATGTAATTATTACTTATAATTATTATATTATTTTAAAAAAAATTACCCAAGGGCATTTTTTCCATGTCTAACTCAAACTCGAGCATAACTTTTTTCATACTTCCCAAATCGAAAATTAGATGCATTAAATCTTCCACTGGTTTTGGTAGTGACGAAGGTGCTTTCGAAGTTTTTTGTATTACCTCGTCATTACCATAGTCCACGTCGATGGGGTACATTTTGCCAGGCACTTTCTCGAAATCGTCGCGTGTTTCCCAATCATTACCAGTTTTCTCTGCATACAAGTTACAAAAGTGGCTCTTGGCTTCGTGTAAACTAGGCATTGGCTCCACCTTTGAACTGCCGATTATTGTGCCAATGCGACCCCACGATCGAAACACCCAGTATCTAAAAGCAACATCAATTTGTATTCGTAAAACAAAAATAATTACAAATTAATGTTACTTGTTTTTGTTGTCGGCTTCTAAAAGTTGCAACTTGTAGAAACTATTCTTTCCTGATTGTAAGTCTGTTCTCCCAAGAATAACGGTGTATTTGTCTTCTCCATGAACGTAAACATGGGCTTGATCTTCCAAATTTGAATCAGGATCAACTGCAGTGCCCCCTTTTAATTGTAGTTTAACTTTACTGGCTACTGACTTCGTGTACATGCTACCTGACTTTGACTTCGTGGGCAGTTCATCTTGAGGTAGTCTTTTACTGGGCTAGAAATAAAAAAATTATTTTAAAACCAATAAATGTAAATAATAATGTATGCACTGACGTCGGAGCCCCAGTTACAGATGCTTTTATTCAAAACTAGTTCAGGAATTTTGCCAGCATTACTTTTAGCCTCTTCTAAAAAGTCTTCGGAAACGACTTGGATATCAGCATCTTGAGCCTGTATCATGCGCGAATTTTCTTTGGCTACTTCTTCAGGAGTCGATATTACGGCCATTACGTTTTTGGATATTTTTGTAACAACTTTTCCTCCTAATAATATTATGGACTGCTTGATGTTGTCTTTACTTTTTGATAAATTCCCCAACAACACAAATTCCATATTATAAAGAGGAGGCTTTTCCCTTGTCACCTTAGGCCTTAAATTTAAAAAATTAACACAGCATCCGATTTTAATATTCTTCTTCATCCTTAATTACCTAAGCTGAATACTTACATATGATCACCTTCTTTCTCTTCTTTTTTGACAATAGTGCTGGAAGAAGGCAAGCCCTCTTTAACTGCTCTATCCATTTTCTTATATTTGTATTTCTTGAGAAATGGATATTCTTTTTTAAGATTATCTGGGATAACACACTTCTTGCGTTTAGGAACTTTTACAAAATGAGTGCATTTAGTCCACTCTGTAAGATCTCCAGTGCATATGTAACCATATTTGTGGAAGACAAGTTGCCCCATACATTTTTCACATGGTGAAAGAGCCCCGAACGTCATTAATTCGCTAACACCGGGCAAGTATCTAAAAATTACAAAATTAATAGTAAAAAAATTAACAAAGAAATAAATGAATTTACCGCATCAAGCCCTGTTGGAACTTCCTGATCGTTTGCCTCTAGAATTTCTATAAGTTCTTGCTTGGAAAGAGCATTTAAACTATCTCGAAATTTGTATAATATTTTATTTTGCTCCTTCATTTCCTTTTCATTAGGACTATCAACTTTATCCTCCTCTTTTTTAACTTTTTTAGCATCTGGTTCATCTTCTTGTTTTATAGGTCTATAATATTGTACAATTACAGCAACAATCATATTAAAAAAATGAACTGAACGAACTTACGGTATCTCTTTTTTTGCTTCAGCCTGATCTTCCTTCTTTAGTGACTTAAAACCAGGTAATTTATCTGCCCCTTCAAAATATTGTAACTCTGACCGCAGCTTAGCAAAGCAAGTAAGATGATGCCACATATCTTGTCCACCATATTTCATTCCTATTTCACTTTCATAGTCCTTCTTAGATATCCTTACCTCACCCTTCATAATTTTTTGCTCACAGCCTCTGCATGTGGCCCTACTAGACTTGGAATACTCAATCTTAAAATCACCCAATGCAGCTTTAATTGCTGCAGCTTCTTTCTTATCACGTTTCTTTCCCTTCTTAGCCACAGGCACAATTGCAGTGACAACATTATTAATTTGCTCTTTTATTTTTTCCTGATCTTCCCACCGTAAATTTTCGAAGTGTGCAATGTCGTTGACAGATTTTGGCCTTTGATTCTTACCAAAGAAGCATTTCATATGATACCAAAAAGGAACTTTACCATCAAACATTGCCGACTGTAATATGTTGTAGATGTTAGGTACTTAACAAATAATAAGGTAAAATAATTAATTACCTGCACCATTCTGGCTATTCGTAATGAACCTTGGTCAATACTGCTCTTGCAGCTCTTGCAACTGGCTCTACCGCTTTTTGCATATTCTGCACGAAAGGGTAAATCCTCCATTATTGCTGCGAAATTGAAACTTGTACCGTATCACAAACACCAAATTATTGTATTTATTTATAATAGATATTTTAATAAAAAGTAGCGAGAAACAACAGATCCACCGGTTGTCAAAAAGTGCGTTTAATTTTATAACCTCAAATGCAGAAAATATAACCTCAAAATATTCAAACCTACCTAAAATAATTGAGAAGCATGAGTTCACTACAAATAACTATTGAATTCGGGTTAGTAATTTATTAATTTCTGTTATTTATACTGTACATTTTCTCCTTTTGTCTTTTAGAGGAGGAGCTGAGCTTCTTTTTGACAACAAAAAGACATTCACAGTGAGCCTCCCCGAAAAGGATAAGCAATGTAAGTATTTGCAGTTTTTAATTACTTTAAAGTTTTAAACAGCTTGTATTTTCAGGGACAATTGAGCACTTATTAATTTGGATAAAAGACAATCTTCTTAAAGAAAGACAAGAAATGTTTTTACAAGGTAATTCGGTGTAAGTCCAACGGTTGTATTTTCAACATTTCTTTTTTATTTAATTTTAAAATTGTTTACAGTCGCCCAGGTATTTTAGTGTTGGTTAACGACGTTGATTGGGAATTAATGGTAATGTCAGTATTTTTACTAAAGGTCTACAATTATAATAATTTTTTTGTTACAGGATACATTAAATTATATTATTCAACCAAAGGATAGAATTCTTTTTATATCAACGTTACATGGAGGATAAAATATAATTTGTTATATTCGAAGAATCCTTTTAAGAATTGTTTTACTTTTTAAATATAAGTGTACATTTTTAGTCAGTTTTCCTATATTAATGTTATCGAGTAATATTTTCAATTATTAGCATACTATTGGCTTATATTTTTAAGTATTAATTTATATTTTAGATAATTATTTTATTAAAAATTTTTAATTATTTACTTTTAATTTTTCTCTTTTTTTACCGGTAACTACAATTTAAACACATTCTATGGTCTATGCGTATATCTATGGTTATAATGTTAGGAGTTTTTCTATGAGAATTATAAACAAAAATTATAAGGTTAAACAAGTTTTGGTTAATTAATAATTTAAAAGAAGTAATAAAATAGTAAATTAGTGAAAAAAATTAACTATTCATTGTTTGAAATAGTGCCTGTTTACGCAACAGGAGTTTACATGCAAATATTCATTAAACTGTAATAATTGGTGTATTTATTAAGTGGCTGCAGTAACCGTAGGAAATTAGTTTTTTATTTATTAATTAATCAGGATGGTGGACGTTTTGAAGAAATGTAAGCTTATGTGTGTGAAAATTTAATTTTAAAATTATTTGTGTACAATTCACATGCTTTAATAATATTCAAATTAACCTCAATCATACCAAGTTTATATCGTAGCCGGTTTTATTTATTTATGTTAATAAAATGATTTAACATTTTTAGCTCCTTTCAAACCAGTAGAAAAGGAAAATGGGACTGAACCTACTGCACCTATTACAAAAAAAGGAATTTTAACATCATTTCAGTCTGGAAAACCGATGTCCATACCTGATAATGATGTGGTATGTACTTCTACCATATATAATATATTCTTATTTGCTAGGGATTATCACTGAATTTAATAAACAGAACATTTTTTTTTGTAGTTGGGCAGATGCAGATTTGTCTCTGACTTTGAAAAATTGAACCGTATTGGTGAAGGAACTTATGGAATTGTGTGTAAGTTGTTGACTCCAAGTTTTTATATTTCTACAGTATTTTTTAATCACAGATAGAGCAAAAGATACCACTTCAGACAAAATTGTTGCTCTTAAGAAAGTTCGCATGGACCTTGAAAGAGATGGAATTCCTGTCAGCAGCTTAAGAGAAATTCAGGTACTCCTTAGTTGTCGCCATGAAAATATTGTCCATTTGAAAGAAGTTGCTGTAGGTCGCAGTTTAGAGAGGTACTTACTTTTTTGTATTTAATTAATTAACCTAATTCATTAACTGAACATTTATTCTAGTATTTTTTTGGTAATGGAATATTGTGAACAAGATCTGGCTTCATTATTGGACAATATGCAAACACCGTTCACAGAATCCCAAGTGAAGTGTATTATGATTCAAGTTCTTAGAGGATTAAGATATCTCCACTACAATTTCATAGTTCACAGAGACTTAAAGGTTTCTAATTTACTTATGACTGATAAAGGATGTGTAAAAATTGGTAAGTTATTTATTGTAAAAATCTGTAAAGTTATTAATTAATTGATTGCAGCTGATTTTGGTTTGGCAAGATGGTTTGGTGTCCCTCTGAAGCCCATGACACCCCATGTGGTGACTTTATGGTACCGCGCACCAGAATTACTGCTTCAAGCTCCCACACAGACCACCAGTGTGGATATGTGGGCTGCAGGATGTATATTAGGTGAACTCTTAGGTCACAAACCTTTGTTACCTGGCAGGTCTGAAATACAGCAATTGGAACTCATTGTCGATCTTCTGGGTAAGAGACAATCCTTCTAAAGTACATTAAGAGTTCTTATTTTCAATTGTATGTTAAGGTACACCTTCTGATGCTATCTGGCCAGGATTTAGTAAACTTCCAGCTCTACAAAACTTCACATTAAAACAACAGCCGTACAACAACTTGAAGCAAAGATTCCCATGGCTTTCAGCAGCTGGTCTAAGACTGCTAAACTTCTTGTTCATGTATGATCCAAGAAAGAGAGCTACAGCTGAAGAGTGTTTGCAAAGCAGCTACTTTAAAGAAGCCCCAACACGTACGTATAGTATTAGAGTATTATACTATTATACTATGGGAGTAATAGTGTAACATGCAATGTTTTAATATATAATATTTGTTTTTCTCTTAATTTTAGCCTGCGATCCAAAACTAATGCCCACATTTCCACAACACAGAAACATTAAAAGTGGTGGTAAGTCATCAATTAACGACTCCAATGTTAATACTGGAGCTGGTGACCAAACCAACAATCTTCCAGCTATTTCAGATTTGGTAAGAAACATTTATATTAAATGCCTAACACATATTCATATTATTGTATTGTTTTTATTTTATTTGCAGTTAGGATCTCTTGTGAAGAAAAGAAGAGTAGAATAAGTGATCGATTACAGCTTGGTCATATGAAAACTAATTTAGTTGTAAGTTGACGTGTCACGTATATAACGCTGCGACATATTTCTTATAAAATAAACTGTATTATTATTAAACATTTTATTTTTACCATTAACCATGAAATAGTAATAAATGAATGAAAGTGTAATAAAGTGTGTGTAAAGTTTAAATTTTATAGTTCGACAATTTGACCATAGATGGCGCTTTTACAGGAATCTGTAATTTACAATGTTAAAATTTTACTTTTAAAACGTTAGTTCGGTTATAGTTCTATCATTTGATAATAGATGTCGCTTTTACAGGAATCTGTAATTTACAATGTTAAAATTTTACTTTTAAAACGTTAGTTCGGTTATAGTTCTATCATTTGATAATAGATGTCGCTTTTACAGGAATCTGTAATTTACAATGTTAAAATTTACTTATAAAACATTAGTTTGGTTATAGTTCAATCATTTGATAATAGATGTCGCTTTTACAGGAACCTGTAATTCGTATATAAGATTCTTAATTTAATTCATATATATAAGATTCTTAATTTAATTCATATATATATAAGATTCTTAATCTAGTGTCTCGGGCTTCGCCCGAGACTTTAAGCTTCTCAATCTGGCCTTGCCGAGAGACCACCACCATCCCCGGCCGCCGACCCTAATACCTATCGTGAACTCCATAATATTACGATGTATAAATCGATGCAAACAAATCTGGTGGCGCCACCTATGGACCAAAAATTAAAGTTGGTCCATATTAAAAATACTGACTTCATGGATGGTATTAAGGCCTTTATAGAATAATTAATTATATTTGTAAACATAATAAATAATTTGTTAGGTTAATAAAGTTTGTACTTACCTTTGGAGTCTTCAAATTGGATGTTCTGTATTTTATTATTTCTGAACATTGAAACTTTTGTAATTTTGAATAATTGAAATGAAGGTAGGTATTTAATTACTTTACGAAATAAAAGTATATATTTTGCTATATGATTGAACACTATGTACTGCATCAATTCTTTTTTTTATATCAGTAGTTAAGAAAGAATGTATATTTGTTTCGAGAATTATAGTGATTATTATCAATAAGTTCATGGTGATTTTGTTTAATGAAGAATTTTTTTTATTTGTTTTTAATTATTGACTATTAATAATGGCTTTTATGTATGGCTATTGATCTCTATTTTCATTTTTTGTTTTCTTATCTTTATATATTGTTAAATTTGATGTAATATTTTTTTTTTAATATTTACTATGTAACACACATGCAATGTATAATTTTGATTTCTTGTAAAATTTAATACAATAAAATAAATAAATAATAAATAAAATAATGGTAAAAATATATGAAGTAGCACAAACTGTTATTTAATGAGATTTTGGAGGAATTTTTGGTTGATCAATCAATTGATTATGTGGTCGTTGGGGCAACGGTTAAAGAAAATAGCAGCTGATAATGAGGTTTTGTATTGAATGTCCTAATCTAGAAACGGTGTTACGAACAATTCTACTTACAAAGACATTAACATCTATCTTCTAATCGATTTATTTATATATGTATACTCATTCATTAACTCTCTAAAATCATACAGAAACGCAGATTTACAGTGCTGCTGTCGAATGTACAAAGTCGTGAATGGTAAAAATGACAACGACAATAAAAAATTAAGGGGGCCCTCGTCAGGTCATTATTTCTTTTAATTCTTTTTGTTTTATTCTGACCGAAACTGGCTGCTCTGCTTATTTTATTATTATTCAATTTACACCTCGACAAAAAATGAATTGCAGACATACACATTGCACTTATTCCAAAAAACATAAACATAGAAAATTAAACCTATGCAGTCACAGTTTTTTCCTTCATGGGGTCGCGCACCCTCGAAAGTTTCACAAGAAAAGTAGGACTTATGGCACATAATCGTAACGGAGGAAAAGCGCAAAATACTACAAGAGAAAGTGGCGTTCTTCTTTCGAGGGGCGTTGACCACAATGTCTGATCTTATTAAATCTTCCATTAATTCACAATTGTACTTTTTTTCCAAAATTTTCAAACGTTTGATACCGGAACGCATCGTCTAATTTTTCCGATAAATAGATCATCTATCAAAATTATTATTATTATACGATGGCAAAACATTTCATTAATTCTACAATTGCAAAACTTAAGTTTAGAATAAATATGCTATTTATCCCAACTTTGCTTATGCCAGTTTGGATAAATACATTATTTATCCAAAGAGTCATTTTATTTAAATAATTTACGGATACTGCACTACATTTGAATTTTAAAATAAAATAAACTTTCACTGAGAGCCAAAATAATATTATCTTAAGAATGAATGTACTGGATTAATTAATAGGAAGATTCAATAAGAGTCACGAGTTAAATGCTTTGACCTGAGGTGTCCAAACATAGTAAAGTATACAATAAAAAAGTATCACAAGTTTTCATTTCAGTAGAACGTGAAAAATCTATCAATAGTCGAATTAAACAGCGTCATTTTTTAAGTAGTATTTGAGTAGTAATAATATTATTAATAATTAATAATAATTGTAATAATTATAACCCGAATCTTTTCCTAAACGCAACTGAAGAGCCAACAACAATTATTAATACAACAAAATAATGGTAAGCCTGTTGAAAGAATGTTGTACGGAATACTTAAATTTTTCAAATACAATTTTCGTTCACTACAGCTTTAACAAATAAAATCTAAAATAATGAAATAAATTTTACAAATAAAAAAACGTATAGAGAATTTCTTTCTATGTACAACCGTAATTACATTTTAATTTTTTTTGTTTTCCCCTTTGAAGAAAGCTGCACAATTCGGAACATTTTAAAAACAAAATAAGTTCACAAATAAGGTAATAAACTTTTTATGCAAAAAAATATAAAATTGTCAAAACTCATTTGTTATATTAAAAACAAATATGTACTTTGGGGAAATGAGGAGAAACGTGACTCTAAGGAACGCATCTTAATTAACGTAAAAGGAAAAACAATAATCACCTTGCAACTACACCGTATCAAATGACAAATTATTACAAAAGAATTGGCACAAGTGAGACGAGAGATACAGAGTGAGGACTGTTACAAATTAAAAAAAATAATTGACTTATAAATTAAGTACGGCCACCAAAACAATGGAGTTGCAAAGTGATCTCTATAAGAACTTATAACAATAATTATTTTATTACAATAAAATAATAATCGATAGAGGTGAATTTGGCAAATGACATTTATGTTAGTTTTAATACAAGTTAAATAAAAAAGAAAAACTTGAATTTCTTTTTTATGAGATCACTGCACCACAACAAAATTTTTCTTTTCTTTTCTTCTTTATTTCCTACGCTTTCATCGTCTGTCTTTATATTTCTACAGGTGGTGGTTAGTGGTACAGTTTCCCTGATTCTTTTACATCCCCAGCTCTCCCGAGTTCTTACCGAAAACAACACTCGACCTAGTCCCGTTAATTCAACAACACATCAGTCAAAATCAACGGGAACATATTAAAAAAATAAGCAGCCCTTAATACGACCGACGACGACAACGACGACGAGAACAATAACTTTAATTTCTTTAATAAAAACGATGATAATAATAATAAAAATGGTGGTGACAATAATAACGAGGAGGAAGATGTTGGACGTAAGTCCGAAACGTCGGGGCTACGTAACACTTATCATGGATCTCGTAGGGTCCGTCGTGCCATTGTTATCGGGAGGTTCTGTTTTGATACACTGTCCGGTCAATTGGTTCACACTCAGGGGGTTGTTAATGTCATGGGGGTTGGTGCCGACAGGGTTCCGATGAGGCTGCTGCTGTTGCTGTTGCAGGTGCAGCGGGGGCGGCGGTTTACAGTCGAAACCGCCGCCGTCGTGCGGCGTCAACGGACTTTGCAACATGTACGGGCTGGCAGCACTGACGGAAGGGCTTGCTATGCTCGTGGAGGGACTGGGCAGGACGATACCTCCGGGACTGGTAAGACTACTGAGACCCGACAATGCACCGGGACTCGACATGGACTGGTTCAGGCTTTCCATGTCTTCTTCAGGGGGTGTTGTCGCGTCACCCATGCTCCCACAACTGCCCAGGTTGTCGTCTGATTGGTTCCCGTCGTTGCCCTCGCCCGATTCTAAATACCGGATACACTTCTTCTTACGTCTGCAAAAATTACATCGGTTTAGTATAAAATACCGTAAAGGGGAGAAAATATAGGCGCAGCATGCCGACCAAAAAAATAATAAAATAAAATTAATTAGAAACGCATAAAAACCAAACGATATCGTATCATGCCGGTGTGGTGTGGATGTTTTTGGTGGTGGGTTGTCAGTAGCAGTAAACTGGCATGCACAAACCTAAATATGTAAATAAATAAAAAAATAATTGCATCAAGGTGGTGTAAAAAGTACTTCGTACAACGTTTTCTATTCGTTATTGAATGAAGTGCTTCAAAACTTGCTCTTGCAACAAATTTCAAAAAAAGGGGTGGGTTGTCACACCCTGGGGCAAATTTTGAAATGGCCAACAAATACAACACTTATAGTTTCAATTATTAGAAAATGATACATTTCCATGTCCAGAAGGGGGTTAAAATCACCCCCGTAGCAAATATAACCCTACAGATTTTGTTATAATGCTCCCTAAACAAAATTAATAAAATATGACGATTGAATTTAAAAAAGTATAATAGTTAAAGCACTTGTAATTTTGATCATTAAAAATTGATAAAATTGTAAGTACAGAAAGGGGGTAAGGAACACCCCTGAGGAAAATATAACTCAATAGATTTTGTTCTAATGCTCCCTAGACAAAACTGTAAAAATATGACGATTTAATTTAGAAAACACTAATGGTTACAGCATCGGTAATTTTGATCATTAAAAACTGACAAAATTCTAAGTACAGAAAGGGGGTAAGGAACACTCTGGAGGAAAATATAACCCAACACGTTTTGTTCTGATGCTCCCCAGACAAAACTGTTAAAATATGACGATTGAATTTTGAAAACTATAATAATTACAGCACTTGTAATTTTGATCATTAAAAATTGATAAAATTCTAGGTACAGAAAGGGGGTAAAGAACGCCGCCCCTGAGGAAAATATGACCCAATAGATTTTGTTCTGATGCACCCTAGACAAAACTGTTAAAATATGACATTTTAATTTTGGTAACTCTAATAGTTACAGCAGCTGTAATTTTGATCTTTAAAAACAGGTAAATTTCTAAGTCCAGAAAGAGGGTTAGGAACATCCCTGGGGTAAACATCACCTAACAAATTTTGTTCTGATATTCCCCAAACAAAACTAGTAAAATATGACGATTGAATTTTGAAAACTGTAATAGTCACAGAGCTTGTAATTTGAATCATTAAAAATTGATAAAATTCTAGGTACAGAAAGGGGGTAAAGAACGCCCCTGAGGAAAATATGACCCAACAGATTTTGTTCTGATGCACCCTAGACAAAACTGTTAAAATATGACATTTTAATTTTGGTAAGTCTAATAGTTACAGCAGCTGTAATTTTAATCATTAAAAAAAGGTAAATTTGTAAGTCCAGAAAGAGGGTAAGGAACACCCCTGAGGAAAATATGACCCAACAGATTTTGTTCTGATGCTCTCCAGACAAAATTATAAAAATATTAGAATTTAATTTTGAAAACTGCAAAAGTTACAACACTTGTAATTTTGATCATTAAAAAGTAACAAATTTTTAAGTCTAGCAAGGGAGTAGGAAATGTAACTTTCCTAATTTTGTTCTAATGTTCTCTAAACAAAATTACGAAAATTTGCCAATTGACCTTTGAAACATGTCCAGGCAGTAACACCCCCAATTTGGACAATAAGCAATTGAAATAGTCCACCTTTGGGTGGAAAAATGGTAACTTAAAATTTGGCAAATGTTACACGTTTTGTGTATAATACGAAGTACTTTTGACACGAAAACAAACCAAATTAAAACAGGAAAAAAATAACCAATCAAAATATGAATCGTTATTAGTATAAAAGGGAACCGATTAATTAATAATAACTAAAAACAATATTTAGAGAATAAAGGAAAATGGTGAACGAAAACTCAATAAGAACAACATCGAAAAGACAACATCAACAATAACAACACTGCTGCAGAGAGAGAGAGACTAACCGCACCAACAATAGGGAGCAATCGCTAACAACCACCTAGAGGTTGACGTAGGTGGGTTCCTGGGGCGATTGAGCTGAAGTTACCCCGCCTGCCACCTGCAGAAGGCTGCTGTGGACCGTGGTCGAACTGCTGCCGCTGTGAGTACTGCTCTCCGGGCTAAACAATCGTTATATATACAAAACGGGGGGCACCAGGCTTATGTCACTCTTTCACATAAACCGTAACAATTACAGGCAATCAACAAACACACACATACACAAACATATATGTACTGTACGTGATCATCAATCATCATCCCTCGCTCATTTTTTTTTTTTTTTTCGTAAGATTAAAATGAACCAACAAGATAGATACATATTTATGAATATACGTAAAAGAAACTTAAAATATTATTATAACACTTAATAATGTATATGTTTAACGAAAACAAACGAATAATGCAGTAATAATAAAGGAAACAAAAAAGGACAAGAAAGAGAGAGTGCAAGGACAATCAGAAAATGTGTCTATCTTTCCTTAGCGACAGTTGCCAATGCCCCTTTCTTTGCAGATTTAACGATTGTCTAAATGCAGCAGTGTCTAAGGTTTTTCTTTTTTCTTTTTTTTTTGGTTTGGTGCAAAAACTAAGCTGGATATGGGTCCCTTTCTAAGTGGAGAGACACATTTTCTGATTCATTGACAAGACAAGTCCTCAGACTGACTACAGCGTCTCTCGTGTCGCGACGTAAACATCCAAATATGTATAAAAACAGTCTTTCCACATAGATAAGAAACACCAACTGACTATGTACAGGGGGTCTTAAAAAGGGAAAACAATATCGACTTTTTTTTAATTTATTTTGACCAGATTCAAACAGGAAAGAAATTGTGATCATAAAAAAATTTATAAAGGAAAACATACGATTAGTAAATACACAGGATGTCTTCTCAAAACTCCATATACATGGAGCAGCCACAAGTTCCTGTATAAGTAAATAAACTGATGATTAAACTTCATATACCAAATTTACCCGTGAGAGGGTAGCAAAGGTTTGAAGAATCAAAAATACTAATAAAATTTGGTACATAGAAATGTCTACAATCGTTTTTCTTAAAATATGACAAAGATGTAAACTACCCCTACCCTCAGATATAACTGTTCTAAACTTTCTTGAGGGTTGAATAATAAAATCAAATTTATTTATGGGTGGGGGTCGTGTTTGCCCCCTTAAAAAATGTTATAGTTATTATTCAATCCTTTAAGCAAGTTTAGAACAATTATATCTATGGGTAAGGGGTTGTATGCTTTTTTGTCGGATTTGAAGAAAAATTAGTTATACATTAGAAAGTAGTACCTTTATTATAGACATTTCTACATAGAAAATTTTATTAAAATAATTTTGATTAATCGAAAAAAAAATTTATTTTGTCTCACCCTTGTTACCACCTCACGGGTAAACGAAGAAATTTGGTATATACAGTAGATAATATTTTGACCCCAGGAACCTGTGGTAGTTCTGTGTACTATACAGAATTTTTAAAACACTGGTATAATTATTTTTTCAGAAAAAAAATATCTACGTTTGCAATTAAAATTATTTTTTCTTGAATAGATAATTAATGTGTATGCAATTTCTTTCCTGTTAAAAATAATAATTTATTTATTTATTTAGTTAATTCCTGTTGTAAAACACCCTGTACATGCACATACTTGCCACACTAGTGTTATACCGGGAGAGCTAATTCGTTGCAAAAATAATAAATGCAAAGCTATAATAAATAAATTACTAATGGTGAAAAAACTGTGTACCTGCTCGTAAAATTTAATGCAAGACGTAACATTCTTCGTTCGTTCGTTGTAGTACGTAAAAAAATATTTTTAATGGATGTGTATATTAAAATCAAAAATTAAATTAGTCGAACATCAATGTCAATGTTACATCTTGCATTTTTAAATTAGGAAAACAATAATAAAAAAAATATAGTAAAATACGTTTTTAGACGTGAGTCATGCAAAATATAATGATGAAAAACTACAAGAGAAACTTACCTGCATGGTTTGCACCACTGACTTTGCTGGTCTAAACCGTACCTTGCCCGGCACTTTTTCATGTTGTTACCTGTGAATTTTAATCAAATATTAAATATATATATATATATAATAATATAAAAATAATAATTATGTACTATACTCTACAAATTTTTAAAGCAAAATTACTTGAAAGACTAATACACTACAACAACAAAATTGTGAATGAATATTACCAAAAATTAAAAAAAAAAACTACAAAAATAATAGCTTTTTGTAACATGCTTTGGTAACTGTAGCTGCAACTGGTGGTAGCAAAATAATAATAATAAAAAAAAGTTTCAACTAGGTACTAAAAATAGAATAAAAAAAATTAAATAAATCGAGTCATGCAAAACAGATACCAACTAAAAAATAAATAATATCATAATAGTGTGGGAGGGATTGAAAAGACGGAAAAAATTATAAAATGCCCCGAGACAGCGAAAACAACGTGCATACGAAGTGTCTCCACAACAGTGTGTGATTGGGGAGGCCGGCCAGACTGTTTGTGTATGTGAAAATTTTTATCTATAATAATAGTGTGATGATAATAATAATAAAAAAATGTAGCAGATATAAATATATATGTATATAATAACCCCCAACCAAACATGCAAATATAATATAATATAATAATAGGGAGACAGATTAATAAATCCTCACAGCTTACTAAATTTAATAAATTAATTATGGATTATTTATAAGTATTGTGACAAAAGAACAGAAATAATTGAAATTTATAAGAAACAAAAATGAAATTTCAGCTGTTTAATAAATGAGTAGAACTTTATAGAGGAAGGGAGGGAAAACAAAAACAAAAGAAAGAGTACAATAATATACAAGGTGTGATATTATTGGAATGGTACAAAAGTGATGAAATTGAAATGATTTAGTAAGCTGTGAGTGTGGTGCGGGTTGCTACCTCCGTCGTTGGGGTCTTGCTTGCGTTTCCTCTTCTTGCCGCGAGAGGTCGCGTTGGCCCGTGAAGACCAATCGGGGTAGAGCTGCATGTGCAGCTGTCGTTCACGGCGCGCCAACTCATAGTACTTGGCCTGCTCCTCGCGACCCAGAGCGTGCCACTAAACAAAACAAAGTCAAAAACAGTGCACCACCCCATCGGCAGGCACCAAGAAGCTGCGCTTCACTTTTTTCTTTTTTTTTTGTTGGTAGTGGTTGTTGTTTCTTCGTCGTCTGCGACCTGGCCGACCCCTTCGCGCACCCTCCCCACCCACACCACACCCGGGCCCTTATTTTTGTCTCTCCAACTACGTTTTTTTATTGAGTACAATTTTTCGATTGTTTGAAAATTTAATTTTATGACGCGTATGCACGTATTTCTGATCCTTCAACACCTTGACTGCTAATTATTAAATTTGTCTACATTTATTTATTCTGAGACCCACTGTACATACTAAAGTTACTGTAAAATTAAAAACATTTAACATCTGCCCAACTCAATTCAATTCGATTAGAAGCCAAAAAAATTACAATCCCAACGTGTTAATTTAACTAAAAGTTAGTACGTATAATTCTTATGTAATTAAATGGTAACACCAAAAATTAAAAAATAAATATGAAAATAACCCAAATGATTTTTTTTTAATGAAATAAAATGATTACCCCAAAACACAGCACAATATACAGCTAGTCACAAAAAAAAACACGACGTTAGAGCAGTCAAAGTGTTAAATAGAAAAAAGGCCACACACACCTGGGAGACGTTAGTCTTGTTCACAAAAAATAAAACCAATGTATGTGGTTAGTCCCGGGGCATAGAGTTGTTATTTAATATATAATTACTTAATACATAGCAGCAATAAAAAGTGATGACCAGTCAGAGTAGCAGAGCATGTTACAAGATGAGCTTAAACTGTTCCCACCGTCATTTTATTTTATTTATTTTTTTGAAAATTGGAATGCTTTTAACGAAACAATGGTAGACCAATAAATAACTGAATATTTTATTTTTTTAACCATTTGTTTGAAGTTGATTTGAAATTCTTTTATTCAACTGTTAAAAAAATGATTCTGAAATATTTTGTTTCTTTTCGTTTGTTTTGATTTGTTTCTTTTTTGAACGTCTGTTGGGTCTACCAATCATTTGTTAGAAACAATTGAGGTACTGGTACTTGTCAATGAAACAAGAAAAAAGAATGATAATAAAAGAAATATCAGAGAAAAGTTTGGGGGGGTGGGAACGGTTTGTGATATTATGTTAGGGTGCGGTCGCGTACCTCCCGCTTCGACGGATGTGCGCTCTTTCTTTCGCTTCTTCTTCTTGGTGCCATAACCGTAATTGTCCCGCGCGCTCCAGCCCGGGTACAGTTGCATGTGCAGTTGGCGCTCCTGCCGAGCCTTCTCGTAATACTTGGCCTGCTCCTCGCGGCTTAGCGAGTGCCACTGCACACAACACAATCGATCATCAATCAATCAATCGATCAATCACAATCTTCACACCACTCTTTTAACTATTATTTTATCGATCGAGTGATCCGTCCGTTTTTTCTTTTTCAATTTTTTAACGAACAAACCAATCTCACAATACATTCTCAAACAACACATCAGAAACAAAAGAAATTCACATCAGAAAAAGTATATTATTTTGTTTTGTTTATAAATAAACAAATTAATGATAGCTAAGAAACAAAAATTTATTGTTTCTGTACTTATTGCAAATCAATAATGCTACTTTTTCTGAAAATTTATTTTTCAACAGACTTAAAAAAATCTTTTACAATTACACATGTAATCTTTAAATCTGTTGAAAAATATTTGTTTTTTCCCATTTGCAACTAACCAATGATAGACATTAATAATGGAGAGAAAATATCGAAAGTATTGTCCTTACCCTTCGCCCAAGAATTTGGTTGATGGCAGCACTCTCCTTGAGGGTGCACTCTGCAACCACCTTAGCCCTCATTTCTTTCATATAAAGCATGAAGGCATTCAACGGTTTCTTTATATGGGGTTTCTTCTTCTCCCCAGAATTGTTACTGTCTTGACTATTCTTAGTATCACCAATGTTATTCTTTTGATCTATTTGATTCCTAAAAACGAAAATTGACAAAGTTAAATTAATGTCCAAAAGACTTAACAATCATAATTAACTATTATTACATACGTAAGTTCGATACACAATTTTAAATACCTATAAAAAATATTAAAATCGTTAATAAAATAAAAACAACCCTTTATTTAATATTTTTTACAATAACACAAATAGTGGTTTATATAAAAATTAACCCTCCATGACACACACGCTACAGTGCAATGGGCAGTAGAAAAGATTTTTTGTTTTTAATTATTTATTTATTTATTAAATCATCATTGGACATATAAACAAAGCAAGCAATCAATCAGAAAAGGATTCTCCTTATGGAATTCTGCGGAAAATAAATAGAAGATCGCCACCCCTGTGATACTATAGGACGCCATGTTTTCTGTCAAAAAATTGGCCCAAGATTCTTCAACTTTTGAGGATACAGAGCGAGACAATATTATTGTCCTTAATTTTCACTGGGACACGTAAAAAAATGACACACGAATTTAATTTCACCTTCTCTTGAAAACAACTGATGACTCAAAGTCAAACCTGGAAACTCGAAAGTAAAGGGGGAGAAAATGGAGGATTCCTATTGGGCCTTTAGTTGCAGACGGTATACATCAATCGAACCAAAAACGGCGCATGTGCCCTTATCAGAATGTGTCATGATGGGTCACGGTGGGCAACATATTAAACAACAAATCGATACACGGAAATATTAAAACAAATAAACAAAACAGAATTTTGGATAATTGCATGGTGGACGAAAGACAAAATCGAAATGAAACAGTTGAAACAGGAAAGTAAAAAAAAAGTCTCGTACCTATTATCGATACGGTTGTTATCGCTACTACCAAAATTAACCTCGTTTTTGGTGAAACAATCGTAGGGTCGTTCAACTTCGTTTTTTATTATCTTATCAATCCCTAGGAGCGGCTTCTCATCTTTGAAGACCTTCTTGTCCAGGAGATTGTTCAAAATGGAATTGTTACCAGGCGCGTTCGGCAAATTCGGCGATAACATATCGGGAATGTTCGGAAAGTTCGGGGGAACGAAACCGCCACCCGTATAAGGGAAACCCCCACTGAACATCGAACTCATGTACCACGCCGTCAAAAATTTTTGTTCGGCCAAAGAATTGATAACGGAATAAATATTTTCGGGCGTTTCCAAGTTTCTGTTGTTCAGATAGTCGTAAATGTTATTCGATTTGTACACGGAATTCATTATGTTTGTTTTGAGCTCTCTCTCTTTAACCGCTTCCATGAAGAAATTTTTATTATAACTGTTTTTCGTATTTAAATCGTTATTACTATTACTACCCTCGTTCGGACTGGGATAAAAATATTTTCTACGGAAGCTGTTATTCTGATCACAGTCGGATGATTGCTTATTGTCTCGGGTATTCTCGGGGTGGTCATTGTTCCTTTTTTTAAGAGACAAGTCTTGGGGCTGGTCTTCGACTTTGTTCGGAACTTCTTCCGGCCTTTCTTTGTTGTTTTTTGTTGTTATTATTATTATTGTTGTTGTTGTTGTTATTTTTTGCAAGATAACTAGTAAGATCGTTTATGGAAGAGGGTGCCACTATGGCAACGGGACGTTTCTTGACCGTTAAATTTAAAGGCTCGTCGTTTGAATCCATTTTGTAGTAGGTATGTATGTAATATGAATAAATTGATGGGGTGGGTGGTTGGGTGGTGTCTGTTGTCAGTTGGCACACTGATTGTGAGAATATAATGTTATTATTATTATTGTTGTATATGTCCCGCGCGCCCCGCGCAATACGACTGTCAACATGTTATCAGGACAAAGATTCAACAAGTTTTTTATTCCGCTGTTCACGGACGGGGTAGAGGAGAAAATCAATATGAATGGCTGAGGGTGTCCTTTGTCCCCGTGCGCCAGAAACAGACGGAAAACACGTGGTCGTCCTGATAAACAAATGCCCCACACATACGTGACGTCCATACACATATATACACACCCACACACATACACATACGCGCGTACGGCGTCGCGTTCGTTCGTTCGTCCGTCCGTCGGTCACACACACACACAGACACACGCGTTTGTTTTGGACGAGGAGCAGCAATAGGCCGGTGCGATTCTTTTGTTTCCCGACGCCGACGACGACGAAGACAACGACGCTAGGAAACAGAGGAAGAGACACGCAGACGGCGGTAACAACAACAACTTACTGATACTGATAGATACTAGTACTATGTAGAACTAACTAAACGAGTCGGGTTCGGGACCGGGCGGACGTACGACTCTGGATCCCGTTCCGTCCCGTACAAATGAAAACGATCCGCCGCACCGCTCAGGATAATACGAGTTCAATTGATGCCAGATAAAGAGAGAGAGACGGAGAGAGGAGAGGTAACGACGCGTTTGCAGAATTTTGATAGATGTGTACCAACGACGCGGCGGTGGCGTCGTCGTCGTCGTCGTCGTCGTTTCGCAGCAGCAGACGCCGAGAGCGACGGAGCATTGCAACCAATAAATGCACTCGTATTGACTGCGCCAGGCTACTTGGGTTTATTACAAAAACAGCGACAACGATCGTCTACGTAGGTACCTAGTAGTAAGTAGATCGCCTGGATGGCGGGCGGAAGGCCCAGGACCCAACCAAACCAAATGACAAATATCATAATTAATAACGGAGGGAGAGAAAGAGAAAAATGATATGCAACACAATACATTTTACCTACATTCGAAAAGTGTAGATATAAATAAACCTCAAAATGGAAACAAATGCTCTAATGAGACGAAAAGGGGTGGATCTTTCGTTTAGAGAAGGAAATGATCCTAAAAATACTATACGACTTTTTTAAATTTTTAGTCTTAATGGGGTGGTAAAACTTGTACCTATATAGAGAATCTTACTAAAGATTTGAAATTTAAAAGAGATATTTTGCAAGGGTGTTACTATATGACTTCTTGAAGAGATTAAAAGGGAAACTTTAATTTGTCAAAGAAATATTCCTTCAGTATTTTAAGAACTTTTTGAAACTTTATCCTTAAAGGGGTGGTAGAATTTGTACAGGGTAACTTCAATAAAAATTGTGAAATTTTGAGGAAATATTTCTGGATTATTTTAGGAACACATCTGCCAAATAGTGGCTTTCAGAAGAAAATAGAAGGGCTGGAACGCTTTTTAAAGAAACTTTAACTGGTGAAGAAAATTTTCCTTGTGATCACCAGGGTATTTTTGAAATTTATTAACTAAAAAATTTTTATTAACTAATAAATTTTCTAATTGCGCCCCTTTAAAGATTTTTCTTTTTTTTTTTAAGTCGACCCTTACTTTTTTTTATTTTTTGCTTTAATATGCAATGTAGCAAGAAATTACTCAAACAAGGATGAAAATGATACCAAAAAGGGATTTGCTTTGAAATATATATTTAGTTTTATCATCATACCACAACTTTTTGCTTTTTCTTAACTCTTTTTCACCCCCTTAAAATCAGAACATTATGACTCCTAAATCTACGTACCTAAACAACAAAAAAATAACATTTTTTTGTATTAGTTTTCAAAATATCGTTAGCATTCATTCCTCACTAATTATCATAACGAACTTTTTTTTTTATTATCCTGTTTTCCCTATTTCTCCAAATCTATATTTCTATTAGAACTGCTCGCTCCCTCTGCCGAGTTTTTCCCGCAACTATTCGAATTTTTCATCAGGGAAATGTGTAATACCGGAGGGTTGACAGACAGCAGTTAGTTACAGGACTCTGTGTCCTGGAAGCGATCGTCATTCGTAGGTACCTAAATGGGGTGAGACGAGCAGTCGCGGTCTACCCGTACCCTCTGCCTGCTACTTACAAAATGCAATCAATATCGCAACCTACCCCCGACATCTTGCAGAGGGTGCTTGGTGACCCTTTTCGGAACAAAACAACTTTTAAATTTCTAAATCACAAAGCATCGTTTATTTTTGTTTTTTTTTTTTACTAAAAACTCAACTGATAAAGAAATAAGTACTTTTTTCGTCGTAAACAATTGTTTGCTGTGAAACAAACGATATGTATTATGTATCTAAACAAAATACAAGCAATTACTTTTGTTTTTCTTTCTTCAAACATATTTTACAACAAATGCCAATCGGTGTGTGGTGTCCCCTCCCCCACAATAGTAGGTATACGTGTGTATTTTTAATTTAATCAGCGATCTTTTGAATTGCATGGCTTGTAACGACCATAACAAGAGAGTGAGTGGTGTGGGGTCCGGGGCATGTGTGTTCTTGCCCTTTGGGGTCGTTGGTACTTAGTACTTACCCACCGTGATTATTACAATACGTCCGTATTGATTAAGCTTTTAATACGTTACGGAGCCGGTGTATAGAAATAGAAAATGAATGTTCTAAAACACGCTAAACTAAAAAGTTGGCTGGCTGACTTAAAACGACACATACCATGCACATAACGTAGTTGCCCGCAAATACACTATTACCTACGCCAGCCACAGGGGCACACACGTAACCGAGTATGAATGTCTGTACGTTTGTTATTGGGTACGGAGGTCACGCGAAAAATGCATTTCCACTCTTGTTCTTTACAAAAACAATTGTGTTCACACAAACAACACAAACAAACAAAGAGCGTACACGATACCACCACAATCAACGAACGATAACGACCACTGTCACACTTGTCTTGTTTCCAGTAATTTCTTACAAATATACTTTGTAATCAAAAAATAAAAAAGGGATTAAAAAAAAAAAGGCAAAATTTTTAAAAAAAGGGTAGAATTTAAAAAAATGTAATAACATTTACTGCACATTTCAAATCCCTAGGTCCACTGATTTACCCCCCCTTTTAATTATCCCAGGAAACTTCAAGAAGTTATTCCTTAGTAGAAAATCTAAACATTTCACTTAATTTTAAATTTTTTATTGGTTTCTAAATTTCAAAATTTTGGTTCACCAGTTAACATTTCTTCACCAAAAAAGTTCCACCCTTTCTCGTTCCTTCTGAAAGCCGCTATTTGACAGATGCGCCCCCTAAAATACTCCAGGAATATTTCCCCAAAAATTTTCACAATTTTTTTTAAAAGTTCCCCTGTACAAATTTCTACCACCCCTTTAAGGATAAAATTTCAAAAAGTCGTTAGAGTATTGAAGGAATATTTCTTCGACAAATTAAAGTTTCCCCAAACAATAATTCTACCCCTAAAATATTTGATACTTATTTCTTTTAATTTTCAGACCTGTAGTTGAGGTTTTTCTATACAATTGTTATCAAAATTTTAAAATTTAAAAAAAAAATTTAAAAAGAAAAAATTTCCCCCCAAATCGTTTGGTCCTGTTCAACATAAGATTTCTCCAAACACAGATCCACCCCTTTTTTTTTCTCTTTTAAAGAGCATTTGTTTAGTAACAATTTTATCGCCCCATTTAAGATTACAACTTCAAAAAAATTGTCAGAAAATTCAAGAAACATTTGCTAAAAAGCCTTTTAAACAACAATTCCACCCCTTTTTAACCTATTACTATTACTTGATACACCCTTCGAATATTTCAGCAATATTTCTTTAAAATTTTTTTAAGTTTTTTAAACCCCCCCCCTCTTTAAGGATGAAACAATTTCAATAAAAACGTTCCTTATTTGTGATTGCCCTTTTTTAAAAAAAATTAAGTTTAGAAGAAAATATTGATAAAAATTTCCGTCGTTAATTAAATAAATGTGTAAAACATAACTCCATTAATTTATTTTCGATCTAACGTATAAATAAATAAATAAACAAACGCACACAAAAGCTTGGTCCTTCACCCTTTAGAGTATGATTACATTTCGCCCGTCCTCTTGGACGAAACCCTTTTGCAATAAATTAATATACATATATATATATATATGGTATGTATCCATCTAGTTTGCATCTTGATAGAGTTTCTAATTGAACCACCACCACCACACTGTGACTGTGGTACAGATAATGACACATAATAATAATAATAATAATAATTACGACGACGATGGTGATGTGATGATTATGATGATAATACGATACATAGTACATACATACATAATATAATCGGATATTGGAACCAACCGGGAAAGGACGAAATATAGATACATACATAATGTACATAGAAGAGCGTCCAGACCAGACTAGAGTGTGTATGTGTGTGTAGAGGGTTAGTGCAGTCGAGCGAGGAATGAGATCCTAGATTGGTTATCGTGGAAGAGGACAAGAATGACTATGCGTTTCAATGTATATATGTACATATGTACCAAATACTAGCATCAGGATTGCCGGCCATTGGAGAGAACAGGAATACACTGCGCCCCCGTTGCCCGGCAACGCAACAACCCTATCATCATCGGACCCGCGCTCGCGACTGACTCTGGCTATTCTCCACCACCTTCACAAAACATTACTTTACCAAGGAGACAAACTGCACCCCTTATATATTTAAAATAGGCAAATACTCCGGTAAGAAATTCAAAGAGCAACCATCCGTCGTCTCATAAGGTCGGGGGATTGGATTATCAACTGTAGTTACAGAATTTTGTGAGTACTGCCCTGCATCATTATTAATATTAACGTTGTTGAAGTTTCCCTCCAGCTAATATGAGTGGAAGTTGACGTTTATGAAAATTGTTTCAGTATTGATATTTTAACTGGTATCGATCGATCAATAAATAATTCAATACCCTCAATAAAGATATATAAATAAGGAAAGATTTTTTTTTTGACTCACCTATGATACCTATGATTGAGATCTGGAAGTTCTTGTTTGGGCCCGGGGGTGACGATGGCGGGATGAGACCCGAGGGGAGGTCCGTGCGGCGACAGACCCGGATGCGAGGGTATCAGCCCCGTCGGTGAGAACCTGTACAGGTCTGTGGGTAAACTCGATGTCGATATCGGTAAAGTGCTAGGGTAAGGACTTCGGAAGCCCGTGCCCGGAGATAAGGAATAGACGCTGGGCGTGTGCCTGTAACATTAAAAATTAAACAACAATTAAATTATGTACTGATGTAACTAGAAATTTTTTATACGGTTCGATCATTGCCGCACCGAGGGCTCCGTACCTTACCAAATACGTTTCTACCTATGTACATATGTATCTAAATGCAAGAAAAAAACTCATGTCTTAAAAAACCCTTGGTGGTTAGTTTTTGGACAAATTTTGAGTCAATAATCGGCTGTGACATGTAGACAAACGGAAGGAAGGATGTGAAGGTTCACCACACATATTTACCTTGTTTGGTACGGAACCCTAAAAACAAAAAAAGAAAAACAATTGGCAAAAATAAACGACATACTTAATGTTACTTTTTTCGATTACTTAAATTTAATTTAATTTCATTTGTCTACCAGAGAGAGGGGTAAATATATATACCTACGTATGAATTTACTATATCGATTGGAATGTTAATGGTAACGTTATCAACTATCAACCATCTTTGCAGCGAGTGCAGGGTTAATGGTAATAACGTATGTAGATACGTAATAAAGGGTTAATTAATTACAATTGATTACGCTATTCATTAGTTAGTTATCAGTCGCGGACATTACCTGAACTCTGATCGATTATCTATTTATTTGATGTCAATTTACATTAAATTAAAAACTTAAAAAAAAATGGGTGAACAAATATAAATAATAAAATTTGTTAAATATCTAAAACTTACCACGATGCCGCCACCTGTGGCATGTCGGGGCTGAGCATGGGGTAGGGGTACTGTCCTGCAGAGAAAGGGTACATTGGGGGTCGGGTAAGACCTGAAACAATGAAATTTAATATTTTATTGCTCACAGTCTTCTTTTTCAAAAATTTAAAACAAAACAAAACAAACTAAAAAACAGTTGAGTGCTACATAATGTGAAAACAAACAACAAAAACAATTAAAAAAATTAATGAACCAACACGGAATCGAACTCGGACAAAAAACAAGTAGGTACCTACCTAAGTAAATTGTAATTGACCCTGGGAATAATTACACTGTCTTTTAATTATATATTATATATTAATAAAATGAACGCTCAATTATTTATAAAGATAATTGGAAAAAAGTCGGTATACAACCTACTGTATATTTTTTTGCTTACTCAAAATAGCCCTCCTCCGTCTATTTTCTCTATCAAATATCATAATGTTGAACTGCATCGCGAATTCTTCAAGAGAAAGACCTCTCTGCAATCCATTATTATTTATTACAGTAGGCAGTAAATCACCACCCATCTCCATATCACTACTACTATCAGGGGTTTGTCTTATTCTCGTCAACATTTCCGATTACTTATTTAATTACGTCGTAATATGAACACAATGAAATAAATACAATTATTTATTTATTGTGCATATAATATTATTTTAACCCCACTAGTAACAGGTAGGTAGGTGGTACGTATGTACTTATCTATCACACGTTTAATTTAATGTAAAACAATGTTACTTTGCACAAATAAAAACGATCCTCGCCATTATTTTAACCAATTGATAAACAACCATCATCACAAAATAAAGAAACAAACATTCTTTTTGGATATATCCAATTAAATTGAGCACACGCGTTGTTTTTTGTCTTTTGATCAGTTCGAATATAATTAAAAACAACAAAGAAAACGGTTAAAAATCGTCCTAGTCGCATGTAACAACATCTATCAACTAACTAACGAGAAATTGCTGATTAAAACACAACACGAGAATGTGGTTGTATGTGTAAAGGTGCCTGCCTGTGCCTGTACGTGTAAGATCTTCTCTGTGTGTTGTCCTGCGATAATGGACTGAGCAAAAAAAAGCCCCGTAAAAATTCTTCTATTTTAAACATGTTACAGTCGGTATAGTCCTGCTCGTTTATCATAAAATAAACAGATGGAGTTAATAGAAAGCTTTTGTTGATTATGATTAATATAAAACAAAATTCGGTAGATATAATATGTAAGTAAATAAACCTGATTAAAAAAACCAGGAATCTAATTTTTAATTTAGTGTTAACATCCCCTATTTATCACCAAAGTAAGATAAAGTAAGGAAAATTTAATTCCCCTCATAAAGGATAACAGATATGTAATCATTTTTATCGATCATTAATCATGAAAACTTGTATTTTTCATAGTTAATGCTATTGCCAAAAATTCAACTTATCGACGTTTGACGACTGTATAACAATTTTTTCAATTAGGTGGATAAAATTGACGTGAGAAATAATAAATGGCACTCCTTTCCTTCCAATGAGGTTTTATAAGATTTTTTTGAACCCTATCTATCATCCCTATTCTGAGCTCGTCGGTTATTAAAAATTAAAAAAAAAGGACTCTAATAAATAGCTTGTTGTGCATTATTTCTGAAGGATAATAGGGTCAGGATGGGTAATTGTTTGGTTTTAAGTGAATTTCTGTTATTAAATAAGTAAATTCTGATTTTTTTGGAAAAAAACTTAAGTTTACAATTACCCCTTCACTTATTAACGCAGTCGAAAACTTAGGGGTAAATGTGAACAATAATCTTGTTTGTACTGGCTTTATAAAGGTTTTTAATGGGGAAAAGTGAACAATTCGCTTTTAAACGTGAATTCCAATGAAAATTATATATATAGGGTTTTTTAAGTTGATGGGCTATTAGAAGTATATGAATTAGTAGAAGGAATTCAATTCTGAAACTTGGGCTCATTTGGTTATTGTTTATGCCGCTTCTTTTAAAAATATTTTCAAGTTCGATTTACATCCGGTTATACCGGAAGTCGATACCAACTTTGTTATTTTAAATGGAATGGTTTATTTTTTACGCTGAATTCGAATAAAACGTGTAATTCTAAGGTAAGTTTGATAACCAACTTGTACACCACACCTATGACGATCGGTTTCTGAGTTAATTTAATTTATAGAAAAAAAATCGCTACCGCAACCCAAATTATAAAAAATCATAACTTCCACAAAATACGACTTAGAGTGTTGAAATTTTTACTAGTAATAGCTGAATATTAGTGCTAACGCCTTAACAAAATTGAAATAAATAATTTATACAGGGCGTTCAAAATAATATTCTAAAATTGAAAAACTTCAAACACGAATTACTTCGTTTTTTCAAATGGCACCTACTATTTTTTATTTTTTCAATCGATTCCTTTTTTCATCCTCTTTCGATCTATATGGATACTTCCTATTTTAAGTAATAATTCAAAATTATTCCAAAATTTTCAAATAAAATAGGAAGTATCCATATGGATCGAAAGAGGATAAAAAAAGGAATCGATTGAAAAAATAAAAGATAGTATGTGCCATTTGAAAAAACGAGGTAATTCGTGTTTGAAGTTTTTCAATTTTAGAATATTCTTTTGAACGCCCTGTATAAATTATTTAATTCAATTTTGTCAAGGCGTTAACACTAATATTCAGATATTACTAGTAAAAATTTCAACACTCTAAGTCGTATTTTGTGGAAGTTATGATTTTTTATAATTTGGGTTGCGGTAGCGATTTTTTTTCTATAAATTAAATTAACTCAGAAACCGATCGTCATCAAGGTGTACAAGTTGGTTATCAAACTTACCTTAGAATTACACGTTTTATTCGAATTCAGCGTAAAAAATATACCATTCCATTTAAAATAACAAAGTTGGTATCGACTTCCGGTATAACCGGATGTAAATCGAACTTGAAAATATTTTTAAAAGAAGCGGCATAAACAATAACCAAATGAGCCCAAGATTCAGAATTGAATTCCTTCTACTAATTCATATACTTCTTATAGCCCATCAACTTGAAAAACCCTGTATAAAGAAAGCCATGTTCACAATTACCCCAAAAATTTTATATTATTATATAGAAATATTTTCACTGTTTAACATAAAATATTGCGTCACTCTTTCTCTGCTGTTTAGCGCGCTCAAAAGTCTTTAATTCGCATTAGTTGGTATAATCAAGTCCTATTTCATCGAAATAAAGAGCCTGTTTACAATTACCCCACCTGACCCTACATACATACATAGGTACATACATATATTGCTCTGCGATTTTTTTATGTAACACCGACCGACTTGTCGTGGCAAATTATATCTTATTATTTTTTTTCAATAGTCTGTCATTTTCTGCTTTTTTATTCCATTGGCCGGAGGGGTCGTGTGCATAAATAAAATACACAAACATACGTGACACATCACTTTCCCCTAGGGTTATTATTATTATTCGTGATGTATTTTGCAACAACAGTTGATATACACACAGAGCAAAAAAAATATCTGTCTGATAATAAATTGTAACTGATCGTGTAAATCTTAAGAATCTTCATGAAATTTTAAATTCACTTAAGGCAGAAACAGGATAACGAATAACTGAAACATTATTGTGATTTCTCACTCCCACTTTATCCACCCCTATTCCCATTGTTATTCCCATCTCTACTCCCATTTCCTTTCCCAATCTCAATTACATTTTCACTTCGATTCCCATCCCTATTTTCATTTCCATCATACTCCAATTCACATTCCCATTCAATAATCTTTTCCAATTCCTATTCCCATTTCTATTTTCAGTCTTATTCATATCCCAACAACTTCTATCCCCATATCCATTTCCTATTCCCATTCTAATTTCTGTCCCTATTCCAATTTTCATCTTCCCAGTCTAATTCTGATCCCCATCGCTATTCCTACTTTAATTTTCATCCTAATCCTAATTTCGATCCCTATTTGGATTTCACTTCCTTTTCCCATCCTGATGCCTACAATTCTAATTCTGATCTCCCCCCCCCCCCATTCTGATTTATTATTCCTATTCTGTTCCTTACTGCAATTCCTAATCACTCACCTGTAGGCATTTGATTCCAATTTTGATCTCTTTTTGGAAAATGAATTGATAATGGAATAAACCTACAAGGAGTCCAGTCCATACAAATCTTCCTAATACGACCCTGTGGCATTCTCATCATTTCAATCAATAAAACGCACAATAGAAGGCAAATACAGTAGACACACAGACACATGTAGTAGAAGGATCAGGAGAGAATATCTGGTAATGTGTCTCTTGATTAAATTGATTGCGGGTGGTGCTTCAACTACATATTAGAGAAGAGAAGGGGGTTTGGTTAGAAAGATGAATGTCAATGTGGAAAAGGAACTCTCTTTTTCAATCGCTACGATAGAAATTTAAGTGAATTGCTTTCGCCAACAGATGTATCCACAAATTTACATATTTATTACGTATTCTATTTACTTAATTCTTATATGAAGATGCCGACAGTAACAAGTACCGAAACTTTTAAACATAAGTAGATATCTTTTAGATATGTATATTTAGAGAATATAATCCTAAACATTTCTTTCTCCTTGTCTACCCCTTGATTTTCAATAAGCGAGGGGATGCACGCGTAAGGGACATTCATTGTGAACGATCGCATCGCATCGTATCGGTAAAGTATTAAGAAGACTATCAAATGACAAACGTAATAAAAAACAGGTCGGGATAAACCCAACGATTCATCCCCCTCTTTTCTTTTTCCGCTGTCATTACGACAAATATCGCAAAATTAAACCCCGTGTAATTGTCGTGCAGAGGGTTACGACGAGATGATGCCTTGCAAATGAATCCAAAGGGAACGGAACAGAATAGTACAGGTCTGGACTCGAACTAAATTTCTATTTCCTGTCTATTTAAATGTTGCTGTTGTTGGTTGTTAATAAATATTGTACCTAGAGGTGGTGTTGTTGCTCGATGAGAAACTTGTTTTTTTATTATTTGTTGAATAAATAAAAATAATAATAAAGCAGAACGGCTGGTTGTTTAGATTATGTCGAGATTGCAATCGATAAAGGGTAATTAAAAGTGTCAGTGGCACTGCTGCTGCTCGCTCACGTCTCAAGCATCATAAATTTTAATCGAATAAGCACACTCGCAATACCTGTTTCAATCCAAAGGCCTTTCTTTATCGATCGAAGAGTTCGATCGATGTCATAGGTAGGGCGGTAATTGTGACAAAAACACGATCAATTCTTGAAGTCAATAAAAAAAACTTAGTTTGATAAGGATAGGGGAAAGAAAATCTCAAAAATGGGGATTCACCAAAATCTTATTCGGGGATGAGTCTTTGAATGTGTCACATAAATTCTTTGATTAAAAAAAATTGTCATGTTAAACCACAGGTGAGGGTTGGAAGTGCCATGACCCCCACAAAATCTCAACAATTTCATTTAGAATGAAGTAGTGGTTCAAAAGAGACCAATTATTCGATTAGTAATGTCCTGAAAATTTAAAAAACTTACAACACTTTCTAAAACCAGCGAATAATAAATATTTTTTGTCTGTTGATGCTCCTTATGATTACGTTAAACAGTTAGCTGTTGAAACAACGGCCCCAACAATAACAATTCGGCATCTTTCAAGAGCATGACACTAATTTAGGTCCTTTCGATTGTTTCGCGAGCCTCTCGAACTGGCGCCCTCTTCTCTTCTCATCCATCTCATGCCTGCGTTGCGGGCGAACAGGATCAAGAATGAGTAAGACAAGAGGGGGGCCTGATGTTTCGCCTCTCCTTTGTTTTTTAATTTTGTCGAGAAAAAAGACGATGGATGGATGGATGATCTCGTCGTACTACTACAGAACACCATCACGATGATCCCAATTTGTATCGAATCCGGTAACGAACCGCATCGCAATCGGAAAGTTAAATCAGACGAAAGAAGTGGCGGATGATGATGAGGACACGGCGTCGAGACGCGAGAACGATCCGTCAGTCGTGGAGATGACGATGCTAATTTGGATGTGAAGAGACGCCGAGCGGCGCGCTTGACGTCGTTAATAAACGAGCCACTGGAAATCCTGAGCGAGACTTTTCTCGCTAATAAGGACTTTTACGGAGAAGTACCTGCCCGATTCAGAATCGTTAAAATAGGGGAGCTCAAAAACTGAAAACTGAAAATCCCCAATGCAAATATTGCCTACCTACGTATATAATAATTATTGGAAACAGTCTAATCCAAAAATCCTATCTGTACGAACATTTTTATTGTCTCGTTTATAATGAGAAGGACAATTTCTTATTCATTTCCCATCCACTTTTCAGAAAAATACAATAGAAAATTATTAGAATTTTGAGTAACTGGATCCAAGAAACGTATGAAATGATTTTTTGAACGCTTTTTCGAGTCAGGTTAAAGTAAAAAATCTTCAGGAGTAGGGCCAGGTGGGGTAATTGTAAACAAGCTTTTTATTTGGATGAAATAGGGAATCCTAAACTAAAAAAAGTTTCACCAAAATCACCAATGGCATAGAAGTGAAGTCCGAGTCGTCGTCGTCGTCTTCCGGGTCGGGTCTCCAAAGCCTCCTGACACGAACCGAATTTAGAACGAACGCTCTTGCATTTTATGTTCAGAGCAGCAGCAGGAAGAAGAGAAGGAGGAGGAGAAAGAGGGCGAGAGGGAGACAGGAAGCCGTTCCCAATTACTGGCCTTTTCCCGGTATTTATTCATGCGTCTCCACAAATCCTTTCCAGACGTTCGTCACGAATTATACATGCTCACATACATACAAACACATAAATAGTACGACGTATGTATGTAGAGGCAGGGCCCATTATATCTGCTCAATTCTTTTCGATGCTGTCGTTAAAGGGGTGCCACAGTTTTTTCACGGATCCTGAATCGTCAAGTGCAGCAGAAAGACGGACGTAAGTGGTGCAGGCCGCAAACAAAATTGGAATATTAGGGTGCAAATTTTTTAGAAAAAAAAATAACATTAGCAACGTGACAAAAATAAGAATAAACCCTACAATGTTAACATAAATTATCCCTGTTCTTAAGCAGACAGGACGGACGACTTTAATTCAGTACTTTCGCACGGGGTTGATTAATATCTATTATTAAGTGTACAAATATGATTTTTAATTGACTTAAAAATAAAAATCAGTAGGATAGATTTGTGGGGGTGTCAAACAGTGCTCATATATTTTTCCAAAATTAATTTCAATTTTAAAGTGTTGTTTATTTTGTAAAGCCTTTAAAAACTGGCTACTCTTTATGACAGGGGTTGTTCTCGTCGTGTCGTGTCGTGTCGTGTCGTTTCGTTTCGTCTCCGCCAGTGCGAACTAATGTACTGGTCATTAAAACCACATGAGTGCAGTAACCGGCACGTGACCGAAATAATGATGATAGCGAGCGAAACCCTCTCTAAATCTAAATCTAAAAGAAGGATGATCATCGTCCTTCCATTCCACCAGGACGAGATCGAAAAATTTTCCATCTGTCAACAACCGGCGGCGCGGCGACCATCCCACAAGCTCTGCTGCATACAATGATAACCCCTCATTATTCATATCGTCATTACTCGCATTACTAATTGCAGTTAAACTCTTTGAAATGTACCGATCTTAAAGATAAATCGGTTTTGACAGTATCGTCGCACCCTCACCACCATATATCCAGGTCAGGACCGGATTTACATAAGGGCCTCTATACAATTATTTTCGAGTATATTTCTACTACTTAGTAGGATATGGATACATATCCTGTAGGATCACACAGGATAGTTTGACTGTTTTATTTGTTTAGATGATTACAAATAGCCTCAGGCTAATTAAGAAGGTTCGAGAGTTGCAACAGGTCCTTCTCATTCCGGATATTTTTTGTAAGTCGCAAAAAAAGAAATGTAGCAACACTTTATTTTATTTAATTCAAATTTATTGATAAATCACAATTTAATCCCTACAATGCCTAGGTAGTCGTATATATATGCATTAAAAACAAACGCAAACGCAACAAAAAGGGAAAAGAAAAATTTCTTGTACAGAACACAAACTCACGATACCACTGTTATTAGATAACGAAAATTTTATTCTATTTTGATAGGTAATTAAGTATTGTTAATCATTTACGTAATTAATTATTATTATTATTAGACTTGTACAATACTATAAAAACGTTAATTAGCTTACTTATTTAATAATGAATAATATTATGGCTCAAAATCCGGATCTGATTGCAATATATTCCACAATATATGAATAAAATCTTCCGAGGTGGGGTTGCTGATCTTATTTAATTCATTAAACACAGAATCTAACGACATCGCCTTCTCCATATTTCCCAAAAGCACCGTTGAATTTTCAATATTCATATGATGCTCCTTAAGGGCGCTTATGAAGGTAAACAACTGCCGTGGCGAAATGGGCCCAGAATACGCACAATGTCGTAAATCACCGTCGTGATTTTTCACAATTAAATCGAACAATTTAACTGATAATAGCTTTATGTTTGACAAAGTTATAAAACGTAAATTTCGACAGTTGGAAACTAATCGGCAAAATAGTCTACTTTTCAATGTCTTGCTGTTGGGTGCCCCCCAACAGTTCACCACCTCTAATGCTTGAAGATTTTTGCACTTATTCGACACTAATTGGGAGATTTCGTTAAAATCGGACCTGTTCTTGATACAGAGTTCCTTTAAACGGGGCGCAAGAAGCAGCCAAGCTTTTAGTTTTCCTGTTGGAACGTCGTTTCCCACTTCTATCTTCTCCCACAAGGAATAGTGGACAGCCAGATTGTGAAATCTCTTACAAACCAATCGGAAATTTTCGTAAATGTCGTTTTGGGGTAAATAAGAACAAATTTGTAACAGGATTTCGTCTGGGAGGTCAGCGATAGTGACCTTCGAGTATTCCTGAACTTTACTACGTTCCTGGGAAATATCGCTACAAGAGTACGATTTCCTGTTAGAACGACGAAGACCCGTACCAGATAGTAGTTCTAAACTAGATCTTTTCAAACCAGCTGAGATAACAGAGTTTGATAACGCGTACTTTCTACGTTTCACTAATATTTGGTCCAACTTAGTTTCTTCGTCTTCGGGTTTTCGTTTCATTGCACTAAAATTTTTACGGTTCGGAAACATGAATTACAACAGTTATCAATTTTGACAGGACTATTTTTAATGTTTTTGACGCGACCCAACGCTTCCTTGACAAATACTTTAAAAAACTGTGAAAAAGAGCAACTGTCATCGCAACAATTACTTCGACAATAGAACTTGGTTCGTTTGTTTCATTAGATATATCGATAGGTATAAAGTGTAGATGTCAATTTTTTTTTTTTTGGTCTGGAACAAACGAACAAACCGTTCATTATTGTGTGGTTTTGGCACGTCACGTCAGATGGCGTTAGATACGACGCCAGGCGTCGAAATTGGTTCGTTTTTCGTAGCCAAGTTTGCAACGAGCACGAGAACTGCTGGAGAACGATCCATTGTTTTCGACTGGTAACGAGCCGAGTTGAAGCTACGATATAGCGCCCGCAATAACTAACGAAGCCACTTCGTTGCGCGACTCGACCAAATTAATTAATTCGATAATAAAAAGCTGCTATATGACGACTGCCAAGACAAAATACATACGAAATACATCTTCAAACACGAGAATAATGAGCAATTAAATTATTCACAAGCCGCTGCAGCCCAATTACCGGGGCTTTTTGTTCGATACCAGAACGACAGGGGCGGACTAACAACTACTTTCACAAAATTACGCCTTACAAAATACATTTAATTATTATTAATCGTCGTTAATAAAGAAGAAGCAGTTTACGTCTCTTCTTTTTGTTCTTATACATACGCATTTGCTCTTTTAAAGCAAACAGAACTCGATTAAATCTTTTGAGTACTGCCCTGTATCATTATTGATATTTATAGTCAAATTAAATGTATCTGAAGGAAGTTAGTGCTTTAAATAACTTAATCGATGAAATCTACAATCTGATTTTTTAAACTTTGGTAAGTAGTTGATAGTTAAAAATGAAGAATGTTGTACCTACGGTCCTGGCGTCGCGACGCGGCTACTTCGGCGTCGCCCGTGCGTCGTCTTAACAAATGCAATCGAAAGGCACAAAAGATGGAATAAGGAGCGTGGCAGAAGTTGGAAAAGGACGGTGCGCAGCCAGGCTAAAGGGAAACTGGTTCAAGTGGCCATACGTATCCAATTATAAGCTAATTGCAAAGTCATCAAGAAAGGAATAATGCGAGTTGTGAGCTACTGACTTGCTTGATGGTGGTGGAGAGAGGCAGCAGAAAGCGAGCTACCTACCTACCTACCACCAGTCGTTGTTATTGTCAGCTTTACATTCATTAGTTCGATATGCCACTGGAGAAAAATCAGCCCCCCAAGCACACAGTGAGCATGAATTACAAAAAAAGTGGTCCCTCAACTGCCTAAATAATCCTCACGTATCTCTTCTTACATTCTCTTAACTAATTTCTCTAAATATCCTCCCCTCTTATTAATCTTCGTCTCCGCTATTTATTCCTGTTGCTAATTCTAATAATAATTAAAAAAAATGTTTGTGTGGTATTTTTTCTCGTTACATCCCACTGTGTGCATTATGTAGATATTCGATTCGGTGGCACCATCGTACGACCCATCCACCCACGTACATATGTACATTACATACATACATACTCTTACACTCAACCACACATATGTACAAAGATACAATACACCACCACCAACTAACGAAACGATACAAATGGTAAGTAGAGAATTTTCTCCGCTGCTCGACTATTATTGTTCGCCAGGTTCTCTCGTAACATTTCGTGTTTAATTAGCGCGAAAAGTTACTCGTTTCTTAAAGGACCAATTTCTTTAAGGACCATTTTTAGTTGAAAACAAGACCTGCGAACATTACCTTCCGAGAACAAAGGGCCATATTTGTGCCTTGTGGCTTTTTTAATTTCGAAAATGTCGACGTACATTTTTTTTTTCTCTCTTTTGTTGCCATTCTTTATGGTGCTTACACCGTCATTTTTAAAACACACCGTACAAATATTATAAATAAATAATGAAATTTATTAGGTAATGTTAGTTGTCTAAAATAGAAACTTTGTGGACTTATGTATGACAGTCGGAGAAGGGCATTAAATAGCTCAGAATGCACCCCTAACGTGAGTTTATCGACGAATCCTATTCATACATATTCAGTTCAATATAGAGATAAGGGAAATCCGTTATTGACTGTACACAAATAGGATAAGCTTCACTACAAGCGTTATCACTTGTTTACAATTAATGGGGGACCATCCCACAGAAAAAAAAAAACATTTACCAAAATGAAAATTTTATAAAAATAACTCACAAAACTGTTTCTTTTTGTAATTGTAATTAAGGGTTGAAAATAACTGGGTGATTTTTTTAAGTTAATATAACAAAATTTTGTCAGCATATGGTATTCTTTGTGCTTGTAATACGGTAATTCAAATGTAAAGTTCTTTTCAACAAGAAAAAAAAAAGAAGTGAATCTGGTGCTGGTAGAGCAGGGGTAAACGTAAAAATATCGCTGACAAGGGCCGCACAGTCGACAAAAGCCGTTAGCAATATTCGATGCTCATATCAACAAGTCCCATTGTAAAGCAGAACGGCGTATGAGACAGGTCCATTGTCAGGATGCGCCCCCATAGTGTATTAAATAGAGATAAACGTTCCGGGTCGATTTCGCATTCACTATAGTCGGGGACTCCCCCTATTTGACAACGGACAAACTCACCACTCCGCTATTTTTGTCATTACACAAGACCTATCCAAACGAAAAACGAATAAGGGGGAGATCGGACCGGACCGGACCGACCGCCGCCCCTACATTGTTAATAATTGGTAGGTACCCATCAGAAAAAAATCAGTTTATTAAAAAATAAAAATATATGATGTTCTGACCTGTGGCGGCAAGCAATGGTCCCAGCCGTCTCCAGTCGTTGGCGCTGAACTCGCCCATGGAACCGGCGGCTGCAGCGGCGGCAGCCTTGGCCCCGTCCAGCTGGTAAGGGGGTATGCCCATGTGGGCGGGCGGGGGTTGCGACAGCGGGTCTCCGTTATGGCAGAAAAACGGGAGCGCCGCCGCCGCCGCGGCGCCCGAGTGCGCCGGACCCAGGCCCATCTTACTGGCCTGAAACAAAACAAACATTCTCGTACAAAAAAACTGAGCGGAGGGGGAGGTTTTCAACACATAAGTACTTAAATAAAAAAAATAAAAAATATTTCTAATACAGATTTTTTAGAGAATAATTCCATCATGGTCAGGACTATAATATAACGAAGGAAACAGGAAACAGTAGAAAGGGAAAGAGGGTTGAAACGTGCGGTTTATTAACCGCGAAATCGTAGCATCATGCATTGTTGGGCCCGGAAAATTTCCGGCTTGTTACCGTCGCTGTGTCCAATGAGGCCTGCAAATTTCTTTATGGTCGAGGTGGTGGGTGCAGCAAGCAAACAAGAAACTTGCGGGACGACAGAACTAAGAAAACTTCGGGGGGCAAACACTTCTCCTTTTAGACTTGTTGCCAGCTAGCAGCTAGTGGTGACAAATGGGGTGGAAAAGTCAACAACAAGAACGAGGCTTTCGACCGTACAAATGGGGACAGGACAGTTTTTAGGTTCGTGATTTTGTTTAAGTTTGTATTTCTCTCAGGTATCTAAATTTGGAATACCTAAGTAATATTGTTGATTGATAAATTGAAGGGCTTTTTAGTGGTGCAGGTGGTGGTGGTTGGATTTCTCGAAACAACGACCACTTATTAGTGTATGCACGTACAACCAGGAGCACAATAAATAGCTCACCGCCGCACCCCGCGCGTCGTCAACCCTTCCATTCCATCCACCGTCACCGTTATCGTCATCGCCAGTCAGTCAGTCAGTGAGGGAGTTTATTCGCGCAGCAGCATATAATTTCTGTTCGTTCATATCGAACCCAATTACTCCGCTCGAATAATTAAAATATTAACGCCTATAAACTCGGCCATATTCGGCTCAAGCGAGGCGTACGCTTAATCGTGACGTGGTTAAAATTAAATGAGTTTTCGAGCATCTACGAGCGTAAGTTCATTAAATTTTTAAAGCGTTATAAGTAATTAGCCGGCGGTTCTTTTCCCGCTACGAACTAAAGCACTCACCTCCTCTCTCCATCCGCACAGCGGAGTGGAGCGCGCGACAGCGTCGGCGGCGCCGCGGCGCACACGACGACGACCAACCAGCGGGATACAAGGAAGGAAAAGAGGAATGTAGTTTATGGTGTGTGTGTACGGCAGACGGAGACAGGGAGAAACGAGACGGCGTTCGAAGGAGCGAGATGGGGTTCGTTCGTGTCGCCCTGGCAACCCGGGACGACCACCACGACACCGCTCCTGCTGCTGCTGCTGCTGCTGCTGCGACTTCTGGGTTCCTATCAAATCGACGTACGAAAACGCCAAAAAGAATTTCACATTACGAAACTTTAGGCAGGCAGGTTTATTATTTTCACTCGAAACATTAGGATACCTACTTACTACTCAAACCCGGAAAATTAAGGGAATACTTCTACCACTCCTTTTGTTTCATTGGGGGCGATAATTGAAGGAAAAATTAAACTTGCTACTAGAGCCTGACATTTTTCTCAGAAATAGAGAACTAATTGTATCTAAGTGTCCACGAAGTCTCAGAATTTAATACCTGTTTGTTTAATTTTAAAAATAAGGAAAATTTCTACCCCCAAATGCTTCATTATTTTCATTTTAATATCCAGAAATACCTGCTTCCAGAGGAGTAGTTAGTAGTAAATGACAGTCATAAATACAATCGAACTTCAAATAAGTCGATGTATCGAGTTATTGAATAGTAATTTAATGTAATTGATTGAGATTAGGATCGTTTTCCATTTTCTTCCAAATAATTTTCCCATCGTACTGATGTTGCTGCTTCATCGATTTCATTAACAAGAAAATCCCTGCAGCATCAGCAACCAACACCATCGGGAATGGGGTGGATAATGGAAAATTGAAAGGAGGGGGAAAAGCGAACGGAAGGGTCAGACGCAAGACTATTTCTCGTAATTAAAAACAAATAGGGAACGCGCGGTTGTGGAGAGCTTTCTCAATATTTGTTGTTAAAAAAATTGAATATCTATGGGCGTTTTTTTCGCACCACTCGGTTGGTTTTTTGCGGTTTTTGTATTCTGACGATCCCACCTCGTCCGTCACCCACCATAAGTGGCAAATTACTTACTGGTGGCATGGTCCTTTAAAAATTGACTGAGAAATAATAATAAAAGGGGCGGCCGCACACGGTGTAAATATTCATTCTGACGTGCCTGATATCTTGTATTTTGCGTACCTGTTTCGTTTTGCCTGGTTATGTTAACCAACCATCATCACGGCGCGTCCGCCGCGGTCGCTCCTTTTACCGGCAGTGACTCTCTTTTGGTTGCCGCTCTGTCATTATACGACCGATAAATCGTTCGCTGTTGACGATGGGCGATGATGATGATGATGATGATGATGATGTGAAATGAGATGGATATATGGATGGATGGATGGTTGGTTGGTTGGTTTGTTGGGTCAAACGCTAAATGGGTCCTTTCGACAGAATCTGAATTGGTTTACTTTGAGAACGGAACAAGGAGCGTGCGTGTGCCCATCACCACATTCTTCTTCTTTACCAATCGTTATTATCGACCCATGATGATGTCAGAATCGATGGTGGCAATTAGAAATTATTAAAAAGGGAAAGTAATAAGTACTTTATGACATAAAGTCAAAGAATTTTTGACCATTTCCTTCCTAAACTGTAGTAAGTTGAATTGATATTCATTTACCACCCCTTTGGAAAGAGATTTTTATGTTACTATACTTAAATGAAAGAAACGTTTGGTGGTAGAAGTTTTATTTAGATTTTGTTAGTTTGTCTAGATTTTGTATTCTAGAAAATATGCTAACATTGTGAAATTTCGCGAATAAATAAACCCATCGTTAGTTGCAGGAGTTTTTCGCAATTTACAAAGTGTTCCTGTTCCGCATACGTGCGACATTACGCTTCGACGTGGCGTCGGTCGGGGCGACAAGCGCCGTCGTCGTCCCTCCTTCCCTCCCATATATGTATACGGGTTAGGTTTATGTGTGTTCGACTACGACGACTACACACACCTAAAGTTATTTAGATGTAATCGCAATTTCGAGATCAAAAGCTTACGTGATAACTTCATCTACACATGGGCGGACCCGGAGCCGGCGGCGGCGGGGACCCCAAATCGACCGGAGCCATTGGTCCAAGGCACCCCTCGCGCGTCGCGACGCCGCCGCCGACGCGCGCAAGCGCCCCGTATCCGCGTATTTTTAGCCGCCTTTGATATTGAAATGCCCGAGCGCTCCTTCTGCATGTTTTCTGAACATAATTGGGGTTCCTAATGTGTTTTCTGATCTCGGGGGTCTCGAGCCCGACGCGCCCGTTCGCCCGCCACCACGCTACGCTACGCTCGTTCCTTGTTTATTCGGGACGGCGGCTTCCGGAGAAATACGAATTTAAATGTAGTGTACCAATGTGTATCAAGAACAAAACAAAAAAAATAAAATAACATTTTCTTTTTTTTAGGAAAATAGATGAACAGGGAGATACGTATAGGTAGATCTACGTAGCAATTTTCGTTGGCATTACAGAAAAGTAAACAATTCCGATACAATATATAAATATCCAATACCAAGATTTGTTTGTTATTTTTAACGTGCACCTTTTGCACATTCATTCTTCTCAGAAAACTGGCTGAAAATGATAACAACAATGTTTTGGCTACATTTATAAAATACAAATGTTACAAATGAGCAATTGTTTTGAAAACTCCCCTCAACGGGCCGATAACTGAACTGTAACAAACGAGACCTTGTTTTGCATTTACGTCGTTAACTAACTCACTCTTACAATCAGAATGATGACGTTACTGAAACTTTTAATTTCTTATCTAATTTTTTTTTTCATATCTAACATTAACAGCGTTTTGTTCGGTCTGCAAATGTCTTGACTGAATGTATTTTTTTTTTCTTTCTCCTGGCACGATTCTTACTTAAACGCTCGGAGTTATGGGGCTTTTAAAATATACGGGCGAAAAGCGGATTTCATATTTTTCAGCCGGGAGCTTAGCTTCAGGTATGCAAAGCGGATACGAGGGTCGCGCGGATTATGGGGAAGGGAAATAGAGAGAATCGACCGTCTCGACGAAGGCTTCTTCGAGAAGAAAAGAAACGTCTTAAAAATACCCACGGGAATAACCAGGGAATATTTCACGTTTTTACCACGATACAACTCAGGGCGCGTTTTAGCAGAAATTAATTATTTTGAAGCAAATTCTACATCACCACCAGAAATGAATGTTTTTGTAGGTAGGTAACAGTCGTTCTTTTTCGATTGATTGATTGATTGATTGATTGTTGACACAGATGATGATGGTTAGTGAATGGTATCGCTGGCTGCTACCGGAAAGGTTAGTGTACGAACATGTAAGTACATAGTGTTTACCGAGACAACGATATTGTCACCGGGGGCTGCATCATGTAACCCCCTTTCCTTGTAAACACATACACATACACATACACATACATACATTTACCAGTAGTAGTTATTTGTTCTTGTACATACATACATACATACGTACGTATTTGCTCTTTTAAAGCAAACAGAACCCGATTAATCTAAATATCTAGTCCATTTTCTCTTGTTACGCTTGTTTAGTTAGTATTGTCAAATATGTAGTTTGTCGTGCACACGTATTTAAATAAATTTATAGTAGATCGAATGTCTTTAATACAAATAAATAATAATCTGAGCTCGATATGCATTTATGTACATATGTTTGACTAATGTGATTGATTGACTGACTGATTTCGTTAGGATTTAACTATGTAACAACTCCTGGATTTAAAATATTTTAAAGAATTCTAGAATCTGAAATGCAAAAAAAAAAAATGAACGTACGCTGTCGGGGAATCCCCATCAGGTAAAAGTTCCCTACATTTTTTAAGAAAAATGTATAAACCTGCCTGGTCGTAGAATCCCCCCGTCGAACGATTTTTTAACGAATTCTAAGATCTAAAACGTAACTTCTTCAATGGGGGTTGGTTGGAAACAATCAATAATTCTTCCAGATTACGTATGTACACTTGTACCCATCATATTATGTAAAGTCCTATTGCAAATGGATATTTATAATCCAAAGTGCACTTGATGTCTTCACTGTGTTGGTCATCATCATCATCATCAGTCAAACGCACAAAGGGGTCGCAACACAGATATCACCCTCTCCTCTGTTACAGGGCAATGTTGTTATTAATACGAAAATATCCGATGATATATATGTACTAATATGTATGCATGCTCATGTTCAATGCTCAAATGAGCATTGAGATGTTGTTGTAATGGCGCCCACCCCCCCCTGGCCTGATCTGATTTGGAGGGCGGCGAGATCAAAGGAAGCGCCCTCGACGCCGGCCGTCGTGTCATCACTGCCGTCCCTCAGCCTTACACCCCTTGTGCCCTTACGCCTCCCGCGAACAATCAACGTCACCAAATGCCACCTACATCATATTATAGCACTTTGCAAATAAAATGACTCATCATAAAAAAATATACATATTTTACGTAATTATATATATTGCACCAGGCAGGGGTGCTATAGTAAAATATTTTATATCAATCGTAAAAATTCTATTACTGTAGATATGTATTTGAAAATAACTGTTCTGTTAATAAAATATTTTTTTATTGGTTTCCTAGAGAGCTTGTTAATAATTTGAGACGGTTAGAGTTGAGAAAAACGAAAACGAGAAGATCTTTTAATTATTTTAGTAGTAGGAGATGAGATGGGCCGTTGAGGTCGATTCGTCACAGGACGGCCCCAAAAACGAGCCGGCAATTAGACGTTTCGGTCAAATGTATTATTTGGTGCTGACGCTTCTCGTTTAGTTCTGTTCTGTTCTTTGCTGTTTACGTTAACTATATGAACCTCTATCTATCTCTACATTGCCTGCCACCCAAGACGAATATCGAGACCGAAAGTTGTTTCTCAAAATGCTAACTGTCACTGACTACTCGTCTATGTCAATTCTACTGAACCTAATATTTACAGACCGTCACAAATTTACCAAATACATTTTTCCCTTTATCATCATAACAATAAGAGACATTTCATTGAGAATCTAATGCAGGGTAAATAGGGTATAAAATGAAGTAAATAACAAAAGAAATCACAACAAAAGCTCTACCTCTACATACAATTTCATTAATTACTTAATATAATAATCCTGTGATTTAAACAGATTCAGAGTTAGAATATAGTGTTAGGGTAGTGAAACGGGTGCCAATTTTTATTCACTGTAATCGTTACAAGTTCCTGGCCATTTTTTCTCGTTTTTAGGGTTCCGCACCTCAAAAGGAAAAAGCGGTACCCGTCCGTCCGTCCGTCTGTCAAGACCCTTTTTCTCAGGAACGCGTGGAGGTATCCAGCTAAAATTTATACCAAATACTCAGGTCTATTGTCTCTTGGAGCTGTGAAAAAATCAAACTTCTAAGCCAACGCAATCAAAAGATACAGCCGTTTATCCGAATTTCCGCAAATTTTCGAATCAAAACCTACAGGGTACTTCCCGTGAACTCAGAATCTTGAAATTTGGTACGAAGCAACGTCTTATGGCACAGATAAAGGAAAAATTGCGATCATTAAATAACAATATTTTTAATAATTTTAAAGTTACTACCCCTTTCCTCATGAACGCGTAGAGGTATTAAATTAAAATTCATATCAAATACTCAGGTCTATAATACCTTTAAGCTGTAAGAAAATCAAACTTCTATGTCAACGCAATAAAAAGAAACAGCAATTTAAGCCGCATATTTTCAAACTGGCAACTACTCGCAAGGGAATCAAAACCTAAAGGATACTTCCAGTCGATTTAGAATCTTGAAATTTGGCATGAAGCAATGTTTTTTAGCACATATAAGTAAAGGAAAAATTCCGAAAACCTTATATACAGGTTTGTACGGAACCCTCGGTGCGCGAGTTCGACTCGCACTTGGCCGGTATTTTTTGTATTCAGTTGTAAAAATATTTTCACTTAGCCCTTAGCCTTTAGCACTTCACCTCCTCAATTATCATTCCTGCTGGCGCATAGGAAATAAGAGAGTTAATCAAATTCTTGTTGTTTCTCTATTAAAGACAGATTTTTTTATGACTCTCTAACAGACATCCCCCGCGTTTCACCCTTTACAAAAGACGATAGGTACACAAATCGATAAATATCGTGGTTGACTTTAATCATCATCCTTTAATAACATTATTTATTAAGCGATTCCCCCAGACAATTCAACTTATCGAAATTATCAAGTAAAAATTATACGTGATGCTATCTATCTATTGTCAACCAATGTGGTTCGACTTATCGATGTTTTTCGACTGTATGGTGGAGTAATGGAGAAATATTCTTTTGTGACTGACTGGCCGTTTAGTAGACTGACAGTCGACAGTGCCATCAGAGCATCGAGTAGGAACGAACGAACATAACACAGCATAACGTAATGAGGAATGTCTTCCGTGTAAATGTCTCCTGAGCAAATACATGTACAACATTATTTTACCTACTGGCTCTGTTTATTTTTGTATTCATTCGGTTTGGCCGCCACACACAAAACAAACAAAAAAGTATCTATAGTATATTATTATTATTTGGACTTTTCCTATTTCTACTACTACTATTATACAAACAGATAGATAGATAGATGTACATCATTACATTACATTACAACTTACAACACACATGTTCTGATTATTTATTTGCACTACGAATAAAGTTTGACCAAAGAATTTTATTTGCGTTTGGGGTGGTCGCGATTATAAAATTATATTACGAGTATGAATATGGATATTCCGGGAAAAGAAACGTATTTTTTAATCAATCGATTTTAACATTAATTCTGTCGTCTTAAGAACAGAGCCTATTAACGACTACGTGGACGACGACAACGACGATGACAGCAAAACATTTGAGGAAGCAATAAAAATTTCCGGAATATACCGAGTTACATGTGAAGTTATTTATGATATTTGAAGAAAATGGTTTCTAAAGACGTGATAAAATTTAATATTTAAGGCTACATAAATAAATAAATTCCACGCACGCATGTCTTCAAATTCTTTTAAAAAATTAAATACCTATAGGTACCTATCAACCGAAGAATTTCCGAAGAAAAGAAATTATCGTTCAAAAAATTCTTTTCAAAATAAATATGATTCTGTATTTTTGTCTCGTATCGTTCGTTTTTCGCCCGCTCGCTCATCCGAATAAAAAATCCCATTAATTACTTTCTGTTTTCGCGTTTGAAAAAAACATTAGCGCACAAATAAAAAATAATTACGCGTTTTCTCATTATAGTTATTCATTAAACGCCCCGTTACGCGAATAGGCCGACTGCAACGCGATGGATAGATCGTGGATCGTGTAGAATGAAACCAACCCGGCGAGCAAGCAAAATGAACCTGTTCCCTTTTAAAGGAACGAAACGTCGCGTCGTCTATAAAAACTGCAAAACGCGCTACGCCTTTGAACCGTTCTTCACCTTTTGTGTACACCTTACAACCTATTTTATACGTAAATAACGTAGGTAGGTAGGTAGGTAGGTACAAACCACCACCAAATGAATAGTGGCCCTTTCAATTAAAAAAACATTTACAGGGTACAATTTTCAGCTTAGCTGTAATGAATTAATGGAACAATATCGTCAAAGCAAAAGGCCTGTTTAATGTGTGTTTTTTTTAAATTTATGTATTTATACACGTACAAGTGTTAAAAAGGTTTTTTTGTGACATGTAATTGAGTTATCACGAGACGACATTAACATGCATAAAAAGATTTTTCTCTTTCACCCCCCCTGTAAAAATGTACGGTGGGTGATATAGGGAGAAAATTGTTGATTTACTCAGTTTTGAGTCCTGACCTGTATCTGTTATGATCACTGTGACCGTGTATTATACTGACTGGTTACTATTTGTAGTCTTGTTCTTTTATAGAAATCACCCCCTTAGAATTGTACAGTAATTCACATTTTGGTTTGGTTTACCCGTCCCTCCCTGAGTCCTGATCTGCATCAGATGGGTGGCATACAGGGTTTTTCAAGTTGATGGGCTATTAGAAGTATATGAATTAGTAGAAGGAATTCAATTCTGAAACTTGGGCTCATTTGGTTATTGTTTATGCCGCTTCTTTTAAAAATATTTTCAAGTTCGATTTACATCCGGTTATACCGGAAGTCGATACCAACTTTGTTATTTTAAATGGAATGGTATATTTTTTACGCTGAATTCGAATAAAACGTGTAATTCTAAGGTAAGTTTGATAACCAACTTGTACACCTATGACGATCGGTTTCTGAGTTAATTTAATTTATATTAGAAAAAAAATCGCTACCGCAACCCAAATTATAAAAAATCATAACTTCCACAAAATACGACTTAGAGTGTTGAAATTTTTACTAGTAATAGCTGAATATTAGTGCTAACGCCTTGACAAAATTGAATTAAATAATTTATACAGGGCGTTCAAAATAAAATTCTAAAATTTAAAAACTTTAAACACGAATTACTTCGTTTTTTCAAACGGCACCTACTAATTTTTATTTTTTCAATCGATTCCTTTTTTTATCCTCTTTCGATTTATATGGTTACTTCCTTTTTTATTTGAAAATTTTGGAATAATTTTGAATTATCACTTTTTATCGAATATAAAAATGCTTTTAATAAAATTTGGTACCTACACAGAAATGTCTTACATCAATTTTCTTAAAATACGACTCCTACCCTTAGATATAATTGTTCTAAACTTTCTTGGAGGGTTAAATAATAAATTTAACAATTTTTTCTAAGAAAAATACATGCCTTAGCATAATTTTCTGTCTCTTATTAAAAAATAACATCTGCAACAGTTTTGGGGGAAAAAAATTTAAAACAACTCGAAGATGCATTGTGCTTTTTGAATAAAAATTAATATTTAGACTACCCTCAGGAGATTCTGACACGCTTATCAAATTTACTAAGATACAGCTGGAACAAAAACCAACAATGGTTGCAATGTATTTGTAGAGTCGATTTATTTGCTCATTGATGATTTTCTGGAAAGGTACCCACATTTATGAAAAACGGGTACTGTGAGTGGTTGGTATATTATTTAAAAACCACCCTCATTTAATTAAGTATTTACATATGCCCTGACTAATTATAATGTAAATAGTTATAAACAACATCAACTTTGAAAAAATTACGAGCCTTGAAAGAAAAATTCCCTTTTGCCCTGATGCTGATTTTTTTCGGTCGTTGATTTAGTTAAAATTCGGGTCGTTCGTCAGTTTTTTGTCGTCAACAAAAAATTAAAATTGTATAGGTAGATAGATATATAATACAAGAAGGGTGTCAGTGTAAAACTCCACCTATATATAGAGTGAGCCCGTGTCCGTGTCCGTGTCCGTCCCCGGGAACCGACTCGGATATATGTAATTTAAATAAAAAATGAATTACGACACAGCGTTTGGATAAAGAGAGAGGAGAGAAACAAATACAAAAACAAAAAGAACACGTTCCGTGGACAGCTATGAAATACCGTCGAAAATAACTTTTTCCGGAGCCCATTGTTTTCGGCCCGAAATTTATTTAACCCACCGTCTTTTTCGTGAATAAAAACACATACATACAAGTAGGTACACGCATACCAGCCCAACCAAACCCTCCTTTCCTCCTTTCCCTTCTGTTTATTGCAGATCCGAATTAATATTCGTTGTTTGTAGTCGTTTTATTGCAATTTTATGTGTAGTTAATGACAAAAAGTGAGTGACGACCGTGAATGTGAAATACCCGCGCCGTAAATTCTCTCATGAATTTTAGTCTCATTCGTACATAATAAAATAATAATAATAGTAGGTACAATTCTCTAAATATATACAGTAAAAGATAATTACGTATCTGGTCGTCTGTATGTTATCAGAAAACGGGAGAACCACCATAGGGTTGATTTTGTTGCAATTATCCTGTGATATAAGAGCAGTTGTTGTAAAGAATATTTTTATTTAATCCGACTCTAAGTAAACCAAATAAATAGGTATATCCTGAGGAAGGATGAGTTGAAAGGGGAAGGGGATTGGATCGGGGGCGTCGGGTTGGTTTTGGGGGCGATTCGGATGAAGAGGGTGGCTTAGGCGGAATGCCGTTCCGGTCACCGGAGCTGATGAAATTCCGGACGATCGCCCCGCCCGAATAGTTCCGAGTTCGAGGAATTCAAATACGGATGTTATATTACACATAGCGCGAATTGCTCTTACCCACCCCCGGCATCGTCCCGCACCCCGTTCCTCGCACCGTACCACAGCACATCACATCGTAACGTTCCCGTTCCTGTTCGTTTGCCCGCTGTTTGCTGCCGGGTTTCCCGGGACCGATGGCCGACAATTCTGAATTTTGGATGGACAAAACGTTCTTTGATTATTAGTAGTAATTGCTATAAGCTACAAAAAATATCTAATAATAGACAGCAGAATGTTAGATAGGATTTTTGTTTAATTTCAGTCACCATCTACGTAGAAAAGGTCCTTTTAATAAATTTGACGCCGATTTTCGATAAATTGAAATAAGACCTTTGCCGAGGGCGTCTCGAGATGCTTTTAAGATGCAAATTTAGCGGCTTGATGAGCGTGATCGATTGAGAGAGCGGATTTTCCCATTTGGTTTCCAATTCGATATCTAAATTTATCCAAGATTACAAAAAGAAAGAATCGAGAGACGACGGTGACGGTGACGATATTGAGACGACTTTAGTCAAAGGCATAGTCTCAAATTAATTATTTTTTTTTTAATAAACCTACCTACTTACGTATTATAATAGCTGGTGCATTTTGGATTCACCCTAATTCGACTGACGAAGTATTGTCCGGTAGCTATGTACCTAATCGCGAGTTGGAACAGAATAAATAAATAAACCTGGAGAAAAAAAAAATACAAAAGGCAGTGGTTGTAAATTCAGCGAATGTTGTGCATTCTTTGGAACAGAATATTCAAATTTCAACGACTTCGGAAACAATCGTGAATTCAGGTTCATAAACATACAATGGAAACTTGGGCCCGAAATCTCGTAAATTACATGTATGTGTGTCTACCTATCTACCTACCTAAACTATACAGAGTGCTACGGAACTCAAACCCAGGTACAACTGACATAAGAAAAATTTCGTTTTTTGTTTTGGTGCATTTGGTGACAAACGTAGATACATGCAGTAGGCATGGCTAAAACCGTTAAACAAAAGAACTGTACCTAATCTGAACAATGACATTATTTTGTTTTGAAACAAGTGCTTCCCAATATTTAGCATTCTTATGTTTTTTTATTAGGTACATTGATACGTATCGTATAAAGACGATTAAAAATGATTAAATAATAAAATAAGCACCTACAAAACATTTGATTTGATTAGTTAATTATTAGTTGTAAGAATTAAATTTTTATTGGTTCTCGTAGTAGTAAATAAAATAAATCTTCGTTAATTAATAGTAGGTATTTTATGAGTCCACGACCGATTTACATTTACCATAGTACAAGCACGTACGTGAACCTGTTTTCGGTCAATTTTTTGTTTTCTTATTTAATCCTACTACACCTAATACTTAAAGAAAGATACTTATCTCGAAACTAAATCTATCATCGTATCAAAGCTGTAATAAAACGTTAAGTACGTGTGAAAATAAATGATTCAATAAAAATTCCTTAACAGTTACTCAGATAATAAACAATTTAAAATTGATAGATACTGTAGGTACGTAAGTGTGTATCCAGATAATGGAAATACTTGAGAATTAATTAATTAATTACGAAGAATTAATTTTTGTTTTTACCACCTGGTAAGGATGTGCATTTTTTAACGCGGTAGCACGGCAACGAAAAACAAATAACAGAAACAAACGAAAAATCAAGAAAAGACTGGCGCATTGTTGGAGATTGGTGAAAACAGTGAAAAGCACACGGCATCCATTTAAATACGGCACGTTAGTTAATAAGGGAGTCAGTCATTCCATTCGTATTTAAGGAAGCAACAATCGCCTTGCCACAGATGGAGCTATCACCTCTAATTACTGCATTTCCGGGCGCGCCGTGAAAGAAAGAAACCTGTGCTCACTCCTTTTTACTATACAAAAGCCAGGCGCCTCGCATCCTAATTAACACCCCGTCGTCGTACCCTACCCTCTACCTCTCTTATTCTAAACCAGCAATTTTCGCCTTGCAACCAACCACCCTCTTTATCTCCGTATGCGCACCTTAAAAAAGACATCCATCGTATGCTCTCTCCCCGTAATTTTTAATTCCCAAGAGCAACATAATAACCACGCAGAGGGCAGGTACTTATGGATATATACGTAGGTATGAAAACGTTTCCGGTGCAATGGTAACGGGGGCCGATGTGAAGAAAATAAAGAGGCGTCGTTTTTTAACACGCGACCGTCTCGACGCCGCCGTCGCGTCGCTGCCACACCATTCTTTCTACGCTCTCTCACGTCTTTCTTCTTCGCGAGGCACGCGTCAATTTGCGACGTTACTTCCGGTCCGATGGCGACGCAAGAGCGTCGACAGCGTCGCCTACTACACATACACTGGGTGCCTATTACTCGACGGTGATGATGATGACGACGACCAAGTTAGCATCACATAAACATACACACACACACACGTTGCATGTTGACTTCTAATTAATAAATAAATAAATAAATAAAAAAAAGAAAAATGAATGTCACAAAAACGGGAACAAATGAATAACGTGGCCTAGTTTTATGCCATTACTACCACTAATTAGTTAATAAGAGGGCAAAATATCGAAATGTAGAAAATATTTTTGACAATTTCGTCTACTGAAAATAATAAAAATGACAATTTTGTGAGTTGAAATGGGAACGAACGGAGTCGTCCTTGTTCACATTGGTGGTGGTGTGTGTGTCTACCTACGTATATGCGATTCGTTGTTGTTTCATACCTTCGTCGACTAATTTCGAAACGTGAAACAAAACGCAAAACGGGAGCACACGATTCGTAAAACAAAGGCGCAGCGTCAGAGCAGCGCGGTGTGCTGCTGCTGCTGCTGCTGGTGTTCCAGCCGCGAGTCTAATTAAGGTCGACGACCACGAGGGGGCGCGCTATACGAGGGACGAAACGACGCTGACGACGACGAGATCGACGGTCGTGGAACGCCATGGACCGGAAGGACAAAAAAAAAAGATCCCGTCGAACGACTGACTATACGCCACCCACCATTACGAACGAACGTAACGGGTAACGGGCGCGTTTTTCCTTCGGCTTCGCCGAATACGGCGGAAAATAGCACTCGACCAATTAAATTTTCTCTACTATCGGGAAACCATTAGCCAACCGAGTCTTGACGTATCTACGTTCTTTTTTCAGCGTCACTCAAAATTAAAAATTAAATTACTGCTAATAACTAAGTCTCCCGTAGGGTCAATCTGAGAAATACGAAACAAAAATGTAGCCTGTAGACATTCCCTCCAACAATCAGATCATTAGTGGAATGGTCCGTAAAAATCTGAAGTAATTTACCGGCCGTTGGCTGCCCACCACCGCTATCAACGGATGGAGGGTTGGTTGTTAGTTGTTGTTCGGGCGGTCTTAGGGGATGATTTACCTGTCGCCGATGCTGTTGCGCAATCGTTAAGAAAACGGAAGAAAATGCTCGCAAACGGTCACCCTCTTCCGGCCCTTGTGTGGGTGTAAGAGGGTGAACGTGTGTGTGTGTGTGTGTGTGTGCTCTTTCGGACATCAGAAGCCATAAGTGGATTAAGGACGGGAAAGCGTGCCGGACGGCAATCACGATAATGGGCCGGACACTTGATCCCAGTCCGGATTTTTCCACTTTTCCGAGAAGGGTCGTTAAAAAAAACCGACAAAAGAAAAACACGTCCGTTTTACTTTTAATACCTACCGCCCAAGAAGAAGGTAAAATAATTACGTTTCTAATTTAATATAAGTAATAGGTACACAGTAAGAAAAACTAGCTGGAAGAGGAGGCAAATTAAATAATATATTAATTAAAAATTAAAACAGAAGTAAACTCACTTAATACGAACGAGACTCACATGTTTCCAGCTTCGATTGTTTTATGGTAACATACCTGAAACAAAGGAAGAAAGTGTTAAGACAAACGCCGAGCGTGGATGATTCATTTGTTTAAAAATAATTATAAAACATCGTCCAGAGTACTGAAAGAATATAAAGAAGTTGAAATAAAAGTTAAAAGCTAAGTGCTCCGTAAAATTTTCAAGTTATCCGAAACCGGAAATAAACTGGGACGACTGCACAAAGAAAATGACAAATAAGTTCGCAACTAACTATTTTCATTTGTTAAAAGGCCGAAGGCAAAGAAAATGTTCTGATGGTCGGTCGGAAGCAGCGTCAATACAAATGATAAAAAAACAAAAACAAAACGAAAATGTATTCCTTTGGGATCTCTCTCGCTATTATTAGTAGTGAGTAGTGGCAAACAAGGAGCTCGCCATTATTATATATCTATCTATCTATTGCTAAAATTACGAAGTAAAAAAAATGTAGAAATAGAAGCCTAACAATGGATAATTAATTAAGTAACTCTTTGAAATTGTGGGATGATGGAATTTTTCTTCTTAAAAACTACGTTCATCGTCCCTTTATCTTACTTATACTACCTCCAGATCTCATTTGGCCTGTTTATAAAAGTTGGCATTTGTTATACGTTGATCCTGTTAAGCAAGTGATTACGGTATTATCCTGATAGAATTATTTCGTATAAACTCATATTTTGGAAAGTACGGGACCCGCAAAAAAAGTTGTTATCAATCATGTCAATGAACAACCGTAGCAGTTCGACAAAACACACGTCCTGATAAGGACACCATCGGGGTCACCTGACTACCGATCAATCAGTTCTTGTGACAAAGCGAAACGCATACAAAAATTAGTACCTAGGTAGGTATATAGATAGGTAGGTATAGCGTATCCATCCGAATAATATAAGGGCAAACTTCAGCACAGTCCGCCGTCCATACGTCGTAGGTAATATCCATTATCCATATCCATAACCATCGGCAAGATAAGGTTTGCGTGTTGATGTTGATGTCGCGTCGGGACGAAATGATTATTATTGGTGGTTGGTTGGTGTGTACCTATGTACCATGTATATATGTATAAGTTAGTGTGTATATGATGTATTTTGTGAGTGAGTACAAGCTCACCACAAAATCACGTCGCCGATGGATTAACTTGTCAACCGGAATCAGCGTGGTTGATGTATTGCTGTTATTAAATTCGACTGATAACGCCCATTTGCATAGATTCGTCGGTGTCGATGGTATTGCCGTTGAAACGCTGCTGCTGATAACCGTTTTCACGTTTGCTGATTTCGTTTGACATCACATCACATCACCACACACGCGCCTCTCTCTGTGTCTGTGTCTGTGTCTGTGTCTGTGTCTCTCCCCCGTCCCAAAAGCCGAAAACTAAAACCGCACGAGCTGGGCTTCGAGCGAATTTTAGTGGCATTTTCAACAAAATCACACGCACAAACGGATTCCCTAATTGAATTCGACACGCTTCTTTAATTCCACAATCGTACCTAATACATACCTATCTAGCATACGTACACGTGATAAGTAAATCCTGTATGACACGAAAACCACACGGTCACAACCACCATCAAGTACCTACATACATGACCGTAGCTAGGGGGGGGGGGCATTGTGGGGCAATGCCCTACCTTGAAATCACAATGCCCTACTTTAAAAATACCAAAAACTAAGATAAATTATTATAATTAAACTGTTTGTGTATAATTTGAGATAAAAAAAATTGTAGCGATAGATATCTAAACTTTTCGGAACATACCACAGTTTGTGACATTCATTTCATATTATAATAATTCTTTGTTCTGTGTATAGACGTCACTTGAAGCGCCATCACGTGAAGCTATGGGTCTATTTAATTATAATATCTGTAATGCAGAGGGGATTCCCCGTAGCATATAGGAATTGCAATATGGGCTATATTGCAATCTATGGTACGGGGAATCCCTTTTTAAACTAAAATAAACATAAACTAGAATTTTTTATGATTGTTTGTAGTTTGGTTAAGTGAAGTGTACGGTAAAGTGTTTTAGTCAAAAATCGATACCTACAATTGTTATTTTTATTGCTATAAATTGAAGATTCATTGATTTCGCGATGGATATACGGGCTTTCTTTGGAAAAAAACGAAGAGTTGAAGAGGAAATTGACCATGAAGAACCTCACTGCTCAAAACAGGTGGAAGTACAAAATACAATCGCTACTCCTAGGTCCATGGCAACAGGTTGGTCAACACATGTTGATAATGTTAGCCATAGTATTCCTTCTGATATTGCACAAAGTTTACATGATCTAAATGGTATTTTTGGTCGTATCTATTTACTCGTATCACCTAACACAACAATTAATTATTACCTCACTCTTACTCAGACGTGGATATCTACATCCAAATTTGGAAGTTCAACCATCTTGTTCGCTTGTTCTTCATCATTGAGGATTTAATAGTTCTTAGATACATGCTAATGCTCTGTCACAGAAATTATTTGTTTATGAATAGCTATTGAATGTACATCACTGACCTAGAGGTCAGTGATATACATGGTGATTGATTTAGGAGCCCGTGCTTCGAGGGCAGATCAATTATGATCAATTTTTTACTTCCGCCCTACCTGTAACCAATGCTGCCCTACCTCAAATTCGACTCTAGCTACAGCCCTGCCTACATATAAAATTTGGTTCTCAAAGTTTAGAGGAGTTGGGTCTCCACTAATTACATTCTGCTGGGATTTAACAGTCGTGGGGCAAATGGTCACACTTTTAAATAATAAGATTTGGGTACACTTCACACTTTTACATGTAACAAATCCTTGATTTTCACAAACTACCTGACTCCTGTTTTTTTTCGTCAAATTGTATTAAATTGCAAAGGGGTGAAAAACGAATAATTAAAAGACTAAACTTTGTTAATTTGTATCCAAAACTGACGATCTCACTGTCAAATATAAATCAAGTAGAGAAGTTTACGGTTGCACTTGTTTCCAATTAACCCAAACAAAAACCAATTCAGTTTTTTTTTTCTGTATGTACTACCTATTCCTATCATTTGTTTTTCTCTCCCTTATTCGTTTGTTTGTAACGTCAAATTTCCATCGCGTTTGTAATGGCTGTCGGTCGGGAAATGGAAATTGAAAAAGCAGCACCGGTTATAGACAGGCATCAGGTAGGTATAGGTACCAACCAGCAAATGTGGCGCGGGGACGAAGGGATAAGACGGGAACGTGATAATTACAATAAACTCGGTCAAAGGGACCTGTCCGATCCGTACGATTTGTCGGTTAATATTAGAAGGGAAACACAACATGGGCATTAGTTCTGAAACGCTCCTGGCATAACAGCAACAGCAGCAGTTTTACCTACCGCCTCCACCATTTCACCCTTTACAATACATATGTAGCTATGTAATGTACCTATATAACACACACGCCAAACAGCCAACCAACCACCAGCAGCAGCAACAGGATCAGTTTTAAACGAAACGTCAGTTTGTTCCACGAACAAACTGCTTTATGACGAGGAGTTAGAAGCCTGCGTCACACGCAGATTCCCTTTGATGTCGGGACCCCTCGGGCTCCTGCCTTGGATGGCCAGTTTGTATTTCGTTCCCTCAACTCAACTACCATTACATTACATTTCAACCCGAAACGTCCGTCCGTCATAACGGCTACGGCCCACATAAAACAAACCCAAATTCGGAAATTTACAAATGAAACACACCCAGACACATACTACAACAACCACCCTTAGATATTGACACAGGAATCGATACAAAAATATCCTAAATATCATAAATTACCCCTAAAACTTCTAAAACGATAAATCCCTTAATATTCGGAAAAGATTATGGGGTTGTTTTTCCGATTCATTTTTCCCATTTGCGGATAAATCGTTTTTAATCTGTGCGACCCTCTTATGGCAACACAACGCAACACAACAAGGGTTTCGCTTCGAAAAGGCTTCATTTATTCGTACTCAACAAAGAAAATAAGAAACACAGGCACAGAGTGACAGTCAGTCACTCAATATCTTATTAACCTTTTTTTGCCATATTTCCCGATAATGGAGAGGACAAAACGAGAGCATTAGCCCAGCAGGTTGGCAACAATGAGAGCGCTCGAAGCAGATGAGCTTACTTACGCCAGCTTAACCGTTTTACGCCGCGGGGGGCGAGCGCACACGCGGTTGTTTCGATTCAACCCTTAAAAATCGCCCTCAGAACAAAAAAATGTCGTCGGCGGCTGCGTCCATATGTCGCTATCGGTGATGTCATTGTCTCTTACATGTGTAGAAGATTATCTGGACGGATTACAGACGTAATTACTTTGGCTATTACGAGTAGGTACAGCTGTGGGAGATACCAGAGGGACAAAACTAACCAACCTAACCTAACCTAACGTGCAACGTACAACAACGAACTTTGAAATTTTTTTTAAAAAGCCTTTATGTGATGATGTCTTAAGATTTGTATTAAGAACTCAATCTTGGGGTGTAATTATATATTTTCGGCATATTTAGTTGTCATCCCCTACTATTAGAGTAAGTAGTTAGTTACCTATATGCCTAAGGTTGTGGTTTTATCCTTCAGTTCGTTAGTTAGTAGTTAGTACGACGAGAGAAGTAAATAGAAAGAAGACGAGATGGTGTGTCAGCGGCGTGGTTGGTGGTGGTGAAGTCTGAGGATGACGAGGGCTCGAAATAAAGGGCTTCCACCTACCTAAATGGCATAATTTGTGTCCAGGACGCGCGAGCGCTACTCGCCGCAATTTGACGTTCGTTCGTTCGTTGCAAAACGGCGCACAAAGAACGCTTGTTAGTCGGCAATTTCGGGCGTTCGCGATACGGGCCTCGGGCAATCGAAACGTAAACGTCGCTTTCTACAACGAGGACGAACGACGATGATGATGATGAGACGATGAGACTACTATACTTATGTATACTATAGGCACATATACATACTGTCGATGCCGAATATTGCTTCGTTTAGCTTTCCTTTCCCATCCCTCCTTCCTAGTTGTTTGCTGCTTCTTTTGCCCCGAATCTCGAATCGGTTTGGCGCCGCCTGACTGACTACTTCCGTTTCGACCCGTAATTATCACAAAAAAAAACATACACGGTGATGACAACATAATATCCGCGAAATGAGCCATCTTTTTGGAAACGCAAAATTGCAATTGTGACAAAAATAGACATTATTTGGTAATTAATGGCGATAAAAAAGCGACGACCAATTTTTTTTTGTTTTGTTTCAACTATCCTTCAATTTTTTTTTTTAATAGAACAATTGAAAACTATCAATTTGTTAATTAAGAAAACAGTCTTTTACATGAAACAATTGAAACAAACAAAACAAAAGTTGTAAATGTTAAATATGAAGAGAAATTGGGGAAATTGGAGAAAGGGGATAATATGTTTAGTTTTTGGCTCCTATATGTAACTTTTTGTTAATAAAACTATTTACGTAATTACTTAAAAATTGTCAATAGATAATAATCAACGACAGAAGATCTACTAGAGTACACCTAGTAAACCCACCCACCCATATGGTTCTGGGACTGAGAGGACGTTAATTCGTTCCCAGTAGTTTTCTTAAATGGCAACGTAGTGCCTTTTCGGTCTGCATGTTGTCGATAATGTAGGAAACAATAATATTGCGAGCAGAATCGCATCTATTGCTCGCTAGTTTCGTGGCTGTTTCAATGTTTACATACTTAATATACAGGGTCTTTCAAGTTGAATTAGTAGAATTGATTCAATTCTGAAAATTGGGCTTATTTGGTTATTGTTTATGCCGCTTCTTTTAAAAATATTTTCAATTTCGATTTACATCCGGTTATACCGAAAGTAGATGTTAACTTTATTATTCTAAATGGAATAACATACTTCAAATTGTAAATTATTTTTCAAAAAGTATAAGCAAAGTTATACGATAGTCCCATATCAAAAGACGCCAAATTCAATGAGGAATTCGAATATGTAGTCAAAAATGGGTCATTCTATTTAAAAAAATTGACTTATGCCTCTTTGATGTTGACCAACTTTGACCACAAAATTTCAACACCCTGTAAATTTTAGTTAAAAACCACAATTTTTTTCGATAATGTGAATAGTTATAAATAATTGTTACGAGTTATAAAGCAAAATTTCAAAAATTAATCGAATTACGGTTTTTTAAATGTTAACGTGCAGATGTCAAAAATTTTGAAAAAAATTAAATAACTCAAAATCCATAAATATTTTCGGAGTAGTGCCTCCTATAAAATATGCATGAATTCAGATTTTCTATCGGAAAATATAAAAAAAAGTACGTCATTCCATTTTAAATAAGAAAGTTAACATCTACTTCCGGTATAACCGGATGTAAATCGAAATTGAAAATATTTTTAAAAGAAGCAGCATAAACAATAACCAAATGAGCCCAAGTTTCAGAATTGAATTCATTCTACTAATTCATAGATATACTAATAGCCCATCAACTTGAAAGACCCTGTATATTAAGTATGTAAACATTGAAACAGCCACGAAACTAGCGAGCAATAGATGCGATTCTGCTCGCAATATTATTGTTTCCTACATTATCAACAACATACAGACCGAAAAGGCGCAACGTTGCCATTTAAGAAAACTATTGGGAACGAATTAACGTCCTCTGAGTGTACATAGATACCCCTGGGCGCTGTACCTCCGTACATATCTATGTGAGGCTAGCAATTTTCCATAAGAGTTGGTACAAAGGCGAGCATTTGCCGCAACTGTTAGCGGGGCCCTCTCTTGATGACAGTAATCAGTCCAATCACGGCACAGTGCCCATCTGATAAGGGGGCCTTAATGGCTCAGGAACGCTCGCGCCTTCGACTCACACACACACACACACACACTTACATTGTAACGTAGGTACGTACAAATGGGTCTTTGTGATGATAATAATAAAAGGAACGGACAGACGGACATGTGCGCGCGCGAACGCGTGTGTGTGTCATTTTCGAACCTTTGTTGTCATTATCGTAGATGGCGAATCTTATCTCTGCAATCTCCACGTTTGTCTAATGTGAGCACTTATTACCTATACAATATGTAGATATACATATAATAAGTAAGTAAGTGCTACGTATTTTCATTTTCTTTATCTATTGTGGCTCTGGGATCCAGTTATTTAAAGTTCTCATTTCTATTAGGCACTTTCTGAAGAAGAAGTTACCATAAGCCAATAATTTTTATGGTACAATGTGGTGAGTACTTCTTAAATATCCACTGTATCAGTTTTTATGCAAAAATTTCTCATGACGTTGAGGCTGATGGTTAAGTCTGGCTCCAGTTCTAATTTTGTTCCTTCAACCCCCTTCAAATTATCTTTGACATCAGTGGAAAGTCCCTTAAATCATAAATTCATCCCCTACATTGAGGCTGACTTCTGGGATTTTATCCTTACAGCAGTGAATAGTTTCTCAGAATTTCTGTCCTCTGAGTCCGCTCCTGGCGCTTATTGTGTTCCTCTATCAATTTTCCCCATTATCCTTCATAGTAGTGGAAATTCCCTCAACATTTCTTGATTTTTGATACATTTATTTTTGTCTTATATTAATAACGATCCAGGGCAGTACTCAAAAAAAATACTCTACTACAGTTGATGTTGTTTTCGAGATACTTATTTGGCTTATTATACTCGTAGTTACTATAAGTCAATAATTTTCCATGATACAATCTGAGGGGAGTTTTTTTATTTTGATTTTATATATGAACCCCTTTGCATTAAAAATTACATACGTATATGTGTATTATTCCCCTCAATCTGTTAGTTGCTGGTCTTTCATTGTCACGTATGTAGCTGTTTTACAAAACCTCGCTCGTACCTACCTACGTATAAAATAATTGCATCACTTGCCTTACAATGACATTAATTTCATAGTCGTGAAAGGGCACTTCATGAAACGTGTAGGTACTACTACTACTACTCTAATCCGGGGGTGAGAATGAACATCGAACAAGATAATGCCGACCCCTTATTCCCGTACCTTACTACCTACTCTACTAGGTACACATACATACATATAGCTAGCTAATAACAGTAATAACTACCTCCTGTAGGTACTTATATATGAAGAATATAGGTAGGTAACTGTAACTGTCGTATATAAAGAGAAGGGGGAGATTACACATAGATAACACTATAAAATTTAATAAGTAGTATGTTATTACAAAGGGGGTCCCTCCCCATGCAACTTTATCAATGTGACAGAAGGATACACGTAATTGGCAAACTGTTGACAAGTCCCTGGGGATCTTTATGTTTATTATTATTATTATTATATTTTATATATTATTTAAATAATTTTAGAAATATTTAATATAATAGTGGAGGGTTGATTTTTGGCTGAAATATCGACTATCGATAGTTTTGATTATGTTTCAAAGATGATATCTAAAAATTTTTAGAGCATAAAGAATAATATGTATTTAGTTAGAGAAAATATTCTTTCGAGTTAACTAATTTGTACTTATCATAATTTATAATGATTATACATAATTTTATTGGCCAACATTTTTAAAATAATTGGTATTAAATTTATCTTAGAATGATGTAATTAAAATCATTATTGCATGGAAAATGTCGAATTCAATGTGTTTGTTGTTGGTAGGCTGTACGTATTTCAATTGAACAAAGCGATTTGGCCGTTGAACGAAACGAATCCTTTAAAGCCCGTTCGATTTTAGATAAATGAAAAAAACCGTAGGTGCAAACAAAAACATAAAAAGAGATTATTGTTCTGACTTTTGAGAACATCACCAGATTTTATTTAAAGCAGAGGGTAGTAGTTTCTCGTAAGTTACCTATAAAATTTCAAGAGTTGAAAAATTGATAACATATTATATTTTATTTAATCTGATTCATAATAGTGGTGGTCTCGTATTCTGATTTGGGCAAACATGAACGTTATTGGTTTCTTCCACCCTCTCGGGATCGTTCGATTGCGATTTGCTTTTTCTTGGTCGTTTTGCATTTCGTGCCGCGAGACAGACCGCGCCTGCCCTCTACGTATACATACACAAATACATCCCCCATATAGGTACACCCCCGTCGCCCGTTTCACCCTCCTCTCCTTCTTCTCGGTTGTACTTTGAAATTTCCATTTCGATAAAGGCAAATGAGTCCCTATTAGATGCACTTCAAGTAATCCAATATCTACCCCGATATCTCGTCGTCATAAAAACTCCCCCTCGATCTACTCATTTTATCACTACCTAGCATTCAATAAATTTATGACAGGGTGGGGGGCTGGATCTTTCTTAAAGTTCGTGCAGAATTTTATTTTTTTTATAATTACCAAATTATGAAAATATGTATCTATATGTGGATGATTTTTTATACCGCAATAAAAATTCTTTGGGGTACCTACCTATGTATTTACTTAAAGTATTTGTAAAACAAAAAAAAAAAGGTAAAAAACAAAATAAACTCGAAACAAGTAAAATAAAGAAAAGAAAAGAAAAGCAACACGCGATTCGTTATCACACCGGATCTGAGCGGTGGTTGTCGTGGTGTGGCGTGCGTGCAGCATTTGGGCGGGTTACACTAATGCGCTAATTATTTAAACCACACCTCGGCACCTATGCAACTATAAAGTAGCTAGCTACTAAAGCAACTACTTCTACTTATGTATGTTTAATACAGGCAATAATGGTAGCAGTTGTGGTGGTGGTGTGGTGTGGTAGATATACATACGTATCATACCTACCTACTACTATAGCTACTATGGTATAGCAGTACAGAATATGTAGGCAAAAGGCAGGCAAACGGCCCATCCTGCCTGATGGCTAAAGTTGAACGATCTGGTCACGCAACGCATTTATTACACTATTATTACCTTTGTCAGGGCTAAAAGCCTATAAACTCTTCCAACAACCGAACAGCAGCGCGGTTACAAAATAGAGAACAAGCGTTTGCCGGGTGGCGAATTGATTGATACAACGAGAAGATCGCTGCCTTTCGATCTTTGTCACGGATAAAACACAAGTTCTCTTTTTCTTTTTTGGGGGAGGGGGGGGGGGGCGATAAAATTTTACCATCGAATAGTACAAAAGTCGTAAAAGTGTCATAGGGTAGATTAAGTTTGATACAACTTCAAAAGGAGGGGGTAAAATTTTAAAGAAGGTAGTAAAATTTAGGAAAATTATTGTATCTAGGGGATTGAAAGGCACTTCGGTCTTTTTATTGGAATTTAACCCGAGAGAGACAATGTCTGGTGTATTAAGGGTACAGACACGTTTTGGGGTCGGTTTGTGCGCGAATCACGCCAAAACTACCGAATAGATTTTGATAAAATTTCACCTACGTGTAACCAACAGTTGCAGGAGTGTCATAGGGGGTAGTTTTATTTTAATATTTCGGACAAATTTTAAAATAAGGGGGTTAAAATTTTAAAATAGGTAGTAAAATTTAGAAAAAGTATTACATACGTATAAGGGACTGAGAGGCACTTCAGTCATTTTCTTCGCATTTACTTAGAGGGAGTTGGTGTTAAGGGTACATATATGTTTTGGGGTCCCTTTGTGGGTGAATTACGCCAAAACTACTAAAATATCACCAACTTGTAGCCAATAGTTGCAGGAGTGTCATAGGAGGGGTAGTTTTATAATATTTTGATACAAGATCAGAAAAATATTAAAATAGGGGATACATATTGTAAAGTAAGTAATAAGAGAACATACTATTGTATCTAAGGGGGTTGAAAGACACTTCAGTCGTTTTATTCGCATTTGATCAAAAGAAGAGACAATGTCTGGTCTGTTAAGGCTACAGATACGTTAAGGGGTCTGTTTGTGCGCGAATCACGCCAAAACTACTGAATAGATTTTGATAAAAATTCATCATTGTACAGCTAAAAGTTACAGGAATGTTATAGGGGTAGTTTTACCTTGAAATAAAAACTATTACCTAATATTAGGAACACAAAAAAATAATTTAGAGTGTTACTGTATCTTTGGGGATGAGAGACACTTCAATTGTTGTTTTTTTAAAAAAAAATAATGTGCTAATAATTTGACTAGAGGAATGGAGAGACGGGGGTGCGGTCGGTGTGCTCAGGGTTCCCGAAATAAAGAAATCTTTTTGAGAAGAGACAATGCACAAAAAGGAACTGTTTGAACAGGAATATTCGACGTATTCGGACGGACTAATTAAGCTAAAGAGCAAACAGAGACAGAGGGAGAGAAGAGCTGGATTCTTAATTAAATACGGCACAATGCTGCTACCCTAGGATTCACAATTCGCGATGAGAAACTGAATTGTACACATTACCTAATTCTACATACATATACATATACAATTGTAATAAGAACTAAAGTTTTACACTGCATTTAAAAAATTTTAGAGACAAAAGTGGAAAAAGTTGAGGAGTAGCCACATACATCCTGACAAAAGGGGATGATATTTAACTTTAGAAACTTTTTAGCTTCAATTTGTGGTCTATTTTGTACGATAAAAACAGTTAACAGCATTAAAAATTGTTATACAGGGTAAATCTACATAAAAATGAAGATACCTATTAAGGGAATTGTTAAGAACTTTAATTTAGTTATATTTATTATTATAATACGTTATTGTAGTTTCTACATTTATTTAGATCTATTTTATTCTACAAATGTGTACGTACAAGTTTCTTAGAAACATGAACTCATTATCGTAGGGGTTTCCAGGTATCCATAATATCATCAATGTTTACCCACCAATTGGGTAAAACCAAGTACCCACCAAGGGTGGGTTTTGTAACAGGTTTACCTGGCAAATAATAAACAGGCAATATCAAGCAGCACGTCACGTCGAGCAGAGACATTTTTGATCTTGTATTATAATTATGTATTGAGCTATTGTTGACGAAACTTCTACAATTTTGTGAATAAACGTCTGTTAAACGTCCTACTTTTTTAACATCCAAGTGTGCATCAATTAGAAAGAGTATTCTTTTTATTGTGTTGCAAAGTGCAAATCACAAATTTGCATCCTTCATCTTCAACATATGGTCCTTCGAGCCGGATGCAACATTACGTTTCCAAGCGAAATTCGTAGAAGCCAACAATCGTGTTCTCAGGAGTGACTGTCGACGAAATCCAACGAGGTCTCCAATTCCACGGTCCTTCCAAGGGGTGTCCAGTTTCACTATCCTGTAAGTTTCTATTTCCTCTGCCTTTTTTGCATTAGTATTGTGTTTTTCAAATTTGTTATTATGGATATCAACTCGTTAATAGTAAAACGAGATAGTTTGAAAGGTCAACTTGCTAGATTTCAAAACTTTGTCGATCAAATTGATACATCTGTTGTTGCTGATAATGTAATAGCACAATTAGAGTGTAGATTAGTAAATATAAAGCCGCTTTTAGATGAATTTAATAAAGTGCAATTAGACGTAGAGTTAATTTCTAAAGATTCTGTGGAAGGTAATAAAGAAAGGGATGAATTTGAAACTTCCTACTATTCACTTGTGTCCGCAGTCAATCAACTTACTATACATCGACGCCCTAATCTATGTTCTCCTAACCACAATGTAGCTCCTAAAAACGCGCAACATGTTAAACTCCCAACTATAGAATTGCCGAAATTTGATGGTGCCTATGAGCAATGGTTAGAATTTTCTGAGTCTTTTATTTCATTAATTCATCAAAATCCATCTTTAGATGATGTTCAAAAATTTCTTTATTTAAAGTCTTCATTAGAAAAAGAGGCCGCTGAATCAATTCAATCTATAGAAGTCTGTGCATATAATTATCTTGTAGCTTGGAATATTTTAAAAGAAAGATTTGAAAACAAACGTTTAATTGTTCACAATCATGTTAACGCATTATTTGAGTTACGACCTGTAAGTAGAGAAAGCAATTGTAGTTTAAGGCAATTTTATGATAATATTTGTAAACATTTGCGATCACTAAAATCACTAGGCGAACCCGTAGACCAGTGGGACACACTGATCATTCACCTTATTGTTAAAAAATTAGATTTTCATTCTAGAAAGGAATGGGAACAGTTTGTGGGTTCAACTCAAGTACCAACCATGGTACAAATGAATACATTTTTAAAATCTAGATGCGATTTATTAGAAGTGCTACATTTTAGTAAATCTGAACATAAAGTAGTTAAGAATAAGGAACATCGCGAAAGTACTCATCGCGCCAATTCATATGTGGCAACTTCTAATAGAATTATTTGTCCATTCTGCAACGAAAGTCATGCAATTCATTTTTGTTCCAAATTTACCAAGTTAGATGTTCAAACCCGAATCAACGAAACTAAGCGTATGCAATTATGCCTCAATTGCTTAAAACGTGGACATTTTAGCAATCAGTGTAAGTCACAATCGACTTGTAAATTGTGTAAGAAAACACATAATACTTTATTACATATTAACGTAGAAGGAAATAGTCTACAATCAAACAATATAGTAATTCATTCAAAAACAAACAACGCATCTGAACCCAGCACATCACAAGCACCAAGTCCTATAATTTCGAATTGTTCCTTTACTAGAATAGATACATCACAAATTTTGTTGTCAACTGCCTGTGTTTTAGTTAAAGATTCACGTGGTCAGTTCCAAGAATGCCGTGTTTTGTTAGATTCAGGCTCACAAACGAATTTTGTGACTGATGATTTATGTAAACGATTAGGTATAGTACAGAAAACTAAGATAAATACATCAATAGTAGGTATAAATCAGGGCACAACAAACATAGAATATATGGTCAAAATACAAATAAAATCACGCTGTAACGAATTTAAACATACAGTTAATTGTTTAATTTTGGATAAAATTACAGAAAATCTTCCAATTAGGTCATTTAAACAATCAGCATTAAAAATACCTAACAACATCACTTTGGCGGATCCAAATTTTAATGTGTCTGATAAAATAGACATGTTGATAGGAGCAACGCTGTTTTGGGACCTTATATGTGTAGGTCAAGTAAAACTAGGAACAAATATGCCTAGTTTACAAAAAACAAAATTAGGTTGGATAGTATCAGGAACTCTTAATCATTCAGAATATCCAACCCTTGTTAATCAGACTTACTTAACAGTGAATTCAAAAGAAAATGATAATATTCTACAAGAACAAGTTCAAAAATTCTGGTTATTAGAGGAACTTCATAAAAAGGATCAAGAGCTGTCACAAGAAGAAATTACGTGTGAGCAGTTTTTTAAGGCTACGGTAAATAGGGATCAAAATGGTCGTTTTGTAGTTAGAGTCCCATTTACTGATAAGTTATCACAATTAGGAAATTCGCGGCAAATGGCGTTAAACCGGTTCTATAATTTAGAGAAAAAGTTCTCGAAAAATCAAACATTAAAACAGGAATACACTTTATTTATTAATGAGTATAAACAGTTAAAACATATGAGTGAAATTACAGAAAATGCTTCAAGTGTAATGTCAACGTATTATTTACCACATCATGCAATAATAAAGGATAGCATAACAACAAAAATTAGGGTGGTGTTCGATGGTTCGGCGAAGTCCGATACAGGGGTATCTTTAAATGATTGCCAAATGGTAGGTCCGAAAATACAAAACGATTTGGTTGAAATTTTACTTAGATTTCGAAAGCATCGGTATGTACTGAAAGCGGACATAGAAAAAATGTATCGGCAAATTTTAATCCATTCAGATGACCGAAAGTTTCAAAGAATATTCTTTAGGGAAAATCCATCGGATAAATTAAAATGTTATCAATTAAACACGGTCACATACGGAACCGCTTCAGCACCCTACCTAGCAATTAGATGTTTACGTGAACTTGCAAATGAAAATTATTCTCAGTATAGTAAAAGTAGTACTATAATTCAAAATGACTTTTATGTCGATGACCTTTTGACGGGCTCTGACAGTGTTGAGGAATTGATTCAGATTCAACATGAAATTTCTTTAATTTTAAAACAAGGACAATTTAATTTAAGAAAATGGTCTTCAAACAATTTAAAGGTAATTAATCATATTGAACAACAAAATAAAGATACAAAATATTTAACTATTTGTGGTGACCAACAAGAAAAAACGTTAGGAATAGTTTGGTGTCCAAATTCGGACACATTACATTTTACAAAGAATTTTGACTTAAATAATAATATTAGCAAGAGGTCTATACTTTCATGTACCGCACAGATTTTTGACCCTTTAGGCCTTATTAGTCCCATTGTTGTTATAGCTAAAATAATTATTCAAAAATTGTGGCAATTAAAGCTTTCATGGGACGAATCGATTCCACTTGATTTGCATACTTCTTGGAAAATTTTTATTAGCCACTTACATTTATTACATTCAATACGCATTCCTCGACAAGTAATTAGTAGTAATATGATAAAATTAGAATTACACGGATTTTCAGATGCGTCTGAAAAGGCCTATGGCGCATGTATATATTTGAAATCATTTAGTTCTAAGGGAAATTCACAAACACATTTACTGTGTGCAAAATCTCGTGTTGCACCTTTGCGGAACGAAACTTTACCTAGATTAGAATTATGTGGAGCAGTTCTGTTATCTAAATTAGTTAATATCGTTCGGGAATCACTAAAAATAAAAATTGATACGTTTTATTATTGGTGTGATTCCACAATCACGCTCTGTTGGATTAGGGCTACCCCAAATCGTTGGAAAACGTTTGTGGCTAACCGCGTAGCAGAGATCCAAAAGCATACGAATAGTGAAGATTGGTATCACGTACGATCTTCAGATAACCCAGCAGATTTAGTATCTCGTGGTGTATACCCTACCGAATTAATAAAATCAAACTTATGGTGGCATGGCCCATCGTGGTTACGTCAAGGGACGTATCCGATTTATCAGAATTCGGAAGTCAAATTGTTAAATGATATACCAGAGACTCGTAAATTAATTGTTAATGTCAGCACTTGTGTTCCTGAACTAGAATTATTCCAAAAATTCTCATCGGTTTATAAATTACAAAGAGTAATAGCGTATTGTTTTAGATTTTTTAATAATTGCAGAACATGTCAAAACAAAAAATTAGAAAATTTAGAAGTTCAAGAATTAGAACATGCATTAAAAGTATTAGTTAAAATAGCCCAAAAGCAATGTTTTTACGAGGAAATTCTAACCTTACGTAAATCAGGTACGGTTAACTCAAAAAGTAGACTACTATGCTTAAATCCATTTTTTGACGAAGATGGCATAATTCGAGTAGGTGGGAGACTACAAAATTCAGAGTTTACCTTTTCTAAAAAACACCCAATTGTGTTGTCATCAAGGCACATCTTTACAAAACTCATTTTACAAAATGAACACTTGAAGCAGCTACATTGTGGCCCAAATTTGTTATTGGCTTCAGTACGGGAAAGGTGGTGGCCTATTTCCGGTAGAAATCTTGCAAGACAAATAGTTCGCAATTGCGTAACTTGTTTCAAAGTTAAACCAAAACAAGTTTCACATCAAATGGGGCACTTGCCATCTACGCGCATACAACCATCTCCACCTTTCTTTAACTGCGGTCTAGATTACGCAGGGCCTTTTTTAATTAAAGATAGGAGCACCCGAAATTCTAAACTAGTTAAGGCCTACATATGTTTATTTGTGTGTTTCTGTACAAAAGCAATTCACATAGAATTAGTAAGTAGTTTGACTACCAGTAACTTTTTAGCAGCATTAAAACGCTTTATTGCCCGGCGAGGCAAACCGCAGAATATTTATTCTGATAATGCAACAACATTTGCAGGAGCTAATGCTGAATTAAAAGATGTATACAATTTGATTGACAAGGAAAAAACTAGCATTAATAATTTTCTAAGTCATGATAATATTGCTTGGCATCATATTCCTCCAAGAGCGCCACATTTTGGTGGGCTGTGGGAAGCCGGCGTCAAGTCCGTTAAAGAACATTTAAAACGTCATATTGGTAATTGTCATGTTACCTATGAAGAATTTTTAACAATACTAATTCAAATTGAGGCTATTTTAAACTCCCGCCCTATGCATCCATTATCCTCTGATCCCAATGATATAAGTCCTTTAACCCCTGGCCACTTCCTTATTGGACAACCTCTTACCACTGTACCAGATGTGGATATTCGAGATGTTCCCGAAAATCGATTGGGTCGTTATCAACGGCAACAGCAGATAATACAAATTTTTTGGAATCGATGGAGCAAGAACTACATCGCAGAACTCCAAACCAGAACAAAGTGGAAGGAAACGCATCCCCAATTACTTCAAGTAGGATCCCTGGTATTGATCCAGGAAGACAATCTTCCTCCATTAAAGTGGCAGTTAGGGCGCATTGTCGACCTTCATCCAGGTCCAGATGGTATTACGCGTGTAGTCACCATTAAACTTCCAACCACCACAATTAAGCGTCCAGTGCAAAGACTGTGTGTTTTACCAATCAAGGAGTAAAAAGTGAAAGTGAAAAAAAGTGAATGAAACATAGCAAACAAAAGTGATGTAAATATGTGTGTGTTCAGTATTTACGGGGCGCAACATGTTAAGAACTTTAATTTAGTTATATTTATTATTATAATACGTTATTGTAGTTTCTACATTTATTTAGATCTATTTTATTCTACAAATGTGTACGTACAAGTTTCTTAGAAACATGAACTCATTATCGTAGGGGTTTCCAGGTATCCATAATATCATCAATGTTTACCCACCAATTGGGTAAAACCAAGTACCCACCAAGGGTGGGTTTTGTAACAGGTTTACCTGGCAAATAATAAACAGGCAATATCAAGCAGCACGTCACGTCGAGCAGAGACATTTTTGATCTTGTATTATAATTATGTATTGAGCTATTGTTGACGAAACTTCTACAATTTTGTGAATAAACGTCTGTTAAACGTCCTACTTTTTTAACATCCAAGTGTGCATCAATTAGAAAGAGTATTCTTTTTATTGTGTTGCAAAGTGCAAATCACAAATTTGCATCCTTCATCTTCAACAGGAATATTTTTCTTATTATTATTACATTATTTAACTAACCTGTTCACCAAATACTAAATAAAGTGACTGCATGTATCATCCCCAAAAAAAAAAAAAGAGTAAATATACTCGACCACTCCAACAGTTAACAATGTGTGAAATCTGACAATAATACCCGTAAATCAACACCATTAACCTCTCTCTCCCTAATACATATTAACCGCATTAATAGCTGCAACCACCACCAACCAACCACTTGTACATCTGACTTCAAAACATCCCCGTAGATTATCCGCCCGTCCAATAGAAACCGAATCGTACTTTTACCCCTGTATCGTTACCGTAACCGTTCTGGCCGACTTGATAACAGTTATTATATAATAATTCATAAGCACGTATCATCCCCACGTACGTACGTGAGTACAGCGTGCCGACAATTCGCCCGATCCACCCTACTATATTACAACCCCACACTATTAGGAAATCAATTTGTAAATCGGTCGGGGTTGAACAACGTGTTTCACGTCGCGGGGTGAATACAACGGGGGTTCATGCATGGGTTTGTTTAGGTTTACGCGAAGATTAATAGTTAGATGGAACGATGAAAGGAGACAGAGGGGTGCTTTTTTTTATTGTGTTTCGATAATTGTGTAGATTGTAGATTATTCGATACGTTATCGATTTCAGAAACACGACTTTTAACTGCCAAACCGTAGATTTATTTTATCGATCCAGTTACTCAAATATATGTATTTTATTAAAGTTACAATTAATATTCATTCCTAACGAGGGTTTCCTGAACATTCAACTTCCTATTTCGTTAAGTTTTTAAACCGATCACTGCACCATTTAAGTACCCTTTATAACAATCTAATTTTTTTCCGTTCGCAAGACATTTATTTCGGGAGGGCCCTTTCTTTACATGGATGGCTAAATGGAACAAGTCGCGCTTAACAAGCATGCACGAACAGGTTGCGTATATTTCCAGATATCGAAATTTCACGGCTGATTTGCTCCGGATGCTGTTTCTTCTCCACCATTATCTTCGAGAACGTCATCTACTTACTCGAAAGGACGCAGCGAGCACGTCGTCTCTTCGACTATGTTAGCTCGTTGTTGAAGACATCGAGAACGTCGCGTCGCTAAACTTCCTTCGTCGGCCATATCAACTAGACCCCACAATTTACAAATTTATTCATTATTCACCCCATATGACTATATGTTAAATCAATAGATATATATTACGTATGTATCTAGTCGTTTTCGAGTTTTTGTTTTGATGTCACAATTTAAAAAAATAACAACAATATTTATTTGTTTCTTGTCGTAACTTGTCGTGGGGCCGAAATGATGTAAATGCTTAATACTGGTTGCTCTCGACGAAGCTTCACGCTCCAACAGGACTCGATCTGAGATTTATCCTATCAATTTCTGTCCATTGAACTGGTAACGAAATGGTTTTCAACCCTCCTGGGTATGTATACCATATGTAGTGTTGTAGTGCACGGAGTAATACGACACATAACGAAATTTTAAAGGTAGGTACATAAGTGATTTTTAACTATGTAGGTAGATACGTATGTAGCATTTTTTTTTGCACTTAATTATCTGTGACCATTTGAAAGGGTTGAATTTTTTTTTGTACTTCAACAATTCATCTACAATACCAATTGCGGTGTATCTATCTCAAATTTATTTATTTTTTATTGTGTTTCTTTTATGGATGGATGGGATCGTTAAAATCATCCCCCATCGTTTTCCATACTTAACTTAAACAAACACACTCGTGCCTCTTTCGAAAACACTTTGATACTTATACATACATGAATATTTGCGCCATACGAACGACGATAGGAGGACGAATGTGAATGTTAACCAGCAGACTGACGACGTCGTCTCTCCGAAGAAAAATATTGACAGAGAGGGTGGTTAGTTAACATAACCAAACATACCCCGTCGTCGTCGTCGTGCGCCATCTTGACTCATGCCTGCCTGCCTGTCTGTCTGCAAATGGTGAACGAACATTCGGAAGATACTTTTTGCCCAGTATCTATAGCGGGGATGCCATTTATATTCGTCGCACCCCCTTTTTGGTAAGATAAATTCACCTCCGTCAAAAGTTACGAGATGGGGTTCTTTAGGGCCAGAAGGTTGACTGCTGATGTTGGAAATAGGGAGAGGTTGAAATCAATGAAGGAGGGGTGTATATGGTAATTATGAAGGATGCAGTTGAGGGTGGTTGCCAAAATTTTAATGCAAGAAATCCTACAAAGCCTATTTCACTTAAATATGTACTTGTGTCGGGGTGGTTAAACTTAATTTCGAAGTAGTTCGAGCTAGTTTAAGTGAAATTAAATTTTATCAGAAACGATGAAGACGTTCGGGAGTGTTAAAAAACTTCATGTCTGCGATAAGATAACGGAGCGGCTGAAGCCACCGCGTCTTCGGCGTCGTGGAGTAAGAATTATTAGGCGTCGGTTTTATAAACGCGCTCTGCTACGCCCTGGTGAACGTGCCATCGCCTTTTGCCGGTCCAAAGTGTCTGGCAAAAGTCCCTGACTACCGACTCGCTCGTTATCTCCGTTATTAATTACATTTACGCATGCACGGATCGCCGCGGCCACCCGTGATTTTGTGAAAGATGCCGCGTGCCTTCGCACTATAACATTTCGCTTTCGCGCACATTACTATAATCGTAAAATAAAGTCGAGCACGTAACCGCACGCAACCCAACCACCACCCTCTTCCCTTCTTTTAATTCGTATAATGTTACTAACGTGCAAGTCATCAGAAAGGATACTGCAGGAACAAAATCCTTATGTTATTTCTACTATTCCAGGTTTCTATCCTTTAAATCATTTCTGAATGAATTAAGAATCTATTAAGTTATTTTCTTAATGTGTTCCTTTCTTTCGCCCATCCCCTTCATTTGTAAGAAATCTAATAAACTCAAAACATTAGTCGGTAGTAGTGATGTCAAGTACGATTACTTTTTGGTACTCGTTAGTACCAGTTACTTTATTAATCAATACTCGTTACTTTGTAATCGTTACAAATACTCGTTACTTTTTCAGTAATACGTAATATCTTTTACCTAGGTACGATCCACAGTAACGACGATTACCATGGCGATTACCAATAAATAATCGGTAATATGTATATGTATAATTATGTTATTCCCTTTTTATATGTATTATCGTTTATTCCTAAATAAAAAAAAAATAGTTCAATAGAAATTAAGAGTTTTATAATAATAACAATAACAATAACAAAAGTGCAGCTCTCTTTATCAATCAATAGAATTCAACAAGCCATTTTTTAACATTGTACCTAGTGCCTAAATTATACATAACTATAAATACAGATATTTATATTATCGTATGTTGACGCAACGACGACGCGATGCTGCTCTACATGTTTATAATAAAATAATAATAACACAATGAATGGTGCAAGTAGTCCTCTAAGCACGAGCTTGTCTTCATCATAGATAGTCTTCGTTCTGTTTCATTTCCACCCATACATCATACATACCTAGGTATGTACTTAGGTACATAATATGGATATTGAATATAACAGGTACATGGTACATTTTTTATACGAAATAATATTGGTAATCGAACTGGCATGGCATATCGATTACTTCGATTACTTCGTCTTACGACTAATGTACCGAACAGTACCGATAGTACCGATTCAGTACCGATGGGATGCAGTAGGCGGTATAACTAAAAGTAATCGGTAACGATTACTTTCCCAAAGTAGTACTCGATTACTACGATTACTACCAAGTAACGAGTATTGAGTAACGAATCATTACAATATTGACATCACTAGTCGGTAGGTACTAATTGTAAGTATGGACATGGGACAGTTTGGTGGCTCTCACCTATATTATCATCACACCTGCGACCTGCGAGTACCTACGCCTTCTTATTAGAATCCTAGAGCGGTAACACGTGTTGCTTTGACAGCAACGTCATGTAGCGTGCAAGTACGGAGACCGCAAATTAGCACCAGTTATTGTTCTGACGTGTGCAATAAATAAGAAGACCGACCGGTTGGTTCTCGTTGTTGTTGTTGTTGGTTGTTGGTTGTTGTTGGTATTGTTGGTGTTATTGGTCAGTCGCAATCAATATGTAACGTACCTACTTTATAGGTAGGTACATGTACCTATGTACATAAATCGTATTATATTGTATATAGCCAAAGGTGTTACTGACTGTTTCTGTTACAAAGAGACAGACAGACAGATAGACAAGGAAAACTGTAACTAACTAAGTAGAAGCCGAGGAGGTAATGTGTATTATGTAAAGCTAGATTTATACCCAATACAATACGTAGATACTGGTGCCGATAACTTTTAATATTGAAACTCCTTCTTTCGCTCCATCTTCGGCAAAACCAAGACGACGACGGAACTCGCGGCAATAATATGTACTTACAATATACCTACTATTTATCTACTATGTTCTCGCGTATGTTTTATTATTTTGTGCCACATGGTTGGTTATTTTGTTTGGCCTACACGAATCTAGCCTAGGTAGGTACCTACTTATATAAACGTAATGTATGTAGGTTGAAGATGTAAATAGTTGACTGTGTCCGGTCGTTTTCATATGATTTAGAAGTGACCAGTCTGGTCTGGTAGGTGAGGAATCGCAATCGCAATCGCGTCTTGTTACGTACGCCAACATCTTTCCTTCCACCACGACTAACTGACTGTAACTGTAGGTACGTTATGTACCCTAATACATGGTTATGTACATAGTTAGTTTGTTTCCTGGTAGTCTCGAGCCTTACTCAATAAACACATAAAACTACTTCAAGTACTTTAAACAGTTCTTAAGAGGGTAAAAAGTTGTCACTCCAACACTGGCCGCCACCAAATAATCAACGTGATCATCAAAATTTTCATTATGGACAGGACATCGAGTCCCTGTCTGCCTGCCTGCCATTATTATCTGTTCGATCATGCCACGCAAACTACGAAGAAAAAAGAAGAACAAAACAAAAGAAAAAAACAAACGAACTCTTAATGAGCTCTGTCGATGATGGGTAGGTACGGTTGGACCGTTAATTTCCCTTTCTTCTTTTTTTTTTGTTTTTTATTTTCTTCACGCATCACCGACACCCACCGTCGCCCTACGACATACATACACGTACACGTCCCCATACTAATACGTAAAACCGTGTTTCGGGTTGGTTCTCTTTTGTTTTATTTTTTTTTTATTTCTTTCCGTCGCTCATTACGACACCACACCATATAGCACCACACCGCCCTCCCACGCCCACTCTTCTACGCCAATTTTTTTGCCATCAACCCATTATTCACAGCAACCAAAGTTCAGTTTTTTTTTTGTTTATTAGAAATTCGACAAGTTACTAAACAACCAAAATTAACCCTCTACGGATACTTTTTAATTTTTATTCACAAAATAAAAACAAAATAAGATCTTTTTATATTAAGGACACAGGGGTGGTTGTAGGAAAGAATACTTTTACACCCTATTCATGGAATCAATTTACAATTTCGGAGTGATTTGAAAATTTAAAATCTTCACTGATAATTAGTTTTTTAATTAAGTACCGGATTATTCGAATAAATAAGTTTTTTTTCGTTTTAAGTTAATTAATAACGTATAGGGATTCTGAATTTTATTGTGATTAATTACATTACAATCAGCTTTGAACTTTTGAGGATAAATTTTGTAAGAATACCTACCAATGAATAAAAACGACATAACATAGTAGGGGGATGATTTTTGAAATGTTTACCTATAAAAAATAATCCTCAAATATTTTGTACGTTTTATTAAAAATTTTCTGGATGAATATACCCAAGTATGTATGATGTAATAAGGAAAATTCAATGGGATTTCAAACTAAATTACACAATAGCTGTTTCTCCCGTTGAAAATCGAGGCTCAAATAAAATTCCGACTAGGTATTTTACTTTGTATGGCGTTACAGGTAGTTTTGAACCTGGTATGACAGGTAAATCATTATGATTGACGTTTCTTTTAGGTACGAAACGAGCAACATTAGCCCCAGCCAGCCAGCCAGCCAGCAGCTACTTGCTTCTGTGGACGTTCAATTTTGAAACGTTTCGTTTGTTTGTTTGTTTATTTATTTGTTTTGTTCGAAGCCAGACAAAGTAATTTTACGGAACCAACATAATACGAAATATCGTACAAATTATAATGGCAAACAGACGTTTCGACGGCATGGTCAGGCAAAGAACGATAATTACGTAGGTACCTGATCCTTACACCTACAGGATGATTACATACATATATATTATATTTATATTCGTATTTCAAATTGATCCCGAAGAATGTCCTTCTATGTAATTATATTCAGTAAGTTTGCTCGCCAATTATCTACGCTAATTTAACAATTACCTTAATTTATTTAATTAATTAATTAATCGTAAGCCCGAAGGAATGAATTGTTTTAATGCTTTAATTACGTAGACTGAACACTCAGAGACTAGCTAGCTAGTAGAGCTGTAGAGCACACAAGTCAGTCTAAGATCGGAAATTAGTCATCTCGAATGCTAAATGTGCAATTGTTATTACGTATACAGATATTATTATTTCTTACATAAACGTACAAACATCTCATGTCTGTGTATGTATGTATGGTATTCCGTTTGATAATGATAATGGTATGTATGCACGACCGATCGGCACTGTCATCTTTAAACATAAAGGCCTATTTGAATACAAACGTTCACGCATATAAGAAAAATTTTATACAGCGATTGCGATTGTTCGAAATGCATCATCTTAATGCAAGCTACTTAGTAGGCATCTACATATGTAGTTACAAAAACTTTCAGTTGTTTAAAACAAAACACACAAAACATAAGAATGTAAAGAAAGACCGATACGATACTATTTTGTTTCTCGTAATTAAACAAGAATTAACCAGTAGATTGTAGATATTTAAAACTACATAAACTATTTTGTAATAAAGGACATGCCGAGTCGTTTCTAAAAATGACCCGAGAGTGGGTCCAGGTAAAATAGGCAAGCAGAAAAGCTATTGTTTACGTACGACAGACATTGAATTTGTAAATGTGTTTAGTAAATAATGGCAACGGGCAAACGCGTATTGTAGGTATGTACTCGTAGGTATCGCTTTAGTGAGAAAAGATACGAATATACAGCTCGTCTTCGTCCCTTCTTTCTGTCTCCTTGTTAGAAGTTATTAAGTAATTCCGAGGAAATTGGCTGGCCATTGTATCCTGTTTACAAACGAATACCCGAAAGTACACAAAGAGGATACGGCGCGGCAGCGGGCGCACACCAATTCCACCATTATAAAGTAATTTTGTGTTTTATTAAAAAAAAAAAAAAAACGTACAGTCTAGATTAAATTGCTAGACTAAACCATGATTACGTAGTTTCTCTCATTTACAATCACTGATGGGGAATCGTCCTGACAATATCTCGGTATTAATTTGTTTGGGTGGAATTAATGTTGGCCGACGGCGTCGTTTCCCTCTATTTTTCGACACACATTTAATATCTTTTAGAGCGCGTCACGTCTATGGGGACTGACACCTTTTATACCGGAAACAGAGTGCAGTGCAATAAAGGCAGGTGATAGATACATACATAGGTAGGTAGGTATATTATGTTCATTTTGGCACTTGTTTTGTTGCTGCACTGTATAGTCTATCAATTTATTAAATACGAGTCTATTAGCCGAAAAACGTGGCACACCTCCCTACAACATTTATGACGATATTAAAGCACAGGTTCGTTCAACCGGATGATCCTTGAAAAGGACCTACAATTTTCATTAAACAACAACAATATTAGATACTTTTTATTAAGACGAGACAAAAGAAGATAAAAATGAACATCACAATCAACCGTCCGCTTTTTTGTTATATTAGATGATCTGATGTTCATTTGGATTTTTGAAACAATGAAAACTTTGTTTTAACAATTGATTATTTGGAAAAGTTTGTGTATGATCTCATCTAACGAATATAAAAGCGAGTTCGATGGTAGGTATTTATGTATGTATATGTTATGGACATTGGGCATTATTGATTATTGCCCACCCACATAGAAAATCCTGTTTTTAAAGGACCACTTTAACAATGATGCTTCTCAGTATTCCTACCATCATGGCCCTTTCAAAGTATTCAGTTACATGTAAATGCCTTTTACTATCCATTACACGCCTATCGTAAATGAAATACCTATACATTTTACACAAATATTAAAATTGCTACCTACATAGGTAGGTACATTTCCAATTTTGTTTTTTTAAGTAAGGATTAAATAATAAGAATGCAACGTTGTTGTTTGTTGTTGTTCCTGCTATATTATACGCATATCGCATACTGTACCATACGTCAAATCTCACGTATATTTATTTATTTATTTAATAATACAAATGCATGGATGTTATAGGGGATATTATCTTATCGGCTGCACTCTGTGTTTTCGCACAGAGTGCACTGCACAGCTAACACGTCCAGCAACGAAACAAGGAAACAAAAATATTTTGATCAGAACACAATGGTCGTCTCTCATTCACGACAACGTCACACGATCAACCAACATTAATTTTCCCATTGCATCAATTTTCACGCCTGTCTCTCTATCCATTTACAGATTTACTACTAGGCACATACATACAAACTACATATTTTAAATGTTTTCTCACGCGAAACAAAACGATTGATTACCTATCAGATGTTATGTACTTACAACTAATTATTTATGAATTACGGGCCACCCTGACACAAAAACAATATTTTCAAATAAATAATTACTTTTTTACAGATATAGATACTTAGGTATATATTTGTGTTGTTATTCAAATTCTGGAGATCTCCTTCAACAGATTGAAAGGAGAACGTCGAAAGAAAGTAAGCGAGCTAATTAATTATAACAGCGTTATTTAATGTTTCTGTCTCTTTCTAGCGCGCGGGCGAAGACTTCTGAGAAAATTTCAATTATCAATGCAACAAATTTAACGGGAAGATCAAAGAGGCCGTGCGTGCCGTGCCGCGACCGTCGTAGACAAATTTATTTATTCGAACTTTGTTTTAATAAACCGTAGAAATGGCATTTCAACATTCCTTCTTGTTTCCGATTACTAGAGCTAGGCCACGGAACGACGACGATCACCGACGACTACTACTACTCACTCAATCACTCACTCACTCACGACGATGATCACCAAGATGAAGATGAGGAAGCTGCTGCGAGATAATATTAAAAAACCAAAACGAATCGCGAAACAAAAACCGAACGAATTGCAATACCTAATGAAAAAACAAAAAAACAAAACGAAGCGCAACGCAATAAATGAAAAACAAAAAAGAATCTACGAACGTCTCATAAATCATATCCGTTTATCTGAACTGAATCGATCGTATAGTATGATGTCGATACGTTCCCAGGATAAAACCCTGTCATTTATTTCTTTCCATCGTATCAATAATCATTTGCGCAACGGTTGACGTTTCCTGACGAGTAATTTACAAAGGAATTCTAAAATGTATTTATGTATAATACGTAAGTAGGTATATTATAATTATGTACATGTAATATGTATTACAGGTACTTTACACTAAAATTGAAAGAAATATTGTTTACTTTCAGAAGGAGACCCTTTTTGGTAAAAAATCCATGTAAGGATCTTCCTGAAATAGACTCATATGGAGGTATTATTTATTGTGCATTCTTCCCTTTATTTGGATACTTTTTTAAACCTAATATTGTATTCTTTCTCGCTTAAAAAGATTATAAAATCCATTTTCATTGTACAACGACGTCTACGTATATATATATATTAAGTATTTCTTTTCTTTTGCAATCGTTATGGAATGGATAAAAACATAATATCTTTAATACGTTTAAGGTACTTATATGCTTACTTAAATATTTCTCACATTACTTTATATATATGTACCTACATACCTATACTGTGTACTAGGTTTACTAGTTATATTTTATTTCCTGCATAAAGTAAAATCATCAAACGGAACAAAAACGTACCTATACGTACCTATGTAATACCTACGATATAAAACACTTTACGAACATATCCAAACAGTTGAGTTGGCCTATTATTATTATTTATGATTTACTATTATTACAAACATTATTTACAGGTTATTGGTAACGTTTCGTGCAGTTATTTTCTTCTAAATAGTTTCTCAATAATTTTGATTTAATACCGTCAGCCATAAAGCCATTTTCGACCAGGAAAACTTGGGGAGGGGACGAAATCTTACTTAAACAGACGGGGAGGGGGTCGGGGTCGGGGTTGTTCAAAATTTTTACAGTATGTAAGTATGTACGTGAAAATAAATTAAATTTAAAGTAGTCTAAATTTCATTAAGGAAAGAAAGGAATCCAATTGAAAAAAAATTGTTAGATACGTTATCAAACAGGGATGATGAGGAAGAACCAGTGAGTTATCTACCCCTGAAGATGCACAGAAAAAAAAACTATTTTAAAACAAGAAAATATATTGCTTTGAAGATATTTACTCATTTTAAATAAATAAATACTTCATTTTAGTATTTTGCTTTGTGTTAAGAAAACAAGAATATTTCCTTTAACACTTTTATTTATTTACTGCAATTGATTTAAAGAAAGAATTTTTGTTTTGAAACAAATTTATACAGGTTTCGATCGAAGACTAACTCTGTTCTTAAAACAAGTCAAGGAACTACTTGGAATGAAAATGTTTCTTTTGCTACAACTTTTTGAATGGTTTAAACAAAAAGTAATTTCTTAATTTTAAGACATTTCTGTTTTGAAACAAATAAATATTAATTCTATTCAAGTAGCCGAAAACTGGATTGGATAAAGCACTTCTTCGAAACAAAACAGTTCTGCTTTCGATAAAGCATTATCATTTCATTTTAAAGAACATTTTCTTTAGTACAAATATATGACGCTTTGATGAGCTCCACATTTGTCTCCCGTTTCGATTTTCAATATATTGCGTCATACGTTAATGAACTATCAGTGTAAAGTGAGTTGTTGGTGCACAATAAAATTTTCTATAAAAGCAGGGGTATATTTTTATAATAAAATGGAAGAATTTTTAAATAAAATTGGCTTTGGAGAATTTGGAGAAGCATTGGCAAGTAAGTACCCATTAAAATACTTAATTTTTACGAATTTATTTATTAATTATATTTAAAATAGAAGTATGAAATAATGCAAAATTTTGCATGGTAAATATGTAATAGAGCCGCAATATTGGAATTAAGTTTTTAATTCATTCTGTATCACGTTATCTGCTGTATATAGGTACATAAATATCTACAAATCAATTTTATCCACAACGAATCCTCAACGAAGTAGTAGTAAAATAAAACTGTTTTTTAAATAGCAGTAGGTATCTACAGTTTAGCAAAATTTGTAAGCGCGCTTTCTCTCGATAAAGAAAAAATGGCTACTACCTACTGCTATTTGAAAATCGTTTATTGTGGATTGTATATGTATAGAAAAGGTTATCTATGATAGAAAATTTACACTTTTAGCAAGTCGATTGTTTTATCATGAGAATCGTTTGATCGATAAACCAAGAATTCTAGTTTTGATTTTAAATTAAAAACAATAATTTATATTACAGCTACTGGAATCATTTGGACTAAACAACTTCTTATCAAAATGGCAAACTTGAGCAATCACTACGTTAAAATTAAAGAGCTTATGTAAGGTCGAATCAGTACATGGAAGTAAAGTTCTTATCATGGATAAAATAGTTCCTTTCATACTATTGTTCATGTGTGTATCGTTGTTGTTGTTATTATTTTATATTCAATAAAGATATGTTACAATAATCACATCTTATTTATATACCATTTCATTGATTTGTAAAATTGCTTTATTATTACAAATAAAAAATTAAGAAAAAATTAAATTTTCAAACAAATTTTTGTTATTTTAGTATGAAAATGTTTCATGTTTAATACAAAAATATACCGTTTTAAACTCAAATATTAATCGTGTTTATTATGAAGAAGTACAATCTTAAATGGAAACATCCGTTTCTTGTGTTGAAGAAAAATATTATTTTTTCCAAGCCCGCAAATCTTATTCTAAGAAAACGAAATTGTTGAAATCAGTAGATAAATATTCTGTTTAAAGGAATACATTATTCTAACCAAGAAATATTATGGTTTTCGTAAGCAAACTCTTTTTTCGCTTCAAACATTGCTGTATTTAACTGAAAGTATATATTTTTAAATGAAACGCAGCATTTGATTACCATTAAAACTTTTAAACTCTTTATTCAAGAAAATATTTATTTGCGTATATATGAAACAAAGATTTTCTTGAATTAAGTGTATTTTATTCACATTAAATATACTCTTTTTTCCGTGTGTGCTCGTGTTCTTTACCAACGATTAATTAAGCGTTGTGTGTGTGTATGCCTAAATTTACACCTATGTACGCACGTACCTATAGGTATATAATCCTTCAGGACTAATTATTTACCTTCTAATTTACGGTAAATACAACTTCCCTCTCTGATTTAACCGTCAGAAAATCTCAGCAATTTAGACATAAACCACCCCACCATTTTTAATTAAATTGTTGAACTTGGATAACTCGGCTTATAAAAAAATTGAGATAACAAAATGAAGTTCTTCACTTAGCTACACATTCCAAAGAGAGAATAATGGGAACAATATGAGGAAATATTCACCATCGTTTCATTACCATGGATGGATGGATGGTTGGATTCAAATGCGTCAGTTATTTATTTTTTTTTTCGACGTTTCATTCTTTAAGCCTGTTCGTCCTTATTTTAAATGAAAAAAAATTCAATCACGACACGTCACGCCACAAAGCGTTAACTCAAGCTCGTATATGACGACGGATGGATGGATGGATGGTGGTCACGGTACGGTGAAGATGGTACTTAAGTGTCTTGGCGCCACTTGTGCAGCGTTCTCGCGACGATGAATGGATCGAACGGAAATCAAAATAAATTGGCAGCCAACAAAAGGAAAATGACTACGTACCTAATGTAAATCAACAATCAAAATTTGACTTAAAAAGCAACCAGAAAAAGATCTATATAGTGATGTTAAAGTCTTAAAGTCTAAAAAGTTGAATGATTTTCAATTTGGGCCATCTTCTCAGTGGACACAGTGGAAGAAGATTATTAAAGAAACTTTATGTGTTATTGTACATTAAATCAACCTATAATTTGAAACAAAGCTGATAGATAAAGGGGAAGGTGGTCGTCTGAAAGTTACCTTTGGGAATTGTGAATATGGGAAAGAGAAACGTGAACAAGGATAAAATAACCCAAGCTAAAAAATTTAGAACACAATCTAATTGCATATTTAAAAACAAATTTTTAAATGAATTCTGAGTAGTTTGGTTTGACCATTACACTACATCTTATAGTCAACTAAAGAATTCTGTTAATTTCATTTCGTTCTATAAAAGTTTTTACGATTATAACCTGAAAGAATTTAATTTAGTAAATGTCGTCTCCTTTATACTTATGTTGTACGATATATGGAGGGATCGTGAAGGTTTGTTTTCCTTTTTGATTTACAATGTGTCGTAATTTGGTTCGAGATGGAGCAGACGCCATTGGTCTGGTTTCGAACGGTTTTGGAAAGTTCTTTACGTATACATATGTACAAATTAATACCCCGCGCATATTTTAACTAACAGTAAATATGTACGACGAGAGCCAACTCAATTTTATTACAAGACGGAGGTGGTAAACGGACACTTACACTTCTACCTGGACCGACTCGACTTTGACTGACTGTTTTGCTTTTTAATTTGTTTTGTACCTATCTTCCTCGAAATACACACATACATATACCTACAACTAACTAACTATGTAATATTATTAGAAAACTTCGTTATAACTAAAGCTATTCGGTGGTGATTTATATGCGGTAGATATGAGGTTGAAACTAAAACGGTATTATAAAAAAATACCGGCCAAGTGCGAATCGAATTCGCGCACCGAGGGTTCCGTACAAACCTGTATATATTTATGTGATTTAACTAAAAATTTAAGTTTTCGCAATTTTTCCTTTACTTATATGTGCTATAAAACATTGCTTCATGCCAAATTTCAAGATTCTAAATCGACTGGAAGTACCCTTTAGGTTTTGATTCCCTTGCGAGTAGTTGCGAGTTTGAAAATATGCGGCTTAAATTGCTGTTTCTTTTAATTGCGTTGACATAGAAGTTTTATTTTGTTACAGCTTAAAGGTATTATAGACCTGAGTATTTGATATGAATTTCAATTAAATACCTCTACGCGTTCATGAGGAAAGGGGTAGTAACTTTAAATTATTAAAAATATTTTTATTATATGATGTAACTAAAAATTTACGGTTTTGGCAATTTTTCCTTTATCTGTGCTATAAGACATTGCTTCGTACCAAATTTAAAGATTCTGAGTTCACGGAAAGTACTCTGTAGGTTTTGATTTGAAAATTTGCGGAAATTTGCGGCATAAACGGCTGTATCTTTTGATTGCGTTGGCTTAGAAGTTTGATTTTTTCACAGCTCCAAGGGACAATAGACCTGACACTATTTGGTATAAATTTTAGCTTGATACCTCCACGCGTTCCTGAAAAAAAGGGTCTTGACAGACGGACGGACAGCGAAGTGATCCTATAAGGGTTCGGCTTTTTCCTTTTGAGGTGCGGAACCCTAAAAATTACTTTTTTCTATATCTTTGGCTTTATGGCCCGTTTAACTATAGCATTGGCATTATCCCTTCTCACAAGACCATGAATCAACCATCGATCAGTTTATATACTTATTTTATATTAAAATACATAAGGGGCCGTAAATAAAATACGTCGTGCTAAAATTAGCTTTTTTTAACCCCCACCTCCCGATTGTCACGCTGTGTCACACTTTATGTGACCCCCCTGTAAATATTTCGTCACAAAAACTAAACCCCCCTTAACATGATAAATTTTGATTGATAATACACAAATTTTGATACTCAAAAATATTTATTTTATTTTCACGTTGCCGTAGACCTCCCGTCCCCCCTTGTCACACTGTCTTGCTGATACCCCTCCCCCCATGAATGCGAACGTATTTTATGAATGGCCACTAAGTTTTTACTATATATAGGTAGTTACCTAAGTAATTTTTATAAAGACAAGTAACTGTTGGAGTGAAACAATGAGAAAAGAAATGATAAGGGTAGTTGAGTGGTTTTATTAGGATATTCCCAGACCACCCTACCTAATGCCATTGATTTATCAAACTGGCTAACGTAATAAATACACTCTTCCGAAACGAAATTACCTCCAATTGGTTCGATTGAATCGACTCCAACAGTAAACGATTTCTATTAGATACCTAACTAGCTAACAACGAACGACGTTTATTGATGTTTCCGATTTTCTTCTTCAACATTACCTAAATTTTACTTCAGATTATAGTAAAACAGATTCTGAATTCTAAAGAATGATTTTCATTGTCTTTTGTATGTAGGTTTTCAAAAAATTCTACAATTTCATAATTTATTAATTTACTCACCCCCACTGCAGCAACCTTTTTAATCGTTGAACTAATTTATCACATACCTGGAAATAAAAAGAAACAACTGTCAGTAAAGAGTGTGGTGTGAATTAATAAACATAAATGTCACGCATACAATAACAACCACCACTACTACTACTACTACTACTACTACTACTAAAGTGACGATAATTAAGTTTTAATGAATAATTAATAAGACCAACTGTTGGAGAGCAGGTGCTGACAGACACATTCTCCTCAACTTAATGTTTAAATGAAAACAAAGAAACACATAATATACCTATGACACTAGTGATAATTAGATAGATTATTACGAAACTAGTACCATAAGAGGGTTATTTGCTTCAAGAAGTGGCAACCTAATATATGTACTTATAACTGTTAACCAACCCCCTGTAAACTGTATCTGATTCTATTATGTTATATAATATTTGTTGTTCTTGATGTTAACACCCTGTCTGCAACTAATTCTAAATATTTATTTCAAATAGATTTGATACGTGTACAAGTTGGTGTGAGTAAGTATTCAGTTTCATTTCCGTATTATAAATTTTACGCGTGCATCGTTCGTTTCGTTCGTAATTTGCACCGATCGAACGAACGAACGAACGTGAAAGTCACGAGGACGACATAAAAAAAATGAACTTCACTCATCATATCGCGAGTTTACGGTCAAAGATCGCCGTAAAGATTACACCCAGCGATACGCCACCATACCATACCATACCATATTATACCATACCATACAATAGACATGGATGGGTATTACATATAGAAGTAAGTGTGTGAGTGAGGCGATGGTGATGGCGATGGTTAGGTACCGCGATTCGATATCAGCCTGGTCGTAAAATGGTAAAAGCTTTCGTGCCGGGATATTTGCGTGGCACCTGGAGCATAACACTTTGACAGCTCGCGGGGCGATTTTAAAACTCAATGTATGTTGAAATGCGACAAAAGTCACGATAGAACCCCCCACAACATTTACATAAAATACATTACTTAATACGTATAACATTCACCACCATGTTAACTTTTTTGCCAAACATTTGAAGTATTTTTATCCCACTATATCTACCTACCCCTTTTGTCCATTACATGTCTAATTTAATCTACATTATCTTCAACCCCTTTTTATTAATAGCAGAGAGATAAAGAAGTGTTCAATACATTTTCGTGTACGTAACCCTCTTATTACCACTTTCTTTTTTGTAAACGATGACCTTTTAAGTGGTGCCAGGTACCGTGTGACCGGAGGGGTAGTTCAAAGTTACAACTTAAGATGTTTCCTAAAAATAAGTTTTTTCTTTAGTTTTAAAGTCTAATTGTAAGTTTTTTATTTGATTACTTTAACGATATAGTGGATGTTTACATTATTAGGACAAAAATTAGCAGAATGAATCCTGTAGGTGCCCGGAAGTCCACGAATAAACTAACTGCTACGTGTTATTAATGTAGTTGGCACATAAAAGTCTACATACAGGTGTGGTACACTCGTACCAACTCTGTGTAAGTTAATATGAAATTACGACTAGTATTGACGTTTATTAAACAACGGAGAGAGAGAGCACGCATTTACTTATTAAAGTAACGACATTTAGTGCCTGCCGGTATGTGTGTGTGCCATTAGTACCTACCTACAAGGGACTTGGTTCTGTCTGGTCTTTACTTTCAATCAGCGATGAACGAACCAAAGAACGGTAAAAACTGGAAGCAGATCTCGTCCTATTCATCTCGAAAACGAACACGTGTAGCAATCTATTATATACATACACACACACACGTACATACAAACAAACAAACAGAGCGACCGATGGATGCGATGATTCGAAGGAAGATTGGTTGGTTGGTTTGCTGCTGGTGGCGAAGAAACGTTTAAAAAGTCCTTGCCCTGTACGGTGCTTTCATAAAAGCGCCTCGTTAATATTTTTATTTGGTTAACAGCGGGAGCGGACGAACTCAACGTAACGTAACTTAACTCAACTGTTTTGTATGTCCGCAATAATAATAATTTTGATGATGATGGTGGTGGTGGTGGTGGTGGCTGAGTACTCACTAGCCACTTTACTACCTCTTCTCTTTTATATTATGCACGCAAGATGGTTAATCGTAATAGGAATAATAAGAAACGCATCTAATACCACAATGTATATTAGGTATTTAGAAACCCATGAACCATGGAGAAAGTCGAGGGAAACTCCTAATGAAAATTATGTAGGTACATGTTTCACGAAAAAGATATAAGAAACACTCTTTTAGACTTGTTAATAAAAGTGGTGGAGTCTACTGAATCATAGGGATGTAAAATAAAACTAGAAATGAGGAAAAAGTAGGAGAACAACAGGGGATGAGTCAAGGAAACACTTTTTTACACTTGCTCAATCTGAAAGTGGTAGAGTCATCTCGCTAACTCAGTGGGTGGCAAAACCAAATAAGAAATGAGTAAATGACGTTCTTATTGAAAAAATTAGAAGATGAGAAAAGTGTTGCAGAAGTAAATAGGAACAAGGAAGCACCTTTTTATTAAACTTACTATTAGCTACGCCCGCGACTTCGTCCGCGTAGAATAGTGACTTTCGGCAGCATTGAATTTTTTTTTCTTCTATATTTTAATTTTCTGAGCCGTAAGCCTTTTTGCCGACATCATTAGGTACACAAAACTTTCATTCCTTATTTTTGCCCCCTTTAAATGTCGTATTTACAGTAGATTCCCGATTATCCGGAATAATGTGGACCGGACTTATTCCGGATGACCGAATTTTCCGGATAATCGGAATCGGGAGACGGAAACTATGAGACCTTATTGAAGAACATTTATTATTACATATGTAAATAATCTGTGCAACTTGCAGCCCTGCACTAAGCTCTTTACCTAGCCACTAGCTTTCTAGCAACAGCAAAATCAGCAGAAGACATAGTTTCTATGGTCAATTAAAAAGATAAAAGATTTCGGCCGCATGTGTTGCACTTGTGCCTAACATAAACATGCTGCTATCAACTAACGGGTCGGGTGCGGTCCAGTAGGGCAGCACCGAGCAACACCATCTGAAAGATGTCCTTCAGAGGGTGTTGTATACCGAGGCACATTCTTTTGACCATTTGGACTAACCAAATGTACTAGTAGACAGTTTAGTTTAGGAAAATTCCGGATAAACGGGAGCCGCATCACTCCAATTCCGGATAAAACGGCGGATTTAAAAATCGATATCATTCCGGATAATGCAGCGTTCCGGTTAATCGGGATCCGGATAATCGGAAGTCTACTGTATATCTAATCAAAATCCTAAAAAATCAGTTTCAAGCCTCCAGCTTTATATCTACTTGTCTATCTCTGTAGGTACCAAATTCTGATTTAAATCGGTTCAGTAGTTTGGGCGTGATTGCGTAACACACAGACAGACAGAGTTACTTTCGCATTTATAATATTATAGATTAATATAGTTTAATTATAGTTTAAAATAGTTTATACTTGTAGCTTAGTATTCAACTACTTTTATTGATCCAAATAAACAAAACCTCTATAACTTTTTACACTTAATATTTTAATTTTCTGGGCCGTAAGCATTTTGGACGACGTCATTACACAAAAACTTTCTTAGGCTAATTTTATCCCCTTTAGGATAAAATTTTTACAAATATTGGATGTCGTATTTATTTACATCTAATCAAAAGCCTAAAAACTAAATTTCAAGTTTTTAGGGAATTTCCGCACAAACGTTCCTATTTCAACCCCTTACAACCCTTTTTCCGCATTAAAAAGTAGCCTATGTCCTTTCTCAGGCTCTAGACTATCTCTGTACCAAATTTCATTTAAATCGGTTCAGTAAATTTTAGGCGAGATTGTGTAGCATACAGACAGAGTTACTTTCGCATTTATAATATTCCGCGAATTCATTTTCATCGATTTTCCCATGGGAATAAGATATTTTCCCGCAGTAAAACGTAGCCTATTTGTTAATCCAGGGTATCAGCTAACTCCATACCAAATTTTATTAAAATCGCTTCAGCCGTTTAGACGTGAACAAGTAACAAACATACACACTTACACACTCACAAACTTTCGCCTTTATAATATTAGTGTGATTACAAGCTGTAGAGTCATAATGATAATTCAGGGGGTGAAAATGAAATAAATAATGGTAAAGTACTTAAAACGTTGGAGAACAGAGGATGCTACAGGTGCCAACAATAAATAATGAATAGTAAACGTAGGGTGGTAAGGTCAGGTCACTTCCTGATACTGTTTGGAGCAGTTGAAGATTCAGGATGTGTCCTGGTTTTTAGGGAATGATATTATTTGAAAAGGACTTTCCAAAAAAAAAAATTTTCAAAATAGAACAGAAAAACCCTTCCCTCCTTTCCAATTTTCCAATATCGATACTTCTCTAAACTTTTTTCCCAATAGATACAAACTTTTGAAGTATAATAATTAATCAATACCAAATATGTACAATATTTATGGGGAAAAGTCTTCAGCACAGCACCTTTATGTGCATATTAGTTTTTCACCCAAACAAAAACAAATACATACATACACATATATGAAGTCGAACACATCGTATGTATGCCATTATTACTTTAGGTAACATCTTGTCCGTTTGTCTGTCCGTCTAGTCTGTCCACACACCATCCACCGGACGATTGAAGCTGTCTGTCGGTAGTCTAAGTACATACGGTCTACGTAAGTACGTGTTTGCTTTCGTATTGTAGGCGATATTTATTTATTAATGTCAAACAAAGCTCAAAATAATACATAAGTGCCTGCCTGCCTGTGTGTGCCGTTCATCCCAAACACACTGCACTCAATATCGTTTCACCCACGGGACGACTTCAGAATGTCCCAACTCAAATCACTAAATATATTTTTTTTATTGAGTAGGTACATTCAAAGTAATGGACATTTTTTTATTAATTTGGACCACCTCCCGTCCGTTAACGAGATTTCATAAGATGTGGTAAGACTCCTTCATCGCCCTGACATGCGTTTTACCCTACTGTGTTTTCAATATAAAAAAAAATGGACAGGAAATTGTAACTATTGTTTGAATTAGGAAGTTGACATGAGATTTTCATTTCAATAACTCTCTCTCTCCTATTAAATGAGATATAATGAGATTTTGCCCCCCCTACTCACATTATTAATGAATAATCCTTTAGATTGTGAACCAAACGGGCAGGCAATATAATCACTAAATTAGCAACAGAATTTGAACTGATGAAAATTGTTGGGGCAGTTAGTTATAAAACCCAAATAATTTTAACCTTTCAACCAATGATAATAAAAAAATATGACCTGTCTGTTATCCTTATTTATAATTTACATAATAAATACATACATTAATAATGTATTCCTTTCCGCCTCTTCCTCTCGTTCCTTCCTCATTTTTTACACACGTACCTACATGGCGTGCATCTAGTCCCGTGGGTCCTGCGAGATATATGGACTCGGCTCGTTCCGAATTCCCTTTGATCATACACGTCCCAGCCCGAAGCCGATTTTGTAATCGGGAACGAAGCGAGGAGAGAGAGAAACTAGAAACTGGCAGGCAAATGATTCAGTTGGTTTTGTCTGGACCGTACCGTACACATACATACATACACACTAGGACGTGGCAGGGATCTTCTAAATTCGAAATCAACCCCTATACTATAGGTACCTAGATACCCTTCCCACCTTTTTAAAGTATTTACAGAAACATTTCAGTCACTATAACTCCTTTATGCGGTCACAGAAGAAAAACATACAGATTTAGATTGTAAATTAATTTAGTTTATGTTACCCCGCCCGTATTTATGTCTATTTTCAGAATCGAAATTAATTACCCTTATTTGTCAAAGTGTTATGTGCATTTCAACAAACACCTAATAGGTACATTAGTCTTATTACATTTTATTGCGTGGTGTTAAAGTGCCTGGTATTTATTTCCCCTTCGAGAGCCTTGTCTATGCCTGCCTGTTTTCCTGCCTATATCTGTGTTTGGTCGTTCGTATAACGTAACAATTTTCTGAATAGCTGAGCTGTTTAGCGAGTGATTGTGTCTATATCTGTGTGTGTATGTGTAAATGAATGAGTGGAGGAAGGAAGGCAATGTCTTGCATGCAACGAATCTATTCGAAACGAAGCAACTGGTTGATTTAATCCAACGCCGCCGCCAACACTACCAACCAACCAACCAACCAACCAACCACACTAAATGATTGTGTAGTTATTCGATTAATGTCTATCTGCTGTTTACATTGTTAGCGTGCTTCTTTCGATGCCCGGCTTCTTTTCCAACAAACCGTTTAAACACCACCACCACGACCGTCATCGTAATACCACCACCATTCATCCGTCACCAACTCGTCAGTCAAATCCCCCAGGATACCTACTACTAAAACGATTCGCGATACAAAATTTAAGTTCGATATCTCGAATGTCGCAAAGTATTTGACGTAATTAAGTCGAATTTTCAGGGGGAATCCCTTCATAATGTACGATCCAGAACATCCTGTAACGATTCAAAACGTTCTCTAACATTTTTGAATGTTCTAGATAATTCTCGAAAGATCTTGGAGGTTCTGGAATATTCTCGGTCATTCTACATAATTCCCGTAAAATCGGAAACATTCCAGAACATCCTGTAAGCATTCTGGATCATTATTGACAGATGTTGAAGACTCTTGAACATTCCAAATCATTCTGGAATGTTATAAAACATTTTTTTACTTCCTAGAACACTTTTCAATGAATTCATTCACAAAAAATGTGTCACAGCGTGACAACCGGGGGAGAGGGGGTCAAAAAAGGCTAATTTTAGTGTGGCGTAATTTATAAAGAGGCCCCTAAGCAGAATTTCATAAAAATTGGTTAAAAAGTTCCGGAGTTTATCTAACACAAACATTGTCGCACATCACATAGTTATTCGAGTTATCGAAGTATTCAAGAAACAAAAAAGTTCATCTTTTAATCTCATTGTGGTTGTTCGTCCTTCCACGAACGGTTGGGACGGTACCATTGAAGAACGTGCTTATTCACTCAGGGACCTTTTTTTAACACGAACCAACCCAACCACCAGCTTTTTGTCGCCACACCACCGTTTGTTTCGCCGTTTAGGACCGTAAGATTTTTCGCACTTTTTTGCCCTCACCTCGTACTCATACTTTTATTATTTAGTATTAGTAATAGCCGTCCGTCGCGGAAATTAAGTCGGTACACGTGTTTAGTTTAATCCGCGGGCTCTTTAGTAGCAGTGATTAATGGTAGTCGTTATCGAATTCTAACCGACATCATATCCTTTGATCTGGCCGCCTTGTTTCATCAATAATTCAAACTATAGTTTCCACTTTCTTGCTCCTTAAATACACTATTATAACATAGGTACATATTGCAATATCGACCTTATTACGTCATTAATAAGTTTTTAATTATTGAATGAACCACGACCAAAACAAAATTCTACAAAAAAATATGCAACATCTTACGTATTTTTATGTTTACTCGGTTTATTACATTATTAAAGAGATTTTCAAATATGTAATTTGGAATCACGTTCGTTCCTTTGCAATCAATCCACCCACCCTTAAATTAAGGGACGTCTGGGGTGTTATCTTTTTTCTTTTTACTGATTTTCTATTCAATTTGTGATAGAGACTATAAATAAATACATATGTAGGTGCCCATTTTATGAATACACACAATCACGCTTTATTACAACTGCAATTTTCTTAATAACATAAATTGAAATCCAAGAACTACCCACCCTTACAGAAATTCTTTAAACTTAAATTGGAATTTTTATTAAGTTGTAGTTGTTCGATTTTAAATTCCGAAGGCTCACGAAAACAATTTTGTTTAGCGCCCGCCCATTCTACAAAATTTAATTTCGACACCAATGAACACCAACAAAACCCAACGTAGCATAAAAAGACAAATTAAATTTATTCCGGCAACGAGTTGGTTAGTTAGTTAGTTGGGTAGAGGTAGGTAGATACAGCTATAATGGTACAAAAGAGGAGCGAGGACACTTGGATGAGCAACCAATAATAAATAATAACACTACAGACGATTCTCTTCTTCTTTCTGAAGTCAAAAGCCTAACTAAAAATATAACTCGATTCGTTTCGTGTTTAGATTTATGAAACCGATGGACCGAAACGTTTAAATTCAATGCTCCAGTTTTTCTCGAAAATAAAAAAAAAAATCAGAGAGAACGATTCTGCCAACCAGCCAGCCAGCCAGCGAGTTAAAGGAGCGAGTACATGTTACGTTTCTTTGCTCCTTCCTTTTTCTTCTTATTCTTGTGACTGTTAAATGAACTTTTCCACCAAATTAAAAACAAGTTTATAATTATTTATACAACAAGTACTCTACTCACTACCACTACGAGTACACTTCTAATGGCATTGCAATAACGACTTATTGTAGTTCACCGATCTCACTTCACTACCCACCCCCCTCCCACTATAAATACCTGTTATATCAACATATACATAGGAGTAGTAAAACACACCACCACCACCACACAATCCATTGTATGTATAAAATACACATATAAAAAATAAAATTTGACTCAATAATCCTTCCACAACTATAGTAAATGTAGGATTAATTATGATTTGTTTGAATAGAAAAAAATACGTGGTAGATATAAGTCGAGATTCATTAATTATAGTAGATACGCATTAACGTTCAAAAAGTACCTAGTATGTAGTGATAATAAAATAAAATAAAATAAGACAAGTCACAAGCGAGGCGTATTCCAGTTGCTTTTAGACGACGACGTCTTGAAAGACGTTCCCGTTCGTGTCTGGTAACCAATTATCAAGTTAATAATTGGCTTCCGTTTCGCTGAAACAATTCCTGCCGTTCATTAATTGCTAACAAGGACGTTATTCTTCTTCTTCTGGCGTACATACATATATACAGTCGTCGTATATAAACGAATTCACGCACATACAAACTTATATAACAAGAGTTTGTGTGCGCACTTACTCTTTCTCACTTTTTTTTTATTTATTGCAATCAGTTCGTTCTACTGCTGTTGACTGACTTTTATTCTTGTCCTGAATTACGTATCTTATATTACTATCTCAAAATACAGTATTTTATTGAGTACTGCCCTGGTGGATCATTATTAAGGACAATTTCTCATTCACGATTCAGGAGAAAATAATAGAAGATTATTGAATTTTGAGTAACTGGATCGGTGAAATCTATGACACGGTTTTTTAAATGTTAATTTTTCTCTAAAAATCCAATCCAGGTTCATTTGCACAGTGTTTTAGACGGAGGGGACGTAACACATTTTTTTGGTTACGTGATCATCAACCTCGGTCTAAAAATTTGGGTCACCCCGTACCTACATCACATCGTACCCATCATCTATCCAACAGGCGTCACCAATAAAACCCGTTTTTAAATGTAGCGAACGTCGCGACGCTCTTAGTATATATATGTACGTCCGAGGCCCGGGGCTAATGTAGCCCCCCAATCTGCCGTCGCGTCGTCGATGTTGAAAATGTAGACAGCATTGCACCACCGACGACGTCCGTCCGATTTCGTTCCGAAAGGGCCTCCTCCTCCATCATCAACCCCTTTCGCCTGCCTCCTACGCTTCTCTTGATGGGTTTGCTCGTTCGTTCGCTAGCTGTCTGTCTCGGTTGGGCTCTAATACGTCACCACCACCATCATCATCATCGTCGTCGTCGTCGTCGTTGAACCCGCTCGGCTCGTTGTCGTACCAGCAGCAGCAGCAACAGCACCACTAACATACAATATGCAAAGCACAATCAAGCCAGGAAATGAGTTCGCATTCAAATCAAGTCGCCGCTGAAACAAATGCTACTGCTGCTGCTGCTGCTCTTGGCTTGCTGGATGCTCCATCATTTGTTCGTCGTTCATTTGTTGCTGTTACTGCTACTGCTGCTGTTTGCTGCTAGATCACTCTTATCTACTAACTTTATGCCCATCGTCATGGTTCTGCGTTGTTCCCAATCCCCAAAAATAACACCTACTAGGGCTGTAGTCGTTTAAGGATCGATCCTGGCCCGATCCTTTTTATATTTCACCCCTTGTTCCCTTTCGGCTCACGTCATTCCAGCCCATCCCATCCCAGCTCTTTAGTATTATTAGTTAATAATAGAAAAAGAAAACTGCGACGGATATTTTAAAAAGAAGAGTCGTCGTGTACCTCGTTATTACGTTTAACCCCTGCTGCCCCTCCGTGCAACTATATCATTAGGTTAATAGCCGGTTTTCAACCCTTTCGCTTACGATCTTACCGCCCTCCACCACGACGACGTTCATACATTAACCGGGTCCCGTTGTCGCTCCTGTCTTAGGTACTCCTGTTCCTGTCATCAGACAGACAGGTCTCTACATCCCCGTGTCACAGAAACCGCATGAATTAAAGAAAAGTCACCCGTTGTGAATTATTAAGGGTTGTCTTGGACAAGCGGACGTCCCACAGTTCAAGCAAGCCCGTTATTAATTACGCGACCTGTTTTGTTAATAATTCACCAAAATTCCACGACCTTCGCTACCAGGAAATATTTATAAAACGTCGAATATTTCATTACAACCCCTTCAAAACAATTAATACCTACAATAGATGTTTAAAAATACAAAATTACGTTTTTTGAGATAACAAAACGAACAATACAACTTTGGACGTGTAACAATTTCAACGATTCCTTAATTAACCGGGTAGAAATATTTTCAAGCAAAAACGAAATAAACTTTGCTGCAGATCTCATTACAGACAAGAAGTTGAAAGAGAAGAAGAAGACGAAGAAGAGTGGCACAGGCACTCACATATTATTTTGCACCAACTGCTTTATTATTATTTTTTTTTTATAATTGATTTAAGTGTCATTTATCAGGAATAAAAACAATTTAAAAAATCTTTCAGCACATAAGAAACACCGTGATAGATGATAAGGAGTAGGAAAAGTATAAACGTCAATTGTTTTCCTGCACATTACGATTGTATTTTATTTTTTTTGTTTTTGTTTTTTTCAACTCTAAAACAAAACAGCAACAGTATTCATTTGTTAATATGCATACATCATTGTATGCAATGATTTGCTGTATCGCCGAGGTGAGAGTGAGTGAAAGAGCAAAAAGTGCGTGCAAACGAAGCTAGTGATGATCACACCGATTAAATACTAATTAATGGGAAGTTATAATGACCGATCTCTCGGACACTCGCTATTAATGAACGGACGGACAGAGTGCGAGCCAACGCGCCGGAAATAATGTTTACTTAATCAGATAAAACGTTTGTCAAGGTCCATATTTAACTGCCACCGGCCGAGTGCCTTTCTGACTTGTACGTATAGTACGTAATAAAATACCGAAGAGTCACTTGAAATCCTCTCAAAGAAATGCATTCATTCATTTTTGATCGCTGACGTGCAAAAAATTGCAAGCAGAAAGCTCTGATCGAAATCTCCACCACATTAAAGTTAAAGACCATATGCGTATTTCTAATTTAGGTATTATGTTTTAATTAATATGAAAAAAAAAATGAAAAGGGGAGAGGACGAAAACCTCAAGAAACACGAACCCGAATTTGTTTTATTATCAATATTCCAGTACAATTATCTATCTATGAGCAGGACCGGATTTAACAGTCATGAGGCGTATGGACACAAATAAAGGGGTGGTCCCCAAGTTTTATTTATTTCTTTCCATCATGTTGGTGCTTTATAGCTTCATCAAATTAAATTTAATTTACTTATCTTGAGCAATTAAATGAATAATAAGATTTTTATACAAAAACTAACTTTTACTATCCTTTCTTAAATAGCCTAAAACTATTCAGTGTGATTCTACAGGACAGGACATGTATTCACATCATAAATGAACAAAACAATCCAAATGTCCTTACATAGGTATGTATGTAAATTCCACCCTGTCTATGGCCCATAAAAAATAGAAATGCTGCAGAAGTTGGAAATTGAAATTCTGATAATTTTTGTGGTGTGGGGGTGGGTCATTGACCAAACAAACAACTACGTATGTAATAATGGGAAAACTTCCAGTGCCAAATTACCTTCGATTATTTTATTACGTGCCCCATCTTTTATCCCATTCCATACACCCCAATTAAAATTTCCTAAGCTATTAACTTCTTATCCACCAACTGCTAATGTCCCGTCCGTCTAACGATTATGTTCGATAGAACCAACTCATTAACCATTTTCTTTTAAATAGATATAAATAACAAAAAAAAATCTATCCATACATGCATACATACATATATATACATAATACAGTGGAGATTGCGAGCGAGTGTGTGAGTGAGTAGTGAGTGCGTTCGTTGGCATTTCTCAGTGTTGTGCTTAATCATCGTCATTAAGGACTGTCGACGCTAATAGCCGATGGTGGAAGCAGTTCACTGGGTTTATCGTAATAATTAAGACGTTTCGTTCCAAGTAGACGCCACAGGTTTTAAGCTGTATTAATGCGGAAAATAAATAATTTTCAGTCAAAAAACAAGTACGATCGAATATATACTCGTTAGCCCGAGCTTCGACGACGACAAATTTAAATAATAATTTATCGTATCAGTTAATTGGATAACATGGGACGAATTTTACACAAATTGAATACTATCTACGCTAAAATGTCTAATCGGATTCAATTTCTCAAATGATAATTAACAAGAAAGGTTTTCACTTTTTGGCGAGAAGGGAAAGAGATTTATTATAAATACAGTCGAACTTCGATAACCCAAATCATCATATGACGCAAAAAAAAATATAAGGACGCACCTTTTTATAAGATTTGATTTTTGGTCAAATGTTCAAGAGTATTCAAAAATGTTCCAGGAAGTAAAAAAAATATTTTACGACATTCCAGAATGATCTAGAATGTTCCAGAATATTCAGAAATGTTAGAGAATGCTTTCAATCGTTACAGGATGTTCTGGAATGTCCCACATGTTTCGAGAATAATCTAGAATGGTCTCGACTTTACGGAAATTATCTAGAATGATCGGGAATATTTCAGAACGTATGTACAAGATCTTTCGAGAATAATGTAGAATATTCCAGAATATTCAAAAATCTTACAGTTGTAGAGTTTTCCTATAATTATATACCTACTACAATAACTTTTTTTTTTCTAGATTTTTATAGTAGTGTTACGAGTACTTGCCAATTAAGTTGGTGTGAGCATAATTAACGAACATCTTCCCTGAATACATAAGGAATATTCCCTGCTTTCCTCAAACATCTAGAATACACCAGCAACGATCAATGGGAAAACAAACACACCGAGTCAGTTGACAGTGGACAGCTGATGTTTGGAAGCGAAGCGATCGATAGGCGAACAACAGGCGATAGATAGATAGTGTCTATATTATAGCGAGTGTTTACAGTAGAGGCGAGCGGGAAAAGAGACTTTTAGTGAAATAAATTGTGTAGACTTCTTTATAACTGTAGTGTAGTCAAATTAACTTTAGTAATTAAATAAATTCCTTGTTTTGTTTTGTTTTGTTAATTGTGTTTTCCGTGACTGAACACGTCACAGTAGGTTCGAGTAAAAGTGGTAAGAGTTTAAAATTTGTATTATTTCACAGAACATTCAAATTAAAATCTATGGACTATTGTAGAGTCCAGAATCCTGGTGGAAGGATCAGATAATAAATACCACAAATAATATTAATTCTGTTTCCTTTTCTATAGAAGTGATCTGGTCAAGTGGTTGGTTATATGGTATAATATTTATCAGTGTTTAGATGAAAAACGGCCGCTCTCGTAGTAATTTAAACTCGACAAAACGACGAAAAAGTTGAAAACCGATAAAAACAAAAAGTCCGTCGACGACCGTTTGCACATAAATTCTTCGACTTTAAAGAGCAATTACTATCGATCGACGATGGTAATATGCGAAATGCCATCGGAACTTGCTCGTAGCATATTTCACTAACTTGACTCTTAACTACATCCACATATACTCAAACACTTACATGCATATGTATATGTAGATATGTGGCTGGTCGGACAGTATAAAACGCAATTACGGAATTCTCCTAATCAAAACGCACATACTTACATACTATCTACTTGGTATCACGTCTACTTATTTATAAATACATTTATTTACAAGTGTGTGTGTCTCCTCTGTGAATCTTACAATTAGGTAGGTATAAATGACTATACCTACGACCTGTTCGGTTCTTCGTTTACCTACGGCTATAATTAGCATGTCTTTGGCGCTTTAATTGATTTAATTTACTAAAAATTATGAGACTAGAAGATACTACATCATAAATGTACCTACCCAAGCCTCAATTTCAATTTCCTTAAAGTACCTAAATCATATTACTATCACCAAAAATGTTAAAGACGTTTGTTTTTTTTTTTTGCGACTACATTAACCAAGTTTGACCACCTCGTCGCGATAAACCATTATTATCCTTGAGCCTTCAAGTTGTCCACGGAGCCACCGTCGTCACGAACCCTAACGAGGATAAAACCGAATCGGCAGTTCCGTTGAAAGAACGAGAAGACGATGATGGTAGTAATAATGGGATGTTGTTAGCGAAATTTGCTAGGGGCATCATATGCTAACGCAGACTTTACATCTTACGTATATCCATCCTCTAACAAACAGTCTTATATATATACATTCTTCCTTTTTTGTATAATACGTGGCTAAAATTGCAGGTCTTCATTTTTTATTTTATATGTCTAATATATTAAGTAAACATTTGTCTACATAATTTGATGTAAATCTAAAAGAAAATGCTCCTAATAGTCTGGATTAAAGTGTCAGACTAGAGCATGATAGTGTTCCCTCATATACAATCATTGGGAACAGCTTTACAGTATTTCTATGATCCAGAATTAATTTTTTAATGCTTTTAGACATCTTTTGGACCGGAACACGATGACAAAATACTGCGCAAAACAAAAAAAGGTTGAGCCCTAACAAGCAAATGTTTGAACACTCGAGTTTTGTAGACAATTGTTTATTATTTATTTTAATTTTTTTTTTACTTTTATTATGTACTTACTATCAATTGTTACTTATGTACTTTTTGTTTACCAAAACGTCTAATAAATTGTTTTATATTAGTTACCTAAAAATACATCACGACTACTGGAAGATTTTTAAAGCAATAATGACAACTTCCACTAATTAAATGACCAATTATTGCAATTAAATTAAAAAATAACTTATATGGTGATATTTAATAGGTGTGTAGTATTAGTATTAATTTTCTGAACTGATGAAACTATGAAGTGTTTAGACATTTATTTGTTGCTTCTTCCAATGGTACAAATCCTGCGATCCTTCGTCCATCGACAATCCTCATTACATTAGAAAAAAAAAAAAAAAAAGAGAGAAAAACCATTTCCGATAGCGTCCGTGCCATTATTAGAGATGCGTGCATGACGGTATGTCGCGATTTTACGTATGTATTGTACGTACGCTGGCGGCCGTTTGCTCAAATCGCCGAACAAGACAATGGAATCCCTTAATGGTGCAAAAAGATCAAACGATCGGTCGTCTGTGGTATTTCAAACGGTCACCAAGACTTGATCGCGCTATTTTACTACCATTACCGATGGCAATTTGCGACGTTTAACAGTGACCAATGACATTCTTCACTTTCCGTTTAATTCATGCCGATACAACAAACTACGCAATTCGAAAACGTTAATGAAAATCTATCTATTTCGGAGTATGTGAGGGTAACTGAAGGGCCATGTATAAAAAAATGTAAAATGTGCATCAATCAGTTCGGCACACTAATAATAAAAAATACCTGACATCCGAAGCCACATACTCACTCACTCAATAAGTAGTAGTAGTAGCAAGGGCTCATCAATATTAATGTTGGCGAGGTGCCTGCCTGTTCCGGGCCTACGACTCCTCAAACGCGCGGCACCTAACCTACCTACCCCTATTCTTCAAGAGCCCAAGCAGCAACTTCTGAAGAGCACACGAAACCACCGACGACGACGACGACGACGATGATAATCCAGGATCAGTCGTCGATAAGTGCATTACATTAGTATCTAGGGGGTGACAATGTGTTGATGATAACAGCCGCAGTACTTATTCGAAATCACTCACACGTTCGCTCCTCCTCGTAATCACCGGTAAATATTTGAACGAGTCCAAATGCGGAGACTTCGTCTCCGCACTTACACACACTTATGTGGCTTCTTGTCGTCGTCAAATATGCATGAATGCAGTAGCAGAGTATTAGGTGGAAAAAAGACCTCGTTTTCTTTTCCTACGTCTGGGGTGTTAAAGTAAAAAGAAAACGAAACTTTTATTTGTAACAGTTATTATCTTCCAATTACAACCCCTAAGATTTTCCAAATACGGGGTAGGTATTGGGTATTATACATTATTTTTTGTAAATTAGCATTTAATTTTTGGTTAAATGTTGAAGAGTATTCAAAAATGTTCCGGAAACTAAAGAAATGTTTTGGAATGTTTAAAAATCTTTAAGATCTGTCAATAATGATCTAGAATGTTTCAGAATATTCAGAAATGTTAGAGAATGTTTTAAATCATTACAGAATGTTCCCGATGTTTCGAGAATGATCTAGAAAGCTTTCGATATCACGGCAATTATCTAGAACGATCGAGAATATTCCAGAACGTACAAGATCTTTCGAGAATGATGTAAAACATTCCAGAATATTCAAAAATGTTAGAGAACGCTTTGCAGGATGTTCTGAAATGTGGCCGAACAATGCCGGGCATTGCAGCTAGTAAATTTAGTTCGAGTTATCAAAAATTTGACTTATCGGCGGTCGTGTTATCGAAATTTGACTTAAATAGAATTACAGTTTTCCGCAATTGTCTCTAGTCAAGTCTTAAACCGTAGCGATGAGTCCTGCGTGTAAAGAATTAATTAGAGAGTAATTGCAACCTATAAATTCGTCTTGAATATTGAAAAAGGCAACCGAAGGCTTAAAAAATCCCCCTTGCTGACAAGTGACGGTATAATTGAAACAAGTGAAGTTCCACAGGGATCGATCACAGAGTCACGGACGCAGATCTCTCCGGTTACCTCTAGTTACTCACTCACTCGATGTTGTTTGTTTCTTTTTTCTCTTTCTCATTTCTAAATCGTAAGTTTAAATGTTATGGACTGCGGACAAGTTGTTAATGACCGTTGTTTCCATTCTGTCGAGTTCTCTAGGGAAATATTTCCGAAGCGCGAATCGGTTATAAAGAAGCGCGCTTACTAAACGCCGACCTGCGCTGACGAATTAATTAGCGGATAATGGCCGTGTCCGTTTATCCTTGTTATGGGAAAAGGAATGGGAATAGGTGCATTTAACCATCTTCATATTATCATTAATTACGGCGGCGGGACGAACGCAAGACCTAGTCTCCTCCATCCATTGCCGACTAAAAGACAAACGTAATTGTATCTATTTTATTTCCAATGGTCCTTTTTTACCACACAAATAAAAAATATCAGATCTTACAGACCACAGCACAGGAGGAGAACGTGACACTTGATTAAAACTGATATCGATCCCATTTTACATTTTTTTTTTCTACTAGGAATTAATATTACAAGCCTGAATCTTATCCTAGATTTAATTCAATAATAAAATTGAAAATTGATTGATAAATATTTCCTTAAAGCATATTAGCTCGTTAGATTTTGAAGCACCTCTACATCTCTATTTAGATACAAATATTAAAACAGAATTTAATGTTTTATGATAACGTACCTATTTGACAATAGTTAATTAATTCGTTATAAAACTAACACTTCTATGAGAAAGAAACTTTGAAAGGTTTATTAATAATTCCCACAACACATTCTTTCGTCGTTGTTGTAATCTATTCCAACGGGCGTTCTGGATTTGTGAATTAAAAATAAACTTCAAAGGAAGCCGCGGATAGAAGTTATTCGGTTTATTATATCATAAAGATAATTAGATACACGCCCACTCACCATAGAAAAGTAGTCTTCACTTCTGTGAATGCGACCTTTGCTAAACAAATAAATATCTGCATAAATAACACATAGATCTATAGGTAGGTACTAAATATTAATTTTTTTTGTTACTTTTGTCACCGATATCTACCTAATAATAAAATGTTATTTGATGGCTATTAATTTGCACTGCAATTATTTCTGGACGGGCGATAAATCAAAAGTAAAATTATCTAAAAAAATTGACAGAAGTTTTTTTATAAAAATTTCGTTATCTATATTTAGTACTTTACATCAGGATTCAGGAGTACGTAATAAAAGTTATTTTTCTATTGAGTAATTGAGTGCAGGGGCTTTTATATGGTGTGTGTAGACTTGTACATTATAAGCGAATTTTTTCGTTTATATAATTACAGTTAATAATTCTTAAGGTTGGTTGTTATCTACTATTTAAAGAACTAATAAATAATATTCAGAAGTAAAAGTTTTACGACTCTGGCAATAAAAGAAATGGAAAGGAGACCAAGTTTGTTTGTTTACCCTCCGGATAATAACTCCGTTTACTTTGGAGATTCTGCCGGAACTTTTCTTTTTCGCTATTGTTAGCACGAATGCATACATACATACATAAGCAATGAGCACAAGTTAACTTTTACATGTATGTAAGTATAATAACATAGAACACACACACAGACAGGTATGGTATGGTATGGTATAATACACAAACACATAGTTGCATTCACGCGATATGGCAGGCGTTCGCAGCATGTGCTAATATCGCATTAAGTATGTGTCGCGTAGTAGTATATTTACTCATGTTTTATGGAGAAGTTTTACGACTGGTTTGTTATGGTGTTTCACACCGAGCGCTCTTTGATTTTCGACATTTCGTAAATTGTTATTATTGTCGTGTCTCTCCCTGTGCTCTCTTATTATTAACCGCACGGATGGATGGATGGATATCTGCATAGGTACATACTGGAGGAGGAGGAGGTTCTGTCTTCACTGGTACCGAAACACAAATACCTACGTAATTTCAAACAATATTTACACTACTCATACATAAACAAGTGCAACGAAGTACACAAGCAATTCAAATGTCAAAGGTAAGGCCCATATACTATACAGGGGTTTTCAAGTTGATGGGCTATAAGAACTATAATATGAATTTGGTTATTGTTTATGCCGCTTCTTTTAAAAATATTTTCAAGTTCGATTTACATCCGGTTATAACGGAAGTCGATACCAACTTTCTTATTTTAAATGGAATCGTATATTTTTTACCCTGAATTCGAATAAAACGTGTAATTCTAAGGTAAGTTTGATAACCAACTTGTACCCACACCTATGACGATCGGTTTCTGAGTTAATTTAATTTATATAAAAAAATATCGTACCGCAACCCAAATTATAAAAAATCATAACTTCCACAAAATACGACTTAGAGTGTTGAAATTTTTACTAGTAATAGCTGAATATTAGTGCTAACGCCTTGACAAAATTGAATTAAATAATTTATACAGGGCGTTCAAAATAAAATTCTAAAATTTAAAAACTTCAAACACGAATCAACTTCGTTTTTTCAAATGGCACCTACAATTTTTAATTTTTTCAATCGATTCCTTTTTTATCCATTTTCGATATATATGGATACTTTTTATTGTTTTATTTAAAAATTTTGAGTACGGTCAACGCAAATCCTTTTTTAGGGTTCCGCACCTCAAAAGGAAAAAGCGGAACCCTTATAGGATCACTTCGTTGTCCACCCGTCTGTCAAGACCCTTTTTCTCAGAAACGCGTGGAGGTATCAAGCTGAAATTTATACCAAATACTCAGGTCTATTTTCCCTTGGAGTTGTGAAAAAATCAAACTTCTAAGCCAACGCAGTCAAAAGATACAGCCGTTTATGCCGCAAATTTCCGCAAATTTTCGAATCAAAACCTACAGGGTACTTCCCGTGAACTCAGAATCTTGAAATTTGGTACGAAGCAACGTCTTATAGCACAGATAAAGGAAAAATTGCGAAAACCGTAAATTTTTAGTTACATCATATAATAAAAATATTTTTAATAATTTTAAAGTTACTACCCCTTTCCTCATGAACGCGTAGAGGTATTAAATTGAAATTCATATCAAATACTCAGGTCTATAATACCTTTAAGCTGTAACAAAATCAAACTTCTATGTCAACGCAATAAAAAGAAACAGCAATTTAAGCCGCATATTTTCAAACTCGCAACTACTCGCAAGGGAATCAAAACCTAAAGGGTACTTCCAGTCGATTTAGAATCTTGAAATTTGTCATGAAGCAATGTTTTATAGCACATATAAGTAAATGAAAAATTTCGAGAACCTTAAATTTTTAGTTAAATCACATAAATATATACAGGTTTGTACGGAACCCTCGGTGCGCGAGTTCGACTCGCACTTGGCCGGTATTTTTTATTTAAATTCATCTCGTTTGCATTAATTATTATTGTTATTTTTATCACAAATTAATTCTTCTTTGAGGTTATTAGTTTCACACCGTCCAGAAAGAAATGCTCGGTCTCCGTCTTTAATACGCTTTCCCTCTTCCTTCTCCCTCCCTCATGAACAGTTCGCGGCGGGCGCGTCCGGGACTGCGTCGCGGCGCGTACTTTTTGAAGTTATTCCAAGACGTTTCCCTTTGACGATTTTCATTAAACACTCGCGAACGAACCGATTCCTTTGATGTACGGCTTGTTGAGATTATATGATCAATGGCGGGACTCTATAAAGGATCGTATTGATAATGGATGGGCACTTTACCAGAACCAACAACACCAACACGACGAAACAAATGACGACGAACTGCTGCAACAACCTCCCCGTTTTCTGACATTTCATGGATCCATTACACTTTATTTTATTATACTAGGAAATTATCGCCTTCAAACAAGAAAATTAATTATTGTTAAGCAAGATCTCTTGGGGGTGTGGTACTTATCATAGAAATTATTAATTATTATTGGATTATAGTAAGTATAATAAGATACATATTCGAGATCCAATTTTGTCCAAGTGTCTCGAAGTTAAAAGTTAATTATGAAAGACCACTTTTATCTTTTATTTTTCATTACGAATATTTCGTTCCATTTCCTTGAAGGGTGTTTGTCTCTAGGTAATGTCACACCTAGTACGTAGTTAAATATTTTTCCCCTAGAAGAAAATCCTAATTACCAATCCTTTGAGATTCGTTTACCATATTTGTACCTACGTACTGATTAAATATTGAACAAACAAAACGATAATTGCATCTAAGTAGGTATAATGGAATTAAACAACGTTTCATACGTCGAACCGTCTTCGTTCACCTTACCTTTGTATGGTAGATAGAGTAGAGACACCGTCCGCAGGCACCTACAGAATGCATGGTTCATTGTCCACGTATGTACGTACATAGGTACGTAGTACGTACCATGCGATTTAAATCATTCAAGTACAAACACAACACAATAGCGGTTCTTATACTTACTTAACCACATTACCTACACCGAGAAAAAGAGTGTGAGAGAAAGAGAGAAGGAAAAAGTTGGTACTATGGTAATAGTAGATCCCGATGAAAAGTGTCGACGACGTAAATTACCATGATTTTTTCCTACTGTTGTTCGTCGGTTGTTGTTGTTGTTTATAGTCTTGAAAGAATAATAGTCTAACAAATTGCAGAAAACGAAATGCGCGAATGCATTAAAGCCGCTTGTCGCGTCATAAGTCGTTGTTGAAATGTTACATAATGAATATTTGACACCACATGGATTCTTAAGCAGACAGATAAAGCTGTCGCACTAATGAATTGTATTCGGTCTTTTCTCTCTCTCTTATGGTAGTTTTATTGATTATCTATTGTTTTCGAACAGCAAATCTGTAGTTAAGCCCATTAACTAGGTATTGTACTTATAGACTGATATATTATCCTGTATGTAACTGATGGATGGTTTACTTAGGTACATCTTACTCCCTTCCTCCCTCCTTAAGTTTATTAGAACTACATAGTATGTGTACTGTGGAGGATTTCTTCTCCTGGTTAGTGTCTTAAGAATTCTAGGGTTCAATTTGGGCATAAATTTTTGACAGTTACTTGGGAAAGTGGGGTTTTGAGATGGTACCTATAGAATTTGTTGAGAAGTTTTCAGGTTTTATTAAGTATATACTTTTTTTTTGGAAGCTTGTGTGCTGCATCGAGTGCAGCTCAACTCTCCGTCCACTTTCGCCGACTGTGACTGTATATTGTTTTCAATAGGTATCTACGACAAATGACGATCGGTTTGCGGAACGTAATCTTCCAATCGTACACCACGATCTTCAGTTGTCACTGGCCGATTATCGTTTAAGAAGAACAATGACACGTGCTCGTACGTCCTCCTCACTGACAGCTAGCTAGCCAGCCAGCCAGCCAGCACAGCAGCAGAAGATCTCATCCTGAAATACGTTACGTAGGTATCCTTTATTTTAATAGCCACGCACGCATACCATTATGCTGTCCTTCTCGTCCACATCCTGATTCTCGTTCTTGTTTTTCTTCTGTATGTTGTCGTCGTCATGTCACGCACACGTCTCTTTCTCTCGTGAAGTTGGGCACCACACCACAGGACACCGACTCATTGCGGTCTCTTCTGCTGCTCCTTCGCTGCGTTCGCGCGGTGATTTGTCTCCGATCGCGTCAACCGGTGGCACGCAGCAATCGATCTACGTAAGGGCCATTTGTCAACGCGGGTACCGATGGTCTGTCTGGTCTCGTGCACTTCGTGACAAATGAAGTCCTGTGATGGGATGGACTCTCTCTTTATGCATCTCCTCTCTTGTTTTGTTTCGCGTGCATATACAGGGTTTTTCAAGTTGATGGGCTATTAGAAGTAGGTATATGAATTAGTAGAAGGAATTCAATTCGAAAAACTTGGGCTCATTTCGTTATTGTTTATGCCGCTTCTTTTAAAAATATTTTCAAGTTCGATTTACATCCGGTTATACCGGAAGTCGATACCAACTTTCTTATTTTAAATGGAATCGTATATTTTTTACGCTGAATTCGAATAAAACGTGTAATTCTAAGGTAAGTTTGATAACCAACTTGTACCTACACCTCTGTGACGATCGGTTTCTGAGTTAATTTAATTTATAGAAAAAAAATCGCTACTGATGCAACCCAAATTATAAAAAATCATAACTTCCACAAAATACGACTTCAAGTGTTGAAATTTTTACTAGTAATAGCTGAATATTAGTGCTAACGCCTTGAAAAAATTGAATTAAATAATTTATACAGGGCGTTCATTATAAAATTCTAAAATTAAAAAATTTCAAACACGAATAACCTCGTTTTTTCAAATGGCACCTACTATTTTTTATTTTTTCAATCGATTCCTTTTTTTTATCCTCTTTCGATCCATATGGATACTTCCTATTTTATTTGAAAATTTTGGAATAATTTTGAATTATTACATAAAATAGGAAGTATCCATTGTAGATCGAAAGAGGATAAAAAAGGAATCGATTGAAAAAATAAAAAATAGTAGGTGCCATTTGAAAAAACGAGGTTATTCGTGTTTGAACTTTTTAAATTTTAGAATTTTATTTTGAACGCCCTGTATAAATTATTTAATTCAATTTTGTCAAGACGTTAGCACTAATATTCAGCTATTACTAGTAAAAATTTCAACACTCTAAGTCGTATTTTGTGGAAGTTATGATTTTTTATAATTTTGGTTGCGGTAGCGATTTTTTTTTTTCTATAAATTAAATTAACTCAGAAACCGATCGTCACAGAGGTGTAGGTACAAGTTGGTTATCAAACTTACCTTAGAATTACACGTTTTATTCGAATTCAGCGTAAAAAATATACGATTCCATTTAAAATAACAAAGTTGGTATCGACTTCCGTTATAACCGGATGTAAATCGAACTTGAAAATATTTTTAAAAGAAGCGGCATAAACAATAACCAAATGAGCCCAAGTTTCAGAATTGAATTCCTTCTACTAATTCATATACTTCTAATAGCCCATCAACTTGAAAAACCCTGTATACGTACGTATGTATAGGTACAAGTGAGGTGTGTGTGCTGGATATTTACGATCTGGGAAACTATTATATTTTATCGGTGGTCAGTCACTTCTATTATACTGCGTATTATCATTGTCCTCGAAAAGGAAGAAGATTGTTGTGACGTGATTTGATTAATTATTACATATCAGGTTCTTGGTTCAATTAGGTAGCTGTCATGTACCTCTACTTACTCTCATAATTAGTTCAAGGATCTTGTTAATCCTTAACGCCTGATAAGATTAAAAAAAAAAAAACGTACATGTGTACTTCTGATAGCAATGAATATGATTTTTAAGAATATCTACTACTGAAGGGGTTAATTATCTAATCGAAATAATCTCAAAAGTTACTCTGCTACTTTTGAACTTAAAATTAATTTTTCATTTTATCGCGATAAATAATAATTGGCTTACTTTTTTTTGTAATATGTACATATGTTGTGTGGTGGTTTTGCGAATGATTCCGATAGATGTATCCGCTTGCTCAGCGGTAAAACGGAACTGCGCCTCCCTAATTGTTACGAGATTAAGTGGGAGGCTTACGGGAAGAAACGTGACATTTTCGCGTTTCAAACGTAGAGTTTAATATGGTCTCTTGAAAGATGTTTATCCCAACTTTGTAGGACAGACCTCGCCTGGGTAATCATCAGCCGTGTGATGCTAATTTTAACACATGATGCGTCGACTCCGACGTCTTCTAATTGCCTCTCTAATAACTTTACGCGTAAGGTTTTGCTGTTTGCTGTTTTGTCACTTAAGACCCCCCCTCCCACTCACACACATACGCACACAACTCTAAATCTTTCTATCTATTCCCAGTTAAAAATTGTTTTTCTTTTGCAAACAGGGTGGCTTTATTTTATTCTCTTTGCAAACAAAGTATTTTGGAACAAAGTTTCTGACAGGAATCGATCCCCCGGTTGCACACAGAAATGTGTAGTAAGTAGGTATTATACTACGAGTATGTACGGTATGTACATAAATAAATGGCACAAACATCGCCCTGTTGTGTTGTGAAAACATTCTGATTTGCCATAATTACTTCCTTATTCGAATTGTTGCTAACGATATGCGCTCTGTTAACCCATCATGTTGACCATGTGCATGTCTGACCTAAATTGACAATGCCACCGACCAAACGTACGTTCGTTTTGTGGGTACGTTTGTACACAATTACATACATCTATGTATCTATATATTTTATATGTGTATGTATGAATACATAATGTGTGTGTGTGTATGGTACATTTAACACGGTGGCACGCAGTTCTTCGTGTTCGCAGTAATTGTGTAACACCGGCTCGTTTGGATAGAACAAACACGGCAAACAACCGACCGACAGGAGCGCCTGCCTGGCCAACGAACGAACACTTTTCGTTTCGAATGGTTGGCAGGCATGCCATGCCACCGAGGTTCACTCTCTTTTACATTCTTGTGTAGTATGTATGCAAAGTTCAAGATCAGCGAAAATGCTACTGCACCAATGTTAGTCTGGTTAGTCAGTAGCGGCACGTGAACACCACACCACCACCGGACCGGACCTCTGCACGCTGCAACAACCGCAGCACATGAACTAATTATGCATTTTGGTTGCCCTTTCAAAAATTCGAATTTTCCGATTCGTTAACCTTTACATTTTATTTGTTTATAAAAAAGGAATACAAAAATAGTTGCATGTGTGTGTGTATATTAAAAATAAAAAGGGTTTTGGTGGTGGCCGCGCGTTCACGAGTTCACAAATCACTCTTTGCGATTACATTAAGTACCTGCTGCTGCTTGCACCTACTGCACAAATCGCGAAACACTTCTATACACGGAAAAAGGGTCATAATCGTTCGAAATAAAACATTTCAAAGATAAAAAGCTGTTTCACGCATAAGGCAACGAACGTTTTATAAACACGCGTTAAAACGGTTGGCGCATATGATAAACGCATTACATCTGCCCACGGATTCGACGTACACTTCAGGACGAAAGTTAAGAATTTCCCAACGAATATTCTACCAATTAATTACCAAACAGAATCGAAAATAAACTTTCTTTTACAGGCAAAAACAAACGTAATCATTTCGTGAGTCTCTGCCTCCCTTTATTTCCTGTTTCTGCCCCTAACCAGCTAGCCGTTCAAATATAAGAAAATGTTTTCATCTTGAGTAATGTGACTTTCTAAATTTTGGATGTTTGGTGGTTAAAGTTGAATGTGTTCGGATTGTATGTGATGGAGTGTAGGTTGAAATGTGATGGAAGAACGTCAAAACCGCTTGCGGTTTCGTCCGACGACGCGGCCGACTGCGACAGCGTCAAATCAACCATAAACTTGGGCATAAATTCCATCAAAATGTACAATTTGTGTAATCTTTATGTGGTTAACGTACGCCATAAAAGCACTGTCGTAAATAACAGCGTTTAACGGCCGCTAAATTAATGAAAATATTGGCACATAAATAATTACTTTACATTTTATTGGTCAGGTGCGAGTCGCAGTCGCGAGAGGATGAAGAAAATTTTTGGTTCTCTTATTATATTTATAGTCCTTCCATTGGGTAAAATTGTAATCCTCATTGTTCCAATATTTTTTGACCTCGAAGTGGACACAGTTTTAATGTGTTCTGCAGAGTTTGCAGCTCTGATAGAAAAAAAAAAAGTATTTTAAATGAGCACTTGTAACTGGCTCTTTTTCATCTCTGTCTCCGTTTTTCAAAGATAGTCAGTCAGTGTCCGTCCGAATAAATGTGGAATGAATGAATAACCACTATTTTTATTGTATGCAAATTACCCGATACACATTCCTCGGAGCGCACAGAGAGTAGAGTATAAGCAACAAGCAGTCTAAAAATGATATCGTTGTAACCCATGTATGTTTGTAACGCCGAACGGACGTAATAACAAATGTACACGTCGTACAACGAGAAATTAAACTGTGCACAAAATATAAGTATACAGGGTGACACTCATTCAAAAGACAAACAAAAAGTAAAACAGTAGAGAAGTTCTTTTGTTTCGATTAGGTATCTATGTTAAAGAAAACAACAATACATAAAGGGAACTTTTTTGTTTGTCTTTTCCTTTGTTAAAACAATTGAGCTGATGAAAAAAATGAATTTTGTTTTGTGTTACTGTAAAGACAATTGATTAACATCAAACCAAAGTCGTTTTTTGTTATTTTGTCAAGACAATAGATCAGTTTATGTTTTTTTTTTCTAGTCAAATGCATAGTCGTTTTTTTTTTGGTCCACACAGTACACTAATAGATTCGCACAACTCATTACTGGCGTTGCGTATCAAAGAATAATACTTGTGCATGCACTTATACACTTATATACATACGTACATACATAGAAACGTACAGACGTACTTACTGTATTTAATAAGGGAACGAACGCATGTCTGTACATTCATTTCATTAGGAGCGGAGAACAAGGCCGCGTTCACAGTCGCTAATTAGACATGCACCAAACCGTCTATCCATACACATACACATACACATACTCATATTCACAAACACACAGTCATAGTGACGATATGGCGCATCTGTATAATATGTGTAAGTATGTTTGTGTGCCAGGTCTAGGTATTATACATAGGGACTAAGTACATGATTGCAGACGTTGACGACGTAAAATAATATCCCCAATAAAAGAAAAGATAAAGGGAAACTTGAGAAATACCTATGTACATGTACCTATGTACCTCAGAAGATCTTGAGATATATAAATACTACTTTTGTTTTAAATGATAACAAAATAGTTAAAGTACCAAATAAAAAAAATAATTACAAGTATTTTATTTGCTGTTAGATACTCGTTTTATGTATTTGGTACATGGTACCATTTTCTGGTTAATTGTGGTCATCGATAATAATATTTGATGGCCCATGATCGTTTTCTAAAGGTCGTTCAGAACGCATTAAACACCGATACAGATAAATAACGAAAAGTGCCACAAATGCGACAAACAAACAAGAACTAACAAGGGTCAAAACTGGTAAGTAAACAAGTCGTCTTACGTTGTCATTACTGACGACTTCAATGTCGAATTTTATGGGCACGGACGACGACGACGACGAAGTCGCATATTACAAATAATTTCCAATAATACGTAATGAATGATCGCTTTTATATCTGCGGTTATACATATTTATGATTTTTGGAAATATGTCCATTACAAAATCTTCGTGGTGGTGGTGGGGAAGGGGGTGGGATAGTATCGTTGCTTAAATGAATTGTTTATAAATAAATCTAAGAATAGATGAATGGATGGCTCGATGTGAATATGAGCGAGTACAATAAATATGTATATTTCCGTCATGATGGTGGTTATATTCGTTGTTATTATTATACGTAAGTAAGTAGGATTTGTAGAGCTGTAGTTGTGTCACGTTGCGCATGACCGGGCCTGATTAACAGCTGATATATAAATATAACTTCAAAGGGCCCGTTCTCACCCGATTCACTCGTATAAATAATTGCCATCATCGTACTAGCAGCTCTTTGATCGATCGTCGCTAATTTCGAACAGCACCCGTAATAATATCTAAACATAGTTCTCGTCACTCTTTTTCATTTCTTTTGGGTAGCGGAGACCGACTGGGCTGAAGATGAACTGTTGCAGTGACAAAATGATCGCAATAACCGTCACAGACATTTCTACACAAAAAAAAATAATAAAATTAGGAGATTAAAAAAGTTGAGGTCTCCAGCTAATATGAGCGGAAGTTTATAAAAATTTAATTAAGTATTTTAACAAACAGCGATCGATCAATGAATAATTCAATGTAAGTTACCAGTAGTGTATAGGTACATATCTAAATTTCACCCTGTCTAACGTGTAGTATTTTAAAAACCAAATCCCCATTCATTCTCTTTCCACTTGAGTCCACCACATTTATTATTATTTCCAAATCGTCTCATTCGTTTTCACCAAAAAAATCATTAGATTTTTCGTACTCAGTTTCCGCTCAATCAAGCACACCCTCTAAAATTTCTGATAACTTTAGCGACATCTATTATCTACTACTACAACGAGTGCATACAAGCATAACGCTGAGATGCATATACATATCCTCCCCCATTAATCCTAACGGTTACTTGCCAGCACTCACACTATTATCTGACTATCCACCTTGCATCCATCCAATCCACCCCGTCCCATCCCTTTACCGTTCTATTTTACCTACGAGATGAACATGAACATATAGCGATATACTTGTATAGTAAGTACGTACATACCTAGATGGATGGTTGGGATGGAAGTAGAAGCAACCCCCAACAGGAGCGAGAGTCGTCCACCCGCACCCCCCGAAGTCCCCATCCAGGAAGAGACATGTCATTAAATTATTCCGGCGTATGAATTGCATTAATGACAGCGAAGACGTAAGTTAAAGGAGCATGGGATAATGCACAACGTACGGTGGTGTACACAAGTAATGGCAAAAGCGTACGGATGGCTGGATGGCTAGATTGAAGGGGCGCTTGCATTATCATCTACGTATTTATTATATATGTAAGTACGTAGGTATGGTACAAACTACATATGTGTTGAGTTTATTTATGGAATAGTTTCTCAAAGGAATTTACAAACTTTACACAAGTACCTACATACATACATACATATGTACATTGTTGCAGTTGCATGTGATCGTTGGTTCGTTCGTTGGTCGGTTGTGCTGGTTGCTGACCAGAGCGGTAATTAATTAATAACTTGATGAGACCGACTTAATGGGAGATGTGCGTGTCACGGCCACTGCGATCTAACTTCTCAGCATTTCAGCGTGACTCCCCTTTTTCCCGCGTTTCCCGCTTTAGTCGACCGCAAAAGGCGCGCTCCTACATCACATCCATACATTTACAAATACGTGTATTTATTTCTATGTGAACGTAAGCATTTATTTGTATTTGTATGTATGTATGTAGGTAGGTAGATATCTGTAGCTTTCCTAGAAGTCACCTAATAATAATGTGTCTAATGTCATGGGCGTATACGTAATTAATACGACGTGGTGGTGAAATCGAAAAATTTCCAAAGAATATAAAAAACGTTTGCTATTGTTAATTAGGGTTGTTATATGAAAAATAATTCGTTTGGGGCCTTACATAACTTAAAAGGATGCTGTCTTGGTAAAAAAGTGGGAAAATGGCAGGTGCTAACATCATAGATTTAAGGTTACTTGATCGATTTATCGACAAAGTAAAGCAATCAGAACGACGAAGAAGAGTTTAAGAAAAACCATGCGTTATTTCTAATTTAAAAATAAAGCAAAAAAGGCATATCAAATTCTAAAAACATACATCACACCGTCAGTAAACTAATGCGCGTGGCAACGAGTACGAGTTACAAAAAAAGAATTAAAAATAAAGTCGTTTAACTCACGCCATGAAGTTACACTACGATAGTAGTCGCTGATCAAGATTCCGGCTTACCTGAAAGAAAAAAAGTAATTAAGTTACCATTTACTTACTGGAACTAAGTTATTATCAATAAATAAATTAAAATTATATAAAAGGGGCTGTTCATTAAATACGTCACACTAAAATTAGCTTTTTTTGACCCCCCCCCCCCACGCTGTGTTGTACTTTCTGTGACGCCCCTGTAAATATTACCCTCACAAAAACTAAACCCCCTTCTCTGAACATGATAAATTTTGATTAATAATACACAAATTTTGATAGTCAAAAATATTTATTATATTTTCATAATAAAATTTAAATAAATTAATAACAAATAAATAATATTTCCATTTATCAGAAGTCTAAGGATTCTGTAAAAATTCACTAACGTCACGTTGCCGTAGACCCTCTGTCCTCCTTTGTCACATCTTGTTACACTCAGCAAGATCCCTCCTCCCCTTGTATGCGCACGTATTTTATGAACGGCCCCTTATTCTTAAAATTTAATTTGCGAAACTTTTGTGAATTAAAAAAAGTTCCTCTTTTAATCCCATTGTAGTCCGCCCTAATTCACGAATGCTTGGCTAAATAAGCACATAGGTACATACATATGTAATTATACATAATATGCGACATTCGGTGATTCGAGTTATTGAAGTTCGACTGTATTTAGGTAGACAAGAATGTTGAAACGAAGAAATAGCAGGACCGGTCAGTCAGTCATGCTTGACCATCATCAAGGTTGGTCGGGTCGGTCCATCTCACCATCTCCCGTTCTCATTATTCTCATATTCGAATCAAGCACAGTACTTCTTACTATTACTACAGTGTGCCTCCTCCTCCTCCTCCTCCTCCCGTGCTTAATGAACCAGCAGTCCGTTTATGAGTTGAGTATCTGTTTCAATCAATTTCTTACGGTTAGCTGTTCGATACTGAAAAAGTGTCACGTATCGTACGGTCTTTTTTTGGCTCGTAAAAGACAGTCTCGTATTTCACACTCGATACCTGCTCGGAATCCAATGAGCACAGCCAGAGCGTGGTCCTGTGCTGTGCTGTGGCTGTAGTACTAGTAGTGTTAGTAGTACGAATAGTTATAGTTGTCGGAATTTTTCTCTGTATTCCCAAAACATTGCACAACAACAACAACAACAAGAATAAAAAGGAAAACAGAATCGACACGGAGGCACAAAAAAAATTCGAGAAATTCGGTTTGGAACGAAACAAAGAAAAGTCATAGAAGGCGCCAACTTTATGAGACCAATCGACTCACTGATGGTACCCAATTGTTTAAGAAAAATCTAAATTGTGTTTAATACTTGACTCTATATATAGAATCCTTAAATTCTCCACTCTCTCTCTTTCCATCCAATCGATCGATCAATAACTTTGGATTTTAGTTTTCTTGGCTCTTCTACTTTCAGGGGTTCATGTTCAAAAAGAATCCATACTTATGTACTATTTCCTATAATCCCCAAATTATTGGTTCATTTTGAAGAAAATGATTCTATCAAATTAGCCTCATAAATTAATCCCCTCGCTTGAAACAAACATTAATATGTAGGCACTTATAACGTACATTAGTTTTCAAGTTGCAAATTACCTTATTCTCTCGGTAAATTTGCCTGCTGTACACTGAACCGATGTGATGGTAACTCCTTGGCCGTTCGGTTCGTTTTCTGCTTCAGGATCATGTTCATCTATGCACGACTGGATTACCGTCAATTTCGATAATCGTGACGAACGTTTCGGACTTCATTACAATAAAAAGTAAAGTCTACCACTACCAGATTCTTTCAATCCCAATCTCCACACAACAATTTCTTTTTAATGTTAAAAACTATTCCAAGGGAAATAAATTTAATTAGGGGTTGTATTTGTAGGTTGCTACAATCGTTTATTGGTTTTTATGTTTCCTCAAATCATCTACATCAATAAATACTACCACAGGGAGTGTTGGATTTCTACAAAGCCAGTTTACTATATTCGAATAAGGGTTGCTATCAGAGATAAGATAAAACGGTTCTTTTTTAATTTGTAGAGGTTATGTATTAGAACATTTGGTAGGAATTGACGTGTGCCCATCTCGTTTCCTACATTAGTATCCGTAATTGGCGTTATAAATTTATAAATGCGATCTAAACGATGCGTACGTCGGACACGGGGTAGCTGATGATGATAATGATGATGATGGGGTTGGTACCCGCACCGACCATATAAACCGATTGTGAAAAGCCTAATCCCCCGTTCGAGTAGGTACTGCACTGTAGCAAAACATATTATATATCTATAGCACATACATAAATTTATATGCATGTATGTATGTATGTATAACCAACTCATCCTGGAGCGGCGTTTATGATTATCAAATGGCGTGGCAAGTGGTCTCTTTGTGTAACACGAAAATACTCTCTTCGTGTATTATAATAAATAATAATAACAAAGACCCACAATGGGCCCATGCAACCGCATAATCGCCAGGATTATTATACGAGCAGGACGACGACGACCTAACGCCCAAAAGGGGGCGATTATATTATTACTGTGTACATTAATAAGTTCAGTCAGTATCTACAATTACAATGCACTAACAATGGATTAAAAAAAAAAAGACGAAAAGAAGGAAGTAAATAATCAATTTTTAATTCTAAATAAGTATGTACTTTTACGTAAATACGTCAGGCAAACTCTTGTTCCTGTTTGAAGAAGGGATGTATTGTCATTTGAGTTGTTGTTGTCGTCAATAAAAATTAAGTTAAGCGATTCACAATGGAATGCCCTTTGTCAGTGTTGAATGAGGAGGAAATTGCCTAATCGATGGGTACGGTTACTGGAACATTGTCAAAGTAAAAAAGAATGAAATAAAAAAAAGTACGACAGGACAGGTAGGTAGTAGCGTCGACAGACTGACGGTATGGAACGAAGCACTGAAGGTGGGTCTGCCATCAACCACCCTCGCACAGAATGAGAATGTGACTGGAAGACGAGAAGGGATGACATATTTCCTTTTTTTTATAAATATTTTGACACAACAAAAGGCCTCCTGGTAAAAGAAAGAAAAAAGGGGGCAATTATTTTGGAATTCATTCAGTTGTTGAAACTTCCAGTTGGAGAGGGTGAAGCATTGAACTTCGGCTCAAAAACTAAAAAAAGTTCAACCCCTCTCCCTCTTCCACGGTATTAATTTCTGTAGCAATTTAGGAAAACCAATTTTCCCTTTTTTCCCAAAAAGTACCTTTAAAAACCTTCCAAAGGGTTGTTAGGGTTTCAAATCTACTTCACGACGGTTTTTTAAGTTAAATCATGGTTTTATTTGATGATAGGTTAGGTTCGCATCAGCGGCACGGCAATCATAAAATATTAACATACAGTTTATTAATAATGTTCATTACTTTTAATGCCGTTCAGCGTGTTCCGTCGTTCAAATATTAATAAGAACATAAATTATACATGTCGGCTAAAAAGCGACAACGTTATACGGTTCAGACGATAACTGTCATTAAGCAAATTACACACGAGGTGGTGGGTACCTCGTACGTAACACGGCAAAACGACCGACCGACCGACGAGCTTCGAAAAACGTACCTACCTATACGAAAAGTGGCAACGACGACGGACGGGACCACGGCCCACGGAACGAAAGGACGTGACGTGAAATTGGGGCGCGCACGACCAACGAACGTTAGTACGTAATTTCGTAAATTGCACGCGTATAACATACCCATAACAACGCAGTCTAGATTTTAACATGAAATTTTGGACCTCGTAATTTTCATGTAATGACTGCGAAAACTCCAAGTGGGAATTTAACGAGAACAAATTACTTAGTCGCCTAAAAAAGATTTTCTTATAAGGATAATTTTTGGAACGAAAACAATTGCACTTTAAATACTACACGTTAGACAGGGTGAAATTTATTATTTACTTCCAATACACGCAGTTGAAAAAATATGTCACAGTTTTCATCGATCAGATTATGTACTCAAAATTCTGATCATTTCCTAGAATGAAGGTGGAGTCGTAAAATACCAAAACCTCTAAGATACCGTGGCCAGTGGCGTAACAATAGGGTGGCAGTGCTGGCAAAATGCCACGGGCCCCCGACCCAAGAGGCCGCGAGCTCAAAAATATTTTTTTACATTGTACCTGAGTATTTTATTTTATTTGAAAAGTATATTTTTATAAGTTCTGCTTAAAATCCAAAGTGAGACAACTAAAGACCATAATACAATTTTAAGTTAATAACATTAAAAACATTAAACCCTACTAGATGGGCAGGACTTTATGATGGCGTTTTTGCTTTAAAAGTTCGGTTTGTTGAAGTCCAAAAAGGGGTAACGAAAACAATTCTGTTAAATTTCAAATCAGATGAAAGAAATGAAGCTGTTTCGCTCAAAAAGAAGATCGAAAACTACAATTTTATTATGTTATTGGATTTCCATTGCAAGATCCTACTTACTATCGATGCAGCCTCTAAAGCACTTCAGTCTAAAGTCACCGATCTTTCAAATGCCTTAAAACGTTTGAAAATTTGTTTAGAAGAATTGGAAAGGTATCGACACGAATTTGAAAATTTAAAAATGGAAGCAAATAATGTAGCAGAAAAATGGTCCATCACCCCTGAATTTTCTAAAACTCTTCAGTGGAAGGTAAAACGCCATTTTGATGAGCTTTACGAAGATGAGCGTCTCCAAGATCCGGAAAGTTTGTTCAAAGTGAACACATTTTATCGAGTATTAGACATCATTATAAACCAACTGAAATCGCGTTTCCTTCCCATGAATGAAATTGTTTTGCAGCCTTCCACTTTAAAAGTTTTAAATGACACTGATCTATTAAAAAAAGCTCTAGAATTTGTTGATATATAAAAAAGACATATCTGAATCATTTGCCAGAGAAATTCTCAGTTTTCGATCCACTTTCAGAGACGAAATAGAAAAATCTTCGTGTATTATTAGAGACCTTGCTGATTTATTAATAATAAAAAATCATTTTATGTCCTGCAGCTTTCCTGAAGTATGCACTGCATTAATGTTATTTCTTACAATTCCTGTGACTACAGCTAGTGCTGAACGATCATTTTCAAAACTAAAATTGATAAAAACCTATTTAAGAAACTCTATGAGACAAGACAGGTTATGTAACTTGGCTATTCTGTCTATTGAAAATTCTATGGCCCGATCTTTAAACTTTGATGATGTTATAGACACTTTTGCGGAACAGAAAGCTCGAAAAAAACATTTTTCTTAATAAATATCTTATTGAAATTAAATTGTTATTTATTATGGGAGCGAATAGATGGTGAATGCATTGAGATATTATGTTCTATGGATGAATGTGAAGTCTCCAATACGCATTGGGCTAGCGTGGAGACTACAGACCATTCCCTCTCGCCTAATAGAGCAGGCCTATGGCCATTAGTGGGACTTATACCATATACAACGTGTAAAGTACACTGAAAATCTCAAAGTTTATTAAAATAAAACTGAGTACAACGTGACGATTTTTACTGATAGGGCCCCATCAAAAGAATTTGCCAAGGGCCCCAGATGGTACAGTTACGCCACTGTCTAAATAGCATTCAAATTGTAGCAATAAACTACAATTTTTTGAACTAGTGATACTTTCATTGTTTGTGAGCCATAAGACAATAAATTGCAAGTCAATATGAAATAAAACCCTTATCGTATAAAAAGAAGAATAAGTAGTAGCTAATGGTAGATGGGCAATTCTCCTTCTATTTCCCGCCTGTCGTCCACCACCCGCTGCACCGCGACGGTTGTCGTCCCCCCCAGAGACGAACCTTTTGCGAAAATTAAACCGCCAAAACAACAAAACAGAATAATGAGTCTAATGTAGGTGCATACGGCTGGTAGGTAATAAGGCGCACACAACAGAACAGAACAGAACAGCATGTATTTATATCTATGTACGTATATAGGTAACATATTCGAATGTGTGTTTTGTGCACGCTGCTGTCTAGAAATCTTTAAAAACACACTCGTCCGAAGTAGGCAGCATAATACCCAGCCCATATGTACCTACGATATGTACGTATGTGATGTGTTAGACGCATATTCTCCTGCAACTCATTGCCATGTCTCGCGATGCACCAGAACAAAGGCGAAATGGTCTGAAGCGGAAAAGACAAGCAAATTAGGTCGACGGCTTTGCCATCCAACAAATTAGTACTTCATACAAGAGTGCCACACACTCACACGTCCATACACGTACACGTGTGCCGTTTTAGGTAGACGACGTCCTCCATCATCACAACGACGACGTCGACGACGACCCCCGAACCATCAAACCGCCCCCCCCCCCCCGTCACCCACCGGCTCTTTATCTCCCGCGTCCGTCGCGTCCCTATCAGCGTTTTGTTGTTCAGCCGACGCGGCGCTTACGCTGGCGAAGTCCTTCTTATAATTAGCACGGGAATAGAACGGGAGAACGAGGAGGATAGAGAACACATCAACGTGCCATGCCATGGCAACGCGCCCCTTTTGCATCGTCGACTACGTCATCGGACAGACGGAGATGGCAATGATGCGCTTCGATGCAGCAAAAAAAAAAAAAACAAAATTGGAATACCTACTGCTAACTATTAGGTAGTACTTTCAGCAGCAGCAGGTTTCGATTGGTGCAACAAAAAGACGAACAAAGACACCTGCATGTTTTCAAAACGACCGTGTTCTGTTATTCTTCCACAATAAACAAACGAACTTCGTACCTACTTGGACTTTTCTGGCATTCATTTTGAATTCCCGATCAAAATTCTTTTTGGTTTTCTGGGCGATATCTGCCTGGCCCGAATAGTTTACAAATAATATACCTAATAACTAACATAACATCCCGAGGTATATTTTGGAACGTCCCTTAAAGAATTTTCTAAAAATAAATGTGATTCAATTATTACGCGCAAACGAACTTTTGCGTTAAACGTTTTCTCCAAAGTTCAAACGAACGAGGTTGTACCTTATTCTCTTTAAAGAAGTGACATTCACTTGGTTCTTTTCGGGGCAAAATTCAAAAGCCTTTGTTATTTCACGTCTGTATCTGTACCCATCTCTGAATGTGTGTACGTATTTGTGATATATGTAGGTGGTGAATGTATTTTATACACAGCCGGTAATTTTATATTCAGTACGGCACGTTGAATTTTAAAGAAGCGAGTTCTAGTTTTCGAAAATTCTGTTTCTTCGTTCGATCACGAACCATTCATTAAAAAAACAATGCCAAGTGTAAACGGCTGTATCAAGTCGTTGCTCATACAATTTCAATTCAATCACTTTTAGAATACAAAATCATTTAAGGACACACACAGGAAACAATTAGAAGCCATAGAATTTCTTTTCTTCTTCTTTTCTTGACTTAACATATTCCCCTATCCAAAAAGTTAATTATCTTCAGTTTCTTTCCCAACTATGGGATTTCCTGGTTCTATCTATGGTCCCAAAAACCTGCTGACTTCTAACTTTTAGTATTAAGTTCCCAAAAACCAAATGTGCATAAGATTATTATTTATTTTTCAATTAATTACATTCAGTTTCATTCTATTCCAAGAAAATTTAATTCAGAGCTTTTCCCTGTGTCCTAAATGCTCTAAAATTTCTATGGTCCAAAATGTTAACAACTTGCTGACTTCTGTATCATTAAGTTCTGATTTTTGAACTATTTTAATGTTCCACTTTAATGTTCGTTCCATTTTCCTTTGGTCTTTAATCGTATCGTTTTTGTGTTAGTCGTCGTCAGTCCTATCCATCCATCCATCCATCTATCGCATGGACGGACAGAGATATGGTCGAGTCGAGTCGAGTCGACCGACCGACCGACCAGCTAGCTATCAGGACCGGTTTTTTCTTCTCGCCGATTATTTATCTGCGGGTTGTTAACTTGGTCATGATGATTATGGCTGTTTTTACACTTTTATGTGGTTTGCTGTCCGGATTTAACGGCTCGGTATAAATTAATATTCGGTCTCGTCACACATGGTAGACCATGGGCGGCGGCGGCAGCGGCACAACCAACACCAACAACCAAACAACCCATCGACGATCCTCATCCTCAAGCCGTAAATCGTTTCGGTTAAGGCTGTGGACCACGAACTCCGAAAAAATTGTATTACAATTATTATAGATTTTTGTTTTTAGCTGTTATTCGTCATACGTATTTTAAGATCGTGGTAAAATATTTTCTGTCCATTCTTGAAGATTTGTATCCCTCGTTGTGGGTTCGCCGCCTTTCGTACCTACCATAAATAATGAGCTGTCTGGTGGAAGGACGGACGAAGAGACCGACCGGAATTGGACGATGGGTTTAGTTTAGTGTGGTGTCTCGGCACACAAAATTATCATATGCCGATGGTCAATATTTATATTTAACGCTGGTACTGCTGGCAGCCAGATTAGTAGCTGTTGGGTGCTTCTTTTTCTTCAACTCAACCCACCATCAACCATTAAAAAAACGTAAACGTGATCTTCACATACTTATGTGGTTTTCTTTCCTTTTCGTTTTTTTCTTTTTTCTTTTTACGAATTCCAGTCAGAATTTCACACTTCTATTCATTCGTTTACTTTTGCTTCTGTATCGTTTGTTTTAGGACGTGTTTGCTCAACGGGACCACCCTATTCGACTCATTTACTCTAACGAGACGTGATTATGAATATTGAGGAATCCGAATCGACAAACACAACAAACAGACTTCTTTCACACACTCTTACTGCATGACCAATATATTTCGGTCCTACGTACCTACAGATAAATCGGTAATGCGCTGCATTTTTGTAAGTATATTCGTAAAATCTTGTTATACCAATTTCGCATGTTAACGTACGATATAAGTGCATAAATACGAGAGCAGAAATAAATGCTTATTAGTAACGAGACAGGCGAAATGGCTACTGGTTTTTAGAATTTAATATGCATATCCCGGTTGGTTGGTTGGTCGGTCGGTTCGGTTTGGTCCCTCGCGCTTGCCCGTGTGATACTTCATCATTGTATACACAAAAAGGTCCCACACAACAACAACAACAACAAACACACATACGTACGTACGTACGACTGGCTCGTTTTCCGTCCCGTTTGTTTTTTCGTTTTCTGTAGGCTCTCTTTCTCTCGCACTGATTGTGAGAGAAGGCAATCACGGCGAATGTTCGCGACGGGGTCCTCTCAAAACGTGACTAGCAACAACAACAAAATTAAAATAACCTGTTAAGGGTTTTATACGTACATACAGCCCGTGTAAAAATGCAACGGGAGGCGTCCGGCCCGTCCTTAGCCGAAAATGTAATTTATGTGCTACGTCGCTTGACAAAACCGACGAAATTTATAACCCATGCTCCTTTTATTTTTTTATTTTTCTTTCTTAACGGAATAAAGTCTACAGTCTACTACTTATTGGCCAAAAACTGCCCAGGAGAACCTCTGTAGGTACTAATAAGAAACAAGGATAAGACCTATCTATCTCTAAGAACTCTGAATTCATTTAAAGTGTTGTGTGTTTCCCTTAAAAATCAAGCATAGATCGTACGTTCGATTGTAAAGAGGAAGGAAGTTTGTAAAAAAAAAAAAGAAAACGTTTGAAGTAATGCCGCGGCGCGTCCCGATTGGTCACACGTCGTCAGGAAATAGTCCTGCGAATTTATTTGCAATGCACGACGTTTATATATAATAAAGCTGGCGCCTCGCAGTTTTTTTAATTCGATGTGCTGTAGTAACTAAGTAACTCATCGGTTGCATTATAAAATAGAAAATGAAAAACTAAAGAAAAAAAAAATGTCATCGTTATTTAACTATGTAGATAAATGCGACCTACGACTAGTCTTAAGAATCGTCGGTGCCATCGTTGGCAATGACATTTGACTACAAAAAAGAAATACAAATTTCAAAATTCACATTTAGACAGTGTACCTATACAGACAGGGTTTTTCAAGTTGATGGGCTATTAGAAGTATATGAATTAGTAGAAGGAATTCAATTCTGAAACTTGGGCTCATTTGGTTATTGTTTATGCCGCTTCTTTTAAAAATATTTTCAAGTTCGATTTACATCCGGTTATAACGGAAGTCGATACCAACTTTGTTATTTTAAATGGAATCGTATATTTTTTACGCTGAATTCGAATAAAACGTGTAATTCTAAGGTAAGTTTGATAACCAACTTGTACACCTATGACGATCGGTTTCTGAGTTAATTTAATTTATAGAAAAAAAATCGCTACCGCAACCCAAATTATAAAAAATCATAACTTCCACAAAATACGACTTAGAGTGTTGAAATTTTTACTAGTAATAGCTGAATATTAGTGCTAACGCCTTGACAAAATTGAATTAAATAATTTATACAGGGCGTTCAAAATAAAATTCTAAAATTTAAAAACTTCAAACACGAATTACTTCGTTTTTTCAAATGGCACCTACAATTTTTAATTTTTTCAATCGATTCCTTTTTTATCCTCTTTCGATCTATATGGATACTTCCTATTTTATTTAAAATTTTAAAATTTTCCAATTTTACTTAAAATAGGAAGTATCCATATAGATCGAAAGAGGATAAAAAAAGGAATCGATTGAAAAAATAAAAAATAGTAGGTGCCATTTGAAAAAACGAAGTAATTCGTGTTTGAAGTTTTTAAATTTTAGAATTTTATTTTGAACGCCCTGTATAAATTATTTAATTCAATTTTGTCAAGGCGTTAGCACTAATATTCAGCTATTACTAGTAAAAATTTCAACACTCTAAGTCGTATTTTGTGGAAGTTATGATTTTTTATAATTTGGGTTGCGGTAGCGATTTTTTTTCTATAAATTAAATTAACTCAGAAACCGATCGTCATAGGTGTACAAGTTGGTTATCAAACTTACCTTAGAATTACACGTTTTATTCGAATTCAGCGTAAAAAATATACCATTCCATTTAAAATAACAAAGTTGGTATCGACTTCCGGTATAACCGGATGTAAATCGAACTTGAAAATATTTTTAAAAGAAGCGGCATAAACAATAACCAAATGAGCCCAAGTTTCAGAATTGAATTCCTTCTACTAATTCATATACTTCTAATAGCCCATCAACTTGAAAAACCCTGTATACGTCTAATAACGTGTCCTATTACAATATTTAAATTAAACCTAAAACCAGGGGTGTACTGTGTGGAAAAAATTGTTTACTAATTGAAAATGAATACAATAGAAACGTAGAAAAAATAAAGTAAGTAGAGTTTCACGTTTTTGTGCACACCCATATACGTGATAGAGGAAATTCGTGACGATTTTTCATTCCACAAATCGGTTTCCAAACAAACATACTCACTGTCTGTAAACTAAACGTATGTAAAATATATAGATACTTAGAGAATCGAGAGAGTTAGGTTAGATTCTAGATTATTAATCGGTCTTGAATTTTTCTCGCATAATTGCATTAACAATCGCGACAGTTCTTAGGCAACTGAATTCGTAATGGTAACAGCATTCCGCTAAAAAGGAACAACAAACGGGCCGCCACGCGAACGCGGTTGGCGTTGAATAAAGGAAACAAAGGCCGACGCTGTTTTGTTATTTAAACTATTAAATTAAGCCAGATAGTTAGTTGGCTGTGGCGAAGAATGGTCGCACACTCGGCAAAAACAATAGACCATCGCTAACGAGCGCCTGCCTTGGCCTCACCATCTACTAAAACGCTTTTCGCCAACCATTCAACAGTTTAACTCTTCTTCTACTAGATACTTATGTATACGTACCCCTAATTAATCAATTCGGTAAAAATTTTGGTCCTTCGAGCCGGATTTGATTATGTACCTACCTACCAACAAATCGCTGATTATTATTAATTAATAGTAAAAGGACGGCGACACGTGTGGGTGTATAAACATGCGTTTCCATGTCTGCAAAAATACATCTGTAGGTACACACCGGGATGCGGCCGAAACGGAGTAAAAAGCGCCGCTCATAGTAATAAAGACAAGCGGCGGGGCGGCGTTCGCGCCTAAAAATAGCGCCGGGACGCCCTGGCGGCGCCTTTTAAGTATAATTACTGCCTAATTTCCAGCCGAGGATGAGTTAAAGCAAAACAAAGGAAATGCCCGCAGAAAGTGTATCTACCATACTACGACGTGTGCCTAAGAGGGCAACTTCTGCTTAAAAAAAAAAAAAAAAAAACTCTGCAGCCATTAAAACTGAAGGGTAGAAATTTGAATAAACCTGCCCCTGCAGATATACACACAAAAATATTCAACTGCATACGAAATATGGTAATAAAATAAAATGAATCACCCCTGTGTCTATAGGTAAATAAATATTTTTACCGATAGGTAAGTAAAGAAGGTTTTGTTTTGTTTTGTTTTTATAGGATCTGAAAGGACGTTAACAGTACCTAATTGTCTGTTTTAACATAAACACAACTCAAACGGACTGAATAACATTATTTTTAATAACTTAAAGACTAATTTCTCGTTTCCTGAAGTTTCTTTTAATTGGCATATAATTTTCACGAGCCATAAAACCTAGCAAGCAACCATGTCAAAATAGTATCGAGTCGAATGAATCCTGTCTGAAAACTCAAAGTACAATTTGTGAAGAAGATTGTGTTATGTTGTGTAGCTTCTAAAGATAAAAACGTCGTCACGAATACAGAAAATCATTAATAAAAACGATCGTAAAGAACAGTGGTCATCATTGTAACAAAAATTGTGGTCATTTATAATCTTAATTAGCTTCACGAATTTATTCGTTTATACTTACATTAATTTGATTAGCAAATGATCAGCCGAGGGGGGTTTATATTTAAAATTGTAAGGTATTATTTTCGCGTTAAACTGTACATTCATTAATACATAGATAAATTAATAACTATGCAAATTATAATAAATGTTAGAGACCAATTGAAAAAAGTTAATGGAACAGTAGTTGCTGCTGCCAGCTGGGAAACTGTAATTGCATTTTAGAATTTTTACGTCATTATAGTTCGATTAACTGCAGCCTATGGCCACACCTAAAATATTAATTGCTGCAGTTACGTAGGTATATACGTATGCAATTAGAGTAAGTATTTCTCTTAAACTAATATACGTTTCTGTTCATTAAATATTCGAGCAAACATATTAAATACTTTCAATTACTTATAAATAAAAAGAGGACGGAACGAACAGTTTGGTTGAACTTTTTATACGTTTCATGCCACAAAATTGCTCTGAAATGTGCTCGGGGGGTAAAATATTTGTATGTTTTGTAATACTACTTATACAGACTCAATGTTCATCTATTCTTTGATTGGGGGATCCTCCTGTTTGTCCTATGTATGGTCCATAATAGATATACAGTCACAATCTCGACATAAAAACAAATATTATTTTGACTTTAATTTCGTTCATTTTGGAAATGAAATACCTATACACTAGACTAGTCCGTGAACTTTAAGTTTTTGTCATTTACAAGAAGTTAATTAATATCTACTAGAAGGTCTTTAACGAAATTGCAGCGGTTAAGCAGCTTTGATTTTTTGATTTATTTATTCCTTGTCAATAATATTACTCCAACGTAGGATGGCTGGTTGTTGGTTACTTTATATTAATTCAAATGTATTCGAATATCAATAACTCAAATCACAGTTGGGGCCAAATATTGTATTCGAGTTTGAGTTATAAAAGTTCGACTGAAGATGCAGATGAGTTATTAAAGTACAAATGTTGATTTTTGTGATAATTGAACTTAAAATACTGTACGATAAAAAATTGAAGGAATGTGTGTTTTCACGAAGATTCCAACAAGGCTCTAATCTCTAATTATAGTCACCTATATAAATTTATAAAAACAATACGCGAACCTAAATGTGAAGAATACCTTATGCTTGACTACCTCTACCTTTCATTAGACTTAGCCCCACCTAAAAAACTTAAATTTCTGCAGTTACGTAGGATATACGAGCAATTAGATATTTCTTAATAAATACTAAAGGGGTATTACTATAATAATAGGACGAAGCCAGCTATGTTCTTTTGTAACCTAAACCATTACGAAATTTGGAGCATGTGGTATGAAATATTGTCAGCTTTATGACCTCTAATAAGCAAGGCATCCACCTTGAGCCTCTTTTGTTATTTTCCATGAATCACTTTGTATATATGATAACAATTCATGTTAAGAATTTATTCTACTATATGAACAAATCCCTTAGATTAAGAGCTTCAATATTAAATGAATAGAGAAAATAGAAAATATTTTACTGAATTAAAAATAACTTAAGTTTTCGCTGTTTTAGGAAAATTAACTTCTTACAACTGTAAATATTATATATAAAAAAAAAATGTATGGTAAACATAGTGAGTACATTATATTAGAAAATATGTTAAACATACAAATTGGAAAAATTTTTGATATTATTATTATTATATTTGAAGGAATGTGTGAAGCTGAGCTGGGTTGAAAAAAATTACCTACATATTTAAAATGTGAGGTGTTGAGAGTTATTTATTCCTGACAATTTAACACTTGTTACATAATAATAATAATAACAATCATGACTGACCAGTAAGTAAGTAAGTAAATTAAATTTCGGGGTTTTTTTTTCCCGGGCTAATTGGGCGACACTTTTGTTTTTCCGGTGTCACAAACGGTGAAATTATATTATTATTATTATTAAGCTCAGCAGTTAGTTCGTGGAGCCAGCACTTTTTTTATCGAAAATTAACGGTTGGTTAGTTGTCACATCTTAAAACGATTATTTATTTCAAACAAGTTTCTGAATTATGACCGTGTTTAGTCGCGAGAAAGAATTAAAGACCACATACATACATACATACAGACACGTTCATTATATTTTCTAACGAATTTATTATATGTATTACTTGTATTATGTTACACGTATTAAGAATTATACTTATGTAGGTACATACTGTGACTAAACGGAACGCAAAACATTTGAGTTATCTACCTATCACCTTGTTAAACGCCGTGTTGTTAGTTAATAAACCGACTGACTTAGTCTAAATAATTTCTGTGCCAAATAAATAAACAATAAATTTTGTAAACGACACGATCATTAAAATAATAAAAATAACAATAGTTGTAATAATGTATGTATTATACCTACTACCAGGGGCTTAAAATAACAATTCGCGCACGTCTTGTTTCAACGAAATTAATCTCGATAGATTTCGTGGAATAATAATATTACGAAAGAAAAATAAACTATGTATTATTATTACATATGTTACGATACCCATATATCACTGTTATCAACGATAATGAAAAAGGGATTGGCCTATTTACCAAAATGATGTAAGTCAAGTATTATTATTACATTATTAACTTGTTCCGAGATTTTGCTTATTCCTTTTTAATCTGATTTTGAGTGTATTTGTAGATATATATAATATAATAACTAGCAACAATACCCGGGTAAAAATATATTACACGTGTGATCGAACATTGTAGAATATTCGCGAATTTAAAACTATCCAGAACATCCCATAATAATTCAAAACATTCTCTAACATTCTGAAACATTCTTGAATGATCTTCAAGATTCTGGAACATTCTTGAACATTGCCAAATCCTTTTGAAATGTTATAAGTAATAAAACATTCTTTTACTTCTTAGAAAATATTTAAACTCCCTGTAACATTCTAAAAAAATCTGCTATTGCTATTGCTAATTACTTAAAACATAACTGCGAGTGAATAGCTGCCCATATATTCAACTAAAAAGTAGATAATCTAAATAATATTTATTGCCACATATTTCGTAAAGAACATTAATTGGTAAATTATCTAAATGTGTCTGTCTAATCTCTAATAGAACATTTGGAAATGCATCAAAAACGAAATGCATTAATTATTGATGAATACATCAAACGGGGGGTTATCATGCATGCATGGGGTCAAAAGATTATTTGTATCATTTTTGTTATAAATCCTACGAATATTTTCCGATAATCAACACAGACAATTTTGAATAAGAAATTTTTAGTCGGTAGGTTACCTCAAAAGGAACACCAAATTATTTTTTTAATTTTATGTAGCAGTATCTAGTTATTTTTTTCTCGGATCTGAAATCGTTATTAATTGACTTAACACTTGATTCGATTTTCGTTCGTTATTTTATTACAAATGTAATAATTAAAGTGCAAAGTTTATCACACTAGAAGCAGAAAAAAAAACTCGACGACAATTTCATTTATACGTACGGTCGTCCGTATCTAATTAATTTTTATGTGTCACCGAATAGTAGATTAATTGCGACAAATTAAATATTATCAACTAATTCAAACAAACGATAATTGATAAGTCGACACAACAAATATAAAGTACGATTGCCAAAAATAACGAGGACACTTACTTATTACATACAGGCTGTCCCAGGTCAGCCAGTCCATTGAAAATTGAAATATGTACATACATATACAATTAAATTTTTTATCGATCGAGTTGAGTTTGTTTTCTATTTATTTAATCAGTCAACTAAAACCATATAAATTCATATGTAGGTATGTACATGATTTTAAAATAAATTGTACAAATAAAGTTTTAGAACGTTAAATTATCAGAAACAACAAAAAAAAAAACAATTGTGTCCTAATTTTTTAAGTAGTATCTACCTAATAGAGGCCTACATTTTAGGGGTGTAAAACTTAACAGAATAATAAGGGGGATGTTATACATCATATATTTCTGTTACTAATATTACTTTCTTTATGTGTCTTAGTATGGTATCTATGTACACTCAGAGGACTTTACTTCGTTCCCAATAGTTTTCTTAAATGGCAACGTTGCGCCTTTTCGGTCTGTATATTGTCGATAATGTAGGAAACAATAATATTGCGAGCAGAATCGCATCTATTGCTCGCTAGTTTCGTGGCTGTTTCAATGTTTACATACTTAATATACAGGGTCTTTTAAGTTGATGGGCTATTAGTATATCTATGAATTAGTAGAATGAATTCAATTCTGAAACTTGGGCTCATTTGGTTATTGTCTATGCCGCTTCTTTTAAAAATATTTTCAATTTCGATTTACATCTGGTTATACCGAAAGAAGATGTTAACTTTCTGATTTTAAATGGAATGACGTATTTTTTTTTTAATTTTTCGATAGAAAATCTGAATTCATGCATATTTTATAGGAGGCACTACTCCGAAAATATTGATGGATTTTGAGTTATTTAATTTTTTTCAAAATTTTTGACATCTGCACGTTGACATTTAAAAAACCGTAATTCAATTAATTTTTGAGATTTTGTTTTATAACTCGTAACAATTATTTATAACTACTCACATTATCGAAAAAAAATTGTGGTTATTAACTAAAATTTACAGGGTGTTCAAATTTTGTGGTCAAAGTTGGTCTACTTCAAAGAGGCATAAGTCAATTTTTTTTAAATACAATGATCCTTTTTTCATCACATATTCGAATTCCTCATTGAATTTGGCGTCTTTTGATATGGGGACTATCGTACAACTTTGCTTATACTTTTTGAGAAAATCTACAATTTGAAGTATGTCATTCCATTTAAAATAAGAAAGTAACATCTACTTCCGGTATAGCCGGATGTAAATCGAACTTGAAAATATTTTTAAAAGAAGCGGCATAAACAATAACCAAATGAGCCCAAGTTTCAGAATTGAATTCATTGTACTAATTCATATACTCATAGCCCATCAACTTGAAAGACCCTGTATATTAAGTATGTAAACATTGAAACAGCCACGAAACTAGCGAGCAATAGATGCGATTCTGCTCGTAATATTATTGTTTCCTACATTATCGACAATATACAGACCGAAAAGGCGCAACGTTGCCATTTAAGAAAACTACTGGGAACGAATTAACGTCCTCTCAGTGTACATACGACCCTATATTTAATCTATTTTGTGTCTGTTCTTTTTGAACTCTCAACCCTCTCAGTCATATGTAATTGATTTTTTTTTTTAAATACTTAATAACTAAGTGGTATAAATGGTATAATCCCTTAGGTTTCCTAAATTACCTAATGGTTTGTCAATTTCATGCCCGTGCCAAATAAAATAATATCTAAATAATATGGTGCAGGTCGCAGGGCTAAGCGCGGTAAATCGTGCGTGGGCCCCTTTAACAATGGACACACGAGAGAGGGGGGGCGCGACGAAAAGGGCACAGTCGGGGGCCCCCTGTTATTAATTACACACTTATACCATTGTCCGATGTCCAAGCCTCTCATATCAATTCCAAAAACCCCTCCGGGGTTAAGTTTGTTTAATTTCCCATGCCTGCTACCTAAACAACAACAACAGCAACCACCAGCTAACTTGATTGCTAACAGATCTATTTATCGGAACACAATAACTTGGCAGTCTTCATAACTCACCTACATACACACCTATGTATGTATGTTATGTTAGACATGTTATTGTAAATTATAAATTAATTTTTTAGATTAATGTAATAAGAGGGTTGAATAGTAAATTGTAATATCTACTATTATAACCACATACATATATCAATGTTATTGTAATTTTTGATCGAGCTCCTGGAGAGCCAAGGTCGAAAAATAAAAAGGAAAATGGTGTATTATAAACTACATACATATGTATATATTAACGTCCGATTTTATGACACATCATCGTGAGCAACAAACACAACCAGAAATTATTTTCGTTAAAATGTTATAGAGCCGGTCTATAAAAAAAATATTCGTGCTAGTTAGGACGGTTGTTAAATTTGGTACCTGTGAAGTGCTCGTTCTTTTACTTCTTTCGTTTTCTTAGTTGCCCATAATAAACTGAAAAGTTTTATTGCATCTTCCGATTATATTTAGGATTTATGACGATTACTACTACGTATTTTATCGAAACGTGTAATCGTAAAATCAAATAATTAATGAGAGCAAAGTTTTCAAAGTTCTGGAAGTTTCTAGAATGTTTCGCAAAACAACTGAAATTTTCTTAAATGTTCCCAAGATTTATGGAGAGCTCCCTGAACTTCCAAAACTCTTTGAGAAGTGCCTCAATAACTCTAGAATTATCTTGAAAACTTCTCAAAAGTTCTAAAACTTAAAAAGTTAGTAACCTATCTATCTGAAAGCCTACCAAAGTTTTAAGGCCTTTTGGAAAATGTTCTCGAACTTTTTAAAAATCTGACACATTCTGGAAAGTCGCTTAAAAGTTCTAAAACTATCTGGAAAACCAGTCAAAGTTTTGAAACTTTCTGGAAAGTCTCTCAAAAGTTCTTAAACATTCTGAAAATTTTTCAAAAGTTGTGACACTTTCCAGAAAGTCTCTCAAAAGTTCTAGAACTATTTGGAAAACCTCTCAGAAGTTCTCAAACTTTCTAGACAGCTTCTCAAAAGCTGTAGAACTATTTGAAAAGTCTCCCAAACTTTTGAAACTTTCTGGAAAGTCTCTTAAAAGTTCTTAAACATTCTGAAAAAATTTCAAAAGTTGTGACACTTTCCAGAAAGTCTCTCAAAAGTTCTAGAACTATTTGAAAAACCTCTCAGAAGTTCTCAAACTTTCTAGACAGCCTTTCAAAAGCTGTAGAACTATTTGAAAAGTCTCCCAAACTTTTGAAACTTTCTGGAAAGTCTCTTAAAAGTTCTTAAACATTCTGAAAAAATTTCAAAAGTTGTGACACTTTCCAGAAAGTCTCTCAAAAGTTCTAGAACTATTTGAAAAACCTCTCAGAAGTTCTCAAACTTTCTAGACAGCCTTTCAAAAGCTGTAGAACTATTTGAAAAGTCTCCCAAACTTTTGAAACTTTCTGGAAAGTCTCTCAAAAGTTCTTAAACATTCTGAAAATTTTTCAAAAGTTGTGACACTCCAGAAAGTCTCTCAAAAGTTCTAGAACTATTTGGAAAACCTCTCAGAAGTTCTCAAACTTTCTAGACAGCTTCTCAAAAGCTGTAGAACTATTTGAAAAGTCTCCCAAACTTTTGAAACTTTCTGGAAAATCTTTCAAAAGTTCCCAAGCTTTCTGAAAATCCTTCCAAAATTCTGACATTACGTTAAGTTCCTTAAACAATCTAGATAATTTCCCGCAAGTTCTGAAACATTCTAGAAATTATTTTAAAAGTTGGCAATCTTTCTGGAATGTTCCGCAAAAGTTGTACAACTAACTGTCTCTATTTCTTGTAAAATATTCTATAATATTCGCTAAGATAACTACTTCATCCATCCATCTACTTATGTATTTTATTATTAATAATGATAATCTACCACCGGTGTTTATTGGTGCTGGTAAAGAGCTGGAGCATCAGTAGCAACCAACATCCACGCAACAAAATATAATTGGACAGCGATATGGTCTTCATTAATGTAATTGCTTTGAAACGGTTTTATGAAGTACCTTTGGCACCACACCGTTATAACACGCCAGTTTTATCTGCTGCATTCACTTTCTGTGTGCTTATTAATGAACGAGGGACGGAACGTTTCTACTGTATGAACCTATGCTATGTGTGTACCTACGCACATAATATACAGATAGGTGTATGGAATTTATAAAAGAACGTTTTAGATAGCGCCTTCGACAATGCAATAATTCATTTCAAGAACTAGATTCGTTGCTGTATTTCTTGCTGGCTTGGAGCAATTAAAAAACCATCATCAAGTAACCAGTATCATTTATTTACATGTTGCTTATATTGACGACTAATTTGTGTGTCCAATTAACGACCAATTATCACATAGAGATAAGGAGGAAAAAATGCTAGAAGCGCGTATGTTTTTTTCTTCTAACGACCAACACCTCCAGGAATCATTAAAATGTTTTTAAATATAATCGTTCCCAATAAAATGCTGTCTAATTATTTGCATCGTATGATTAATTTTTAATTTAATTTTAACAGCCGCGAAATTTACTAAAATCAGTTACCCATAACACAAAGTGTTTTGTTGTTATTATTTGCCCTATAAACTGATAGGAATCACATTAACTTCTATCTATGTATGTATCTAATTGTCTGGACAATTTTGGACTAGTTAATCGTTTTCCAACTTAACAAATGCAAAAAATTGTCACATAAACAAACTAACACGTTCATTTATTATTGGTTATTAATTTTATAATTAAAAAGGAATTTTTAAAAAAATTTAAGTAGGAAAATTACACCATACAATAAGTACTTACTCAAATAATCAGTTAGTTATCAGTAATAATGGTAATGAATATAACATAATAAAGAATATTTATGGATGATTAAAATGCCGTAAAAAAATTAGAAAAAATTGAACTAGTAAAAGAACCAGCCTAAAAATTTTGTTTCAGTTGAAAATCAACAAACTTTATTGTTTTCTAGTTAGAACAAAACAACTGCAACTGAGGTGGGCGGAGTTATATCAGGTGCGTTGTTGGTTACAAAATCGTATTAAGTTTCCTATTTTATCGATATATTTTAAAAAGATTCGTATTTTTAGTCCGAAAATAGATCAATTTAACTTTGACGTTTTCTAATTGGAACTAAACAATTGCAAGAAAGGGTTAGGCGGAGCTAAAACAGGTGTATAAATGTATTAAGTTTCCTTAGAATCCTTAAATTTATTGAAAGATCCGTCCTTTCACTCCCAAAATGGTTTTAATTAAAAATCAATTACCTATTAATTTTTCTCTGGTTGAAACTACTAAACAATTGCAAGTAAGGTGGGCGGAGCTACAGCTACAACAGGTGTAATGTTGGTTGCATAAATGCATTCTAAATGTTTTTTACGTTGTATTATTTTATTTGTAAGATTTGTAGTGGTCAATAAATCTTAATCGTGACAGTGAGTAACTTATTAAGCGCCCATTTCCAATTAACTACCCGTTATAGTCCAATTTTCGACTTAATCTGTGTGAACTTGTCCGCGGGCTGTAATTTAAGAAAAAGACAGAGAGAGAAATAATGCATATATATATACGTTTTCCTCGATTCTGGCGATTGTAGCGTAGGTAGTAGGTTCCTCACCTCCATACACGGATACATATTACATACATACCATACACCAGCAAACAGCAAAAGTGTAGTATTGTAGGGGGGTTGTTGTTGTTGTTGCTGCATTGCCTTGCACCGGGGCCTTTGCTTCAGTTTGAACAACAATACGCACTCTTGGGGTTATTAAGAATGATGAGTTCGCTACTGGAGCGTTACGAAATAAACATAGTTAATCGGTCAAACAACTTGATGATGCTGCCGCTGTCTATAATAACGATTGTCTTTTTTCTCACTCGCTCGCTCTTTCCTCCCGCCGGCCGGTGCGGTCATCAATCGAACCAACCGGCCTCTGACCAAACACACAAGAACACACGAATTCGCCCCCACATTTTTTTATTTTTTATAAAATCTAAATCATACCTTAAATTCCCAAACTAAACCATCGTCATTGTATTGTGTGTTTGTTCAATTGTTCCCACCCACAGTTTTACAACGTGTTATTATGTCGAGAGACTAATAATACAGTAATAAGGTAACTGACCAACCGATTTGCCTCATAATCACAAAATTTATCATCGACAAAAGTTGTTAGTTCGTTTGATATTAAGCACGCATATATTTGTAATCGATTGGAGTCCGAATGCGATGCGGTTACAAGTCCATTAGACACCGTACGCGGTTAAGCATCATCCTGCGCGCTGCCCACGCTAATCCTCGATTAAACACCAATAATAATTGTAATTCTTCCACGCGACCAATGCGAAGACCTTAACAGTTAGTTCAGTATTTACAACCCTTACGTCTACATAATCACACAAATAATTCTGTTCTGGGACTAAAAATATATCTATACCTAAAACCTGAAAACAATGCTTCTATAATCAGACTAGAGATCATTACTTCCCCCACAATACATATAATCACTGGAAAATAATTTACAACTTGTTCCTGATTAATTGGCTATAACTTAAGATTTTTTTTTTTTTTGCTGAGAGAAAGAGCGGTTGGTTTGGCCACAGTTTGAGAAACGCTGGTAACCGTACAGATGTATCACATAAAGCGGATATTCATATAGAGTGATGGCGACGAATGCTAAATACAAATTTGTCTTGCAAGTCATATTAGTCTAGACTTTTAATTTAGAGAATGCAAAACGCAGTGACAATGAGTCGTAATGAGCGTTTAAAGAGTCCACCACGACCATTATACAATAATCGCAATGTCGGCAGATAATTTCAAAAACAAAAAAAAACTGAAAAACTACGAGGCCGACACTTTTTAATAGCGCACAATTTATTTCGTCTCAATTTTACAAAAACAAAAAAAAAATATTTGCTGAAATTTGAGAGAAATAGATTTTGATAAAAACAACCCTTAGATATTGTAAAAACTTTAAGAATTCTAATTTAATATATTGTAACTCCACCCACCTCAATTGCAATTGTTTAATTACAGGTAATTGAAAAAGTTATGATGGTTGTCAGTTTTGTTCTTCTCATCGATACAAACGAACACAACGAGAACAAAAAAAGTAATAATAAATTATTGTGATTGAAAACCTCAACCGAAATTAATTTGCACAACCAGTTTCTACTAGGTACCTACCTAGATTTCTTCTGATCGTGAGTAACAAACTAACTAACCAACCAACTGGATAAGCTACTAATACTACTATGACTACTCAGTCAGTCAGTCACACTCTCTTGCCATATACACGACGATGATGGTTGTTTCTTCTCAACGTTTCTTTGTTTAAGGTTTTGCACGCTTTTGTTTCATTGTCATTCGTTTGTTTGCCAATTTAGCTCACGTACAGTTTACCTTACTACTGCTGTAGTAACGGCCACGGATGCAGCTTTATGTCCTTCCGTTTTCAAAACGCGACTAACAGTTAGATACAATTTAGTTGAAGTACATATATATATTTTTTTAATTGTAGCCAATTTCAAATTGAACCAGTGTTGTTGAGTTTTATAGAGAAATTTATAAATATAACCGACCCTGTTACGATTAGTTACAAGTTTAATTTGGTGAATTTTTTGTGCGGAGGGAGCATACTAATTTGTGGAATTTTGTTGATTATTATTGCTCAAATTTTAATAGGTATCTATCAAAAAATCAGTTTGGAAAGAAGAGAACGCCTCTGAATATGACAATTAAAATACCATCACATTTAAGAAACAGATGGTGTTAACACCGGAGGAACTTGGGTTATTTTTGGACATGGGATTTGTACGAACTTCCGTAGAAAAAGGATTAGGTGTAGGTTATCGCGGTTGACACAAAATGGCCAGAAAAGTATTCATTAAATCCCCAAGATTCTATCCCGATTGTCATCGAAATCGTGAAAATCAAAATCAAATTTAGAAACAATAATAAAAGTGAAATGTGAATTATTAAAGTACCTACCTACACAACAAAAAAAAATCATACTGGAATGAGAACTAATTGTTAAGTAAATAGATAATAATTAATATGAATATTATTTCAAACGGTAAAATATTTGCTAAAGAATTTTATTATTGTCAGCCAAGTGAAAGTAACTCAAAACGGCCTTTCAGGTAAGACAAGTGCCACAAGTAATTAGTTCACTTAATAAGTAATTAAGACAATGTTAAGACAATTAAATAAGCAGAAAACGAAGAACACATAAAAATAATGAGAACCCTGATAATTAATTTAATTTATACGTATACAAAAAATTTTTAGAATTTAATTACAGTCAAACGTCGATAACTCGATAAGTCAAATTTTTCATAATGTTATTTTTACTTGTCGAACTTTTTCTATTACTCGAATCGAAGATAATATTTGGCGCAAAATGTCGAACTTTCTGGGCGCTTTTCAATACCTCGAAGTTTTTTGCATCACATTGTGACCCCCGAGAGTTTGACTACCACATATTGTCAATTTTTTTTGTTTTTCATTATTTTTAAAAATAATCATTAACTATTTTTACGTACCTATGTAGGTGTGAGTGTGTGTGTGTGTGTGTGTGTCCTGAACCTTTCAAGAAAAGCTACAAACAACTTGCACATGTGTCTAAAGGAATTAATTACCGCGATGGAAACAACATATGTACGTCTTGATCAGCCGAAAATGGTTCGTTTGTTTGTCGCACTAATTTCTTTTCTTTTTTCAACGCGTACGTACGTACATTATAACAAACTGGCGCGGCGCGCAGCTTGAATTTTAGTTCATCTTCGTCAGACGAAAGCCCGGAATTGAAACGAAAATAAATTCTTAATTTATTATTGTTCGATTTTCAGTATTTTTGGTTCGCTCGCGTTTGATGTCGATTATACCACCGTACCATCGGAATAAACATCTTTTTTTTAATTACACGTACCTAAATAGGATCACAAGAAAAAAAGTAGGTACCGATCGATTTTAATTGATTACGGCGATAATGAGGAGTACCCAGGTGGGTACCACCCATTGATTAAAATGGGTCACATGACCAATTTTGTGGGAACACTGGACACAGACCCTCACCCAAATTTCAGATGTCTTACACATCTTTCATCGCTAACAATAATTTCTAAGTACTTCATCAAACCCATTTTCCAAAAAAACGTTTCCCCATTCTCAATAACGTAAAAGAGATCTCAAAAACACCCTTACGAGAACTTACGACAATGTGTCGCTTCAGCTCTTATCACTCGACAATCCGTTTCCGCCTCGATCACACCACCAACCCCCCTGCCTGCCTGTTCTGTCGTCAACCCTCACGTGTCTATCTGAAGTTTAATTTAATTGCAAAGTTTCGACGACACCGATATCTGTTCTCCCGTCGTAGTCGTATTGTAATTGTCGAGATATCCTGTAGGTATATGGCCGTGTGGTGTATTTAGAGTAGTGGTGGTAGTTGATGGTTGATCATCAAGGAAGAACACGTTAATGGACCACGTGCTCGCCAGGCAGCAATTTTCTACTCAAAAACCGAGCGAAATACGTGGGTACGTAATGTACCTACCGTCAAAAAGATCGGGAAGTTCTTCATCCCCTTGCAAATGCACGAAAATTAAAAAACTCAAAGGGAATTATAATTGTTATCCAACAGGGACGATGTACCAATTCAATAAAATACCATGTTTTCTACTACTAGTACCTAAGTACATAAATGTCAGGTAGAAGAACTATCAGAAATTTCAAAATATAACATCCCTCGGCTCGGTTGTTTTTCAGCATGTTGTCCTCAAGGCCCGCTTTCTAATTCTACTAATTCCTGGTACAAGGGTCTTTCTGGTGGTCCACTTGTTACAATACCAGCCAGCACTCCATAATGAGGATGAAGTTTTCGTTGAGGGTGGCACAAACAGGCAATGTCTTCTTGTGATGGACGGACGAGGGTTAAGAGCCAACAATATGCAATAAATAATGCACCAGACAACAGAAGACGAAAATTGTGAAGCATTTTGGATGGATACAATTGTAAAAAAATCAGGATTTAGTTCTGAAACAACAACTTCCACTTTGGAGGTATGTAGTTTTATTTTTTATATTATTATAATAATCTCTTTTTCAGAAATAATTCCTCTCTCTAATATAAACTTAAGTAACTTGTAGCAGGCCAGTGTTTATCTCACCACCATTATTTGATGCATGCATGGAAGCAACCCCGATGGTGCCCATGAGATCCGGGGGCCCGACTGGTCCGATGGATGCCTTCTTATTCAACAACAAGCGGGCCGCATTCCTAAGGTCATTGTCCAACAATAACATGACTCGGCAGATCGGCCGACGCTGCTTTAAGGTCAGGTGGCTCCAACGAGTGTAGTGAAGAGAGATGGTGGTGGGTACAAGTGGCGCATAACTTTACGTTAGTTAGCCCTGGGCCCGGCCGTGGAGACTTCACCTTTTTTTTTTGTTTTCGTTTTCTTCTTCCTCTTCTTTATTTTATTTAATACGGAGAGAAATAGAGAGACGCATCCAACCAACAACAAGAGCTTTTAAAATTTTGAACGGTTTCCAAACAGACAACTAAGTAGGTACTTGAAATAGTACCATGGGATTTTTGTACAAAACAAAAGACAAAAAGAAAGACTAAATCATTCAGGGGCTTATTGTGGACGCGGCGGGATTTCAAATACATATCCAGAAAATAATTTAATATTTTTTTTATCGTTAGTTAGTTAGTATCATAAAAATTTCTAAACCCCATTCTTTCTCCTTTTGAAAAGCGACGACACATTTGCAAAATCAATAAACCATTTGATCTTTAACTGATTTATATTTTTATGTTACATTTGCGGATGATTTAAGATAGTCTTTGATGCGATGATTCCTTTGTTAAAAGATTTACTAATATACTAAACATTAATTTACGATTATCCACTCGTTCACTCACTCAATAAAAATATTTCGCGGTGTCTCGTCTTTTTAGTCAGCAGTAAGCAAGAACCTGATTTGTGTCTTCTAAAAATGCACGAGCGAAAGAATTTTATTTAAAATTATGACGGTCCCTCCTTTCTTCAAACGCGTTTTTTTAACGATCCGAACTAATAGACCAAACGGTTCTAAGTACTTAAGCTTTCACCATCAAAGCAACAATTCAAGATCGGTAAATTTTCTCGGAAAGACAGATGACGTTTATGTAATGGCACAAAAATATCCTGAAGATTAACTATTAAATCAAATTATTTCGAAATGCCATTATCATAACGACAAGACAAGGATCTGATAACGCCATCAAAAGCACAAAACACGTCCAATCTAATGTCCCACACATATCTGTAATCGTAACGTTCCGGTTTATAATGGCCATCATAATCCATCAAACCATTTTAGTAAACTCGTTATTAATAACCGGCGAGGACCATTTTTCAAAAAACCTGCCTTTTTCTCTCCTCTAGGAATGTAATATTCATATAACAGTCATCTAACCTACAGGCAAAGAAACTTATTTATTAATGGGCGGGCGGGCTCAGCTGCTATTTCTTCAATTAATTATATTATTATTCATTGCAACGAATTTTACCAACGACCATAATATAAATTCCATAAATAGTCTAATGTATTAACTAAACCATTATACCATAATTCTAATTCGGAAAACAGCATCCTTAACTCATTACCCTGTCCAAAAACTTTATGAGTCTTCTGATCTACAGGGTGGACACATTTTTTACCATAACATATTATAAACTACTGAAAGGCAGAATGAAACGACGAACTTTGGCCAAAAATTTGTTATTAAAATTCTGAACACACCTGGTCTGGCCTGTCCATGTCGTTCTTTACTATAATAAAATTATTCTCGTTATGTAGTTTCATTTCAAGTGGAAAAAATTTAGTGGTAAAGGCAATGAGTGCTAGTGCTCGCAAATAAATATGAATTCAGCCGAAAAAAAGAGACATATTTTGTTAACATAAAAAAGCCAATGTCAATATACATATTACGGTTCAGCCTATTATTTATGTACATATAAATAAGATAAGCCGTGTTCCTTGTCCGAGGATTGGGCGATACAATAAACATAAACCGAGCTAAAATATCTGTCCGTCTATCTATACTAGGTACATACCTAGTATATTATTATAAATAATAAAAAAAAAAAGAACACGACTTGATGCTACATCTACCATAGTCTCACAAGAATAATGATGAGAATCCTTAAAAGTATGCAAAATAACGTAATACGTACACTGAGAGGACGTTAATTCTTTCCCAGTAGTTTTCTTAAATGGCAACGTCGCGGCTTTTCGGTCTGTATGTTGTCGATAATGTAGGAAACAATACGTAATATTGCGAGCAGAATCGCATCTATTGCTCGCTAGTTTCGTGGCTGTTTCAATGTTTACCTAAATACTTAATATACAGGGTCTTTCAATTAAGTTGATGGGCTATTAGTAGATATATGAATTAGTAGAATGAATTCAATTCTGAAACTTGGGCTCATTTGGTTATTGTTTATGCCGCTTCTTTTAAAAATATTTTCAATTTCGATTTACATCCGGTTATACCGGAAGTAGATGTTAACTCTCTTATTTAAAATGGAATGACGTACTTTTTTTTTACATTTTCCGATAGAAAATCTGAATTCATGCATATTTAATAGGAAGCACTAATCCGAAAATACTGATGGATTTTGAGTTATTTAATTTTTTCAAAATTTTTGACATCTGCACGTTAACATTTAAAAAACCGTAATTCAATTAATTTTTGAGATTTTGCTTTATAACTCGTAACAATTATTTATAACTATTCACATTATCGAAAAAAAAAAATGTGGTTTTTAACTAAAATGTACACGATGTTCAAATTTTGTGGTCAAAGTTGGTCAACTTCAAAGAGGCATAAGTCAATTTTTTTTAATAGAATGACCCATTTTTAACTACATATTCGAATTCCTCATTGAATTTTGCGTCTTTTGATATGGGACTATCGTATAACTTTGCTTATACTTTTTGAGAAAATCTACAATTTGAAGTATGTCATTCCATTTAGAATAATAAAGTTAACATCTACTTCCGGTATAACCAGATGTAAATCGAAATTGAAAATATTTTTAAAAGAAGCGGCGTAAACAATAACCAAATGAGCCCAAGTTTCAGAATTAAATTCATTCTACTAATTCATATACTAATAGCCCATCAACTTGAAAGACCCTGTATATTAAGTATGTAAACATTGAAACAGCCACGAAACTAGCGAGCAATAGATGCGATTCTGCTTGCAATATTATTGTTTCCTACATTATCGACAACATACAGGCCGAAAAGGCGCGACGTTGCCATTTAAGTAAACTACTGGGAACGAATTAACATCCTCTCAGTGTATGTACGTATTTCCGGCAAGGAAAATACAAATACAACAAACGGAACGAAAAGTTAAAAACATGGTCGGTTAAACTTTCACCTCTGCTGTATATTTCTATACAGGCTTGGAAACAATTTCGATCACCTGTTAGTTAATAGCGCCAAATGCAAAAGAAACCAACCCTGCTGCAGTTATTATGTAGTACATAATTCTACAGTACCGAATGTTGCAAAATGATTCCTAAATGTGTACGTACACATGTACATCATTTATTAACATTATACGTTGTATTAGTGCTTGTGCTACTCTTTATTCAGGCGTAATACGGTTGTCACCTTGAATTTTAAAAACACAGCACTCCTTTATCTGTCGATTGATGTTTACTATACGGTTTTATAATAATAACAACAATCAAACGTCACGCTACATTTTACAATAATTGTTACATGTATGTAAGTAGTTCAACCAACAATGGAGTTGTTACTCGTTTATAATTATATATTATATATATATAAGGCGGTGTGATTCTCAAATACCACAAAATACGTACCTACAAAAAGTAAATCGAAATAAAAAATAAAAATGTCATGGGTGGTGGTAAATTAAATTCTGACCTGTATAGATGTTGCTGCTCCATTGGCGTAACTGTATGGTGACATGAGGTATCCCATGTTGAAGGAAGATGTGTGTGGTGTTGGCTCGATTTTTCCTGAAAAGAAAAATAAACATTTTCTTCACTAACACACAAATAATGACGGATGCAACCCCTTTACGTACTTAATACTTTTTGGATTTGTTCCTTTTAAACCACCTTTATTTAAAATACTTTTGAAAACTAACCCTAGGGTATTTGTGTGTCCCTTTTGTGAAAATTATCTTGATGTGTGAAATAAGACGCCCTCCACGATTAATTACAAAGGCCGCCCCTAACACAGCCGTTATTATAATAATTTAGCAATTATAACAGCAAGAGGACGAGAACTTTTTTAGCTTTTAAGTACTTAATAGTAATCGTCTCATTTGAATGCGTTGTTCGTCCAGGGCGTCGTTCAAGGAAAGCTCGGAATATGCAAATCGAGCCACTTGACCGACCACTTTCCTTCGTTTTCTCCCTCTGTCTTTTTCGTCGTCAGATCTCTTTCTTTTTACTACAGGCTACAGTTTGAAATTTTTACGTCCACAAATTAAAAAAAAATAAATCATGGGAATGTACTTATGTAAATTTACCTACTCTATTAACCTATACGTAGGTACCTAAAATGGACTACAATACTTTTTATGGTCTAGGTCTATTCAGTAGCATTTCGTAACAATTAATAATGACCCTCTTCATTCTCATTAAGCGGGAGACCGAAATGGAACAGTATAATCACAAATCTTATTGCCATCCTAAATTATCCTTTCCTTTTCCCTTTAAAACAACAGCAGGATAGTTTACATTAAATCTATTCCTTCACATCACCTTTAAATTTTATTGGAAAGTATTCAATCGCCCTGTATATCTAACCCCTCATCAATTGCCTATTTATATCTTGTGATAACAGATTTATCATTTTTTATCTGTATTTATTAAACTAATTAAGTAAGTTAATTTACAAACAACCAATTTCGAAAAATGATCGAGTAAAAATGCAAATGGTTTTTTGATGAGATGTTCATAACACGATAATAATGGTGCTCAGAAGAAACTGCATTAAAATTAATCTCAGTTATTTATTATAAGTGTGTAATAATACGTGCAAACGTACGGTACGTAATACAATTATAATCAGATGTAAATTCTTTACTACGCCGGTCTTAATTATGGATGGCCGCCAATTAACGATGTAGAAAATTAATTCGTGTTGGGTGCCTCATTAAAGAGAAAACTACAAATTAAAATTTCACGTATGTATGTAGATTGGATACTATTACTACTACTACTACTACTACTATTACTACTGTTTTATCTTGAAGAAGACAAATTTATTTACCATAACAACACTTCCTGATGGTTGATTTATAAGGTTATAAATTAATTTGGAAAATAGTGTTACTATTATTGTCACAACATATGTTAAAGTTATATATATTATTTATTAACCATCTCACAATTAGAAAATGAAAATTTTCAAGATACCAATCTATTTTATTTTTTAAATTATTCATTAATAAATTTTTTGTTATGTAGGTAAGGGGTCGTTTATAAAATAGGTTCGCATACAGGGGGGAGGGGTTTTGCTGAGTGTTTGGACTTTTGATAAATAGAAATATTATTTATTTGTTCGTTACAAACGATATTTATTAATTTATTTAAATCCTTACATTATGAAAATAAAATAAATATTTTTCACTATCAAAATTTGTGTATTATCAATCAAAATTTATCATGTTCAGGGGGGGTGTTTAGTTTTCGTGACGTAATATTTACAGGGGGGTCACAGATAGTGTGACACACGTGACAATGGGGTGGGGGGGGTAAAAAAAAGGCTAATTTTAGTTTTTGTTATCTCCTTCAGTTAGGGGCTGTTCATAAAATACGTCACACTAAAATAAGCTTTTTTGACCACCTCCCCCCGGTTGTCATGCTGTGTCACACTTTTTGTCACCCTCACGTAAATATTATGTCTCAAAAACCAAACATCTCCCCTGAACATGATAAATTTTGATTGATAATAGGTACACAAATTTTGATAGCAAAAAATACTTATTTTATTTTCATAATAAAATTTAAATATCTTTTGTAACGAACAAATAAATAATATTTCTATTTATCAGAAGTCCATGCAAGGATTCTGTAAAAATTCAGTAAAATTTTTTGATGAACCGCGATCGTCACGTTGCCGTAGACTCCCCGCCCCCCCCCCTTGTCAAAATCAGCAAGACCCCCTCCCATCCTTGTATGTTAATTAAAAAATATTTTTTTTTCTAAATTTCTATTCTTTTGGCATACGGGCCGTATTTTAAATTGACCCTGAACCACATTTACACTTCTAATCAGTCAATCAATTAATTAATTACATATAAACAAAAATAAAGAATGCGAACGAATAAAATGAACATTTAGACGGGCACACGGTAAATCAAATCAATCGTTAAGTAAATTTGGCCGTAAAGGAAGAAGACGACGACCACGATGGTCGTGGTCACACCGTCTTATTACCGTGATCTCGCGCGGGGGCTGATGATTAACAAGAAGGAAAAGCAGTCGGACGACTTCGCTTTCAGAAGAGAGTTAACATACATACGTAGTTGTAGTTATTCTCTCTCTGCTTCTTCTCTTCGGCGTCGTTTCGCTTTGCTCTTGCTTTCGGTGGTCTGGGGGCTCTTGGACCGATGGATACGACGACGGACGGTACCAACAACGTGTGTGTGTGTGTGTGTGTGACGGTGGGTAATAAGAAGACCCAGGGGGGGGGGTTGTGGCGGGCCGCGGAGGGGGTGGTGAATGGGTCGCTAATACGGGCGTCCTTCAACAAAAGCGAGAGAGATCGTACCGACGAGGCATTACGAAAAACGTGTCCGTTAAAACACACATACGGATTTGGAACGATTTTTGATGCTATACAGGGTGACAAATATGTTCCATCAGCCAGAATCTTAATTGTAATTCTAGGTACCATTAGGGGTTGAATTTGCTTACTTCAAAATACACTTTTATTCTAGTGGTAGGTATGTTTACGTGCATACGTTTATATGTGTTTGGTTTGTTGGAAGAGACTTCTAATGTTACAAAAGCACATTTCGCGGGTCAACGATTTCGGACCGTTTTTGCCCTTCGAACGGCGCGAGTTCGCGTAACAATATCGCGTACTATGTAGATCTTGCTTGACCTTGGCTGCTATGCGATTAAAAAGCTTTATCGCAGTCATAAGCGAGCAATCGGTCGCGCCAACGGCCGTTTCGACTTTTGTTTCGTCTGGAACATTATACATTTAGTATTTGGTCGTATCGTATGTATAACTAACTGACTGGTGTGTGCAAAATTTAAGTTTACGTCATCGAACCCCCCCGAATCGAAAACGTTCACGTGCCTCGAACAAATGCCAAACAATTAACTCGTGAACGATGACAATTTCCAGGCCATCGACATTATTATTAGAGCTGCTATGGTAACAATTATTCTTCTACAGCAGGGGTCAATTTAAATGCTGGGGTCTTTTTTTGGAAAGAGTTCGTGGTTTTGGTTGTTGGAAAACGACAGAGAAAAATTCAGTAACCGAACAGCGCGAGCATTAACAACAATTTGGATGCTGGCCAAAACACTTACGAAAGAAACAGGAAGTAGTTGTGATAGATAGCGATTTGTTACGCAAATTACGTTTTTCTGTAAAGTGCCACATTAACAGAAAAACTTTGTCACCACACATATAATACGAGATTGTTTTACAGGGCGTTCAAAAAGAAATTGCAGTTTCTCACGGCATGTCCACCCGCAATCGCACTTGTTACGTCCGTCGGCTGCGAAGAGAAGAAAGGCGAGGGGTTGCAGGGGGTGGCCGGGGTACCAAAGACGACGAAGACTAGAGCAGAACAGAGCAAGAGCGGAAGGGGGCTCGAAACAGGTGCCAGGGGTCCTTTGGTACAGGGGACGGACGACGAGCGAGGTAAAGGAAGAAGAATCGCAGCAGCACCGGCAGCGAAATCGAGGGGACGGGGGAAAAGAAAGAACAAGCAAGAGACCTGTTCATTCACAACACGTCAACTGGGACCGCCACACATAAATAATTATTGACGGGTAAATTAAATTTGAAATGTTTATTATATGAATAAGGTTCCAAAAGTAGATTGAAGGAGAAGGTGCAACTTTTTGATCGGTGGAGTAGGTATACGTACAAATTAAAATTTGTAACACATGAGAGGGAGAGGGGGAGGGTCCTTATAAAAAGAGAATGAAAATAGATATAGATTTATAATTGAATCAGAAAGTTTGAGGAGCACGTAAAATAAAATAATATTTGTCATACATAGGGGACGATTTTAATGAAAAATATCTATGGGAAGGGGTACAAATACAGTTCTGATCTGAATTCAAAAGTGTTTTTAGTTCAAAAAGGTTTAGAGTTGAATGAGAGTGTTTCTGTCTTCGAGGAGTAAAAAGCTCAAACTTCGATAAGTCGAACCAAATTGGTGTAATTTTTACCTGATAAGTCGAACTACTATTGCTTGAATGTCTTAATAATATCGAGATAATATTTGGCGTCACACATTTTCTGGGGGAATTGTTTAATAATAACCAGCTGCAGGTACTACACAATTAAGCAGTGAGACAGTTCACTTTTTACGATTATTTATCATCAAAACGCTCTGCCTTTTAACAAAAAAATCAAATCTTACTGCAACATAAAAAATCATATAGTGATTCGAGTTAGTTATCGAAGTTCGACTGTATTTCTTTGATGGTAAAAATTACCCCATAGATGCTTACTTACGTATGTTTTAAGTAGTAAAGGACCGTGGGTGCCAACTGATGTCCACCACGCTCGTTACCCACCGCCAATCTTTAACTGCTGATTATGGTACTTTATATATGTGGTGCGCTGACCAGACCTCGATGACGGGGCCCTGCCTGCCGCGTATATAATTTAAATCATGCTTAATGGGTAACCGGGGCGGCTCATTATGAGAGAAACCCGACGAAAATCGTACCGCAGAGAACAACCAGCTCGTTTATTTTTCTACGTGTGTGTGTGAGTAAATGAGTGTATCTGTGCGAACACATTTATCCTTGTATTTTGTATATGTGTATGCAGATTACCTACCTCCCTACACAATACATGTATATATATGTATGTATAAGGTAAATAAGTTTGTTTTTCGAACAGGAATTCGCGCCAAACTAATTTGAGAGGCCGATGATATAAGGAAGGGCTTGTTTGTTGGCCTACCACCTTATTATATAAAGGGGCCACTGATTGTTTAGGTCAATCAGAGAGGCTAGTAATAAAAGATGATGCGATGAATGACAATAAAAGTGGTGGTTATAATTATTTATTGTAAAACACTTATTCTTTACACGTATATCAAGCTAGCACGACAAAGTTATTTTTCCGATTTCTAACTTGCACTATAATTTGTCGCTAATTTGTTAGCAAATCCAAAAATTTGTCGCTCGTGCCGTTTAGCCATAATCAGCTGGTATAATGCTAGCTTGATATCAAGCTAGCACTACACATAGCGTATCTCGAAAACGAAATGTCGTAGGATATTATTGTAAAGGCCATAATTTGTCGCTGAAAGGTGACACATTCAACAAATTTGTCGCTAGTCTTACCTTCAACTGATAAGCGAAAAACTGCTGGAAAACATCAAACAATTAATCAAGGAGTTCTTTGTTACATTTGTTTTAAGAGACCGGATTTATTTAACAATTTTTTTTTAAAATTTGGTTCTTCCCTGTTTCCCCCAAGATGGGCAACACGTTACCTTTTGAGGGTTTGATGGGTTTTCAGTAGTTTTTCGCTTATCAGTTGGCGACAAGACTAGCGAAAAATTATTTGAATGTGTCATCTTTGAGCGACAAATTATGGCCTTCACTGTAATATCCTACGACATTTCCTTCTCGAGATATGCCATATGTAGTGCCAGTTTGATGGTTTTCCAGTAGTTTTTCGCTTATCAGTTGATGATAAGACTAGCGACAAATTCGTTGAATGTGTCACCTTTCAGCGACAAATTATGGCCTTTACAATAATATTCTACGACATTTCGTTTTCGAGATACGCTATGTGTAGTGCTAGCTGGATATCAAGCTAGCATACCAGCTGATTATGGCTAAACGGCACGAGCGACAAATTTTTGGATTTGCTAACAAATTAGCGACAAATTATAGTGCAAGTTAGAAATCGGAAAAATAACTTTGTCGTACTAGCTTGATATACGTATTCTTTACTTTATTAAGTAAATAACGAACAAATGAATGTGTTGAGTGGTGGTATCTCTTTATAAAAAAACAATTGATGGAAATTTCGAAACAAAAGAGGTGACTCCAAATGAATTGACAAAACAAACAAAAACCCAATCTTACCAAACACGGGGCTGTGATCCGACTTTGACACATTTTTTGTTGCTGAGTAATTACCTCCAGACTTTTCCTGAAACAAGAGAAACAGCACTGTTAGATTAAATGATTTAAGTAATTGTTCTTGAAGGGACCATTAAATAAAGACAAAAAAGGTGCATAACATTAGGTCTTCACTCCCATATACCAAATATATAACCTAACCTAGGAATTTTCTCGAAAACTGCAACACTACCCCTATACATTTCTAATTTTTTGCGAACAGAAATTTAATTTAAAATTTCTTGCAAGGTGCCCTACATCCTCATTAACTTGCTTCGCTTCCTTTAACTCGTCTATTCCTTAGGGGCTGTTTATAAAATACGTCACGCTAAATATAGCTTTTTTTAACCCCTCCCCCCCGGTTGTCACGCTTTTTGTGACCTCCCTGTAAATATTAGGTCACAAAAACTAAACACCCTTCCCCCTGAACATGATAAATTTTGATTGATAATACACAAATTTTGATTTATTTGATTGTTATAATAAAATTTAAATAAATTAATAACAAATAAATAATATTTCCATTTATCAGAAGTCCAAGGATTCTGTAAAAATTCAGTAAAATTTTTTGACGAACAGCGAACAGACCCCCCGTCCCCCCTTATCACACTCAACAAGACCCCTCCCCCATGCGAATGTATCTTATGAATAGCCCCTTATTGACTTTCAAAATTTCTTCTGGTCTCCTATTTTTTCTAATATCTCTTTTTATCCACGATATTCCCTTTATCGCTCCCCTATATAACTCCCAGTTTATTCTGAAAATCGACTATTTCTTCTACTTTTTTGTAAATATTATCCTGACCCTACTTCAACCTCCCTCCCTCTATCCCCTTACTTTATCAAAAATCATTCGTTAGCATTGTCTTTTACACATAATTCTAGCTACGTATCTACTATATTATAAAGACATATAATTTTGATGGCAAACGGCATTCTTATTAATAAATAATTCGCATGTGCCGCATAATGTACATAACACTCACACTCATAGAATGTGGTGAAGAGTGAGAGAGAGAGAGTGCATACACACACACACACATGAAAAAAGAAAACAAAAACCACACGCAAAAAAAAAGAAAAACGCATTCACAGACTGTGACACATATTTGGTTCGACGCCAGGAAAGTATAAAGCCGTACACTTATTTATTATTTATCTATGGCACATGCTGGGCCCCTGCCAAGCAAACGTTTTTCGCTTATAGGAAACGAACCAGCGTCGCATTGGGATCCAACATCCTCTTTTACCTAATAACGATAGATAAAAAGGAACGAGAAGGAGAGTCTTTATTAATACCGACGAAAATTTCACCCTAAATAATACCTAATACTTAAACAAAATAAAATCGTCAGTTACATAGCTAGAGGATTAGTTATTAGAAACAAATTAGATGCAGGAACAGGAGTATAAAGAGGCAGAGTACAATAAATTAGAAATGTAGGCTGGTGTGCGCTAGTAAAATTTTCGTTTTGTGCTTGTCATAATGATGAAGCAGAAGTTTTTAATTAACAAGTCCCAGTTGCCATTATTCTCTGCCTAAAAAGTTGCCAGTCGTTAAACTTTTGCTGGAACCCTCGTATCGCGGCTAATTATCCGGTAAGTGCACTTCGTGCAGAAGATGGCTTGATTTTGGAGTCTTTATGTACGACAACGTACGTAATGTGGTACACACACACACACAGGCAGACGACATGCATATATCGTCGTATATGAATGTGTAGGAGGAAATAGGCGAAAAAGCGTTCCGCGTTTTTAAAAACAAAAAGCTCTCCACTATTACTACTACTACGACTACTGTAGGTATGTACAAGAGGAGATAGAGAGCATCCATTTAAAAGTTAGTTTTTCTTTGATCTAGCCGCTAGCTAGCAATAATAGTGCTACAAATATGTTGCAAACGTTCTTATTTACCTACTAAGTACATATTAAATTACTATTCACGTACATACGAGTTCGCTAATAGTTTGTCCGATTTTTGAATAAATGATACTTAATATGTAATAAAATTATAAAACAACCTGCACACCTGTTACCTACCTAACTAACTCTATGACAACGATAACGGTGGCCTGAATAAACACAAAGTATGTAGACTTAATAATAATACATAGGTATCTATGGTACCTATAGTAATAATTGAAAGCTAGATAGTTAACTAGCTGGTTGGTTGGATATGGTACCTACGCTAACTTTTAGATAATGTGTACGCACGTGTCAAATACATAAGTGAATGTAATCTGTAAAAGCCGATAAAAGTAACATCGAAAGTATATCTATAAATACATATTTTAATAAATTTTAACTGACAACAACTATTGGAGATCATTTTTGTTATTGGGGCAAAATACCTACATACAGGTACCTACCAAAATAGTCGGGAATAACAGATATCTATCCTGTTTATTGACTGAGCAAAAAAAATATATAGAATTTAAGAGAGCTCTACATAAAGAAATAGGTCCACCAAATTCTCTCTTAAATAAAAGGAAGAAGATCTCTTTGGTTTGGTAAATCATAAATTTAATGAGGGTGGTTACAACCAGGGTTGTCGTGTTTAAATTTGTCAGTAAAGTTCCGAAAGTCACACAGACTTCTTCAAACTGATTGCTACATTATACATTTTAAGAAAACTAAAGGCGTTAATTAGAAAATTTTTGAAGTTAGGTAAGGATGATCTTTTTACGAAAGTAAAATAATTTCAATTGACTGCTACTTCCGATTATAGGTACCTACCGGAAGTTGATGCCAAATGGAATGTTAAAATACACTCTGCCATTTAAAACAACAATTTGGCATCAACATCGCTACAATCCGGAAGTGGCTGCCAAACTTCGGTAACTCGAATCACCTTGATATGTACCTATTTATTCATGTTACTTTTTTTCAGTGCACTTGTTTATAAAATTTGATTTTTGGTCAAAAGACTCCAAAAACTCTGTACCTACCTACAGTAAAACTGATTGGAAAAAAGTTAATTCTGAATTAGTATCTATGGCTCTTTATTTATTTAAATCAAAAGCAAAATATGTACGTATATCAAGCTAGCACGACAAAGTTATTTTTCCGATTTATAACTTGCACTATAATTTGTTACCAAATCCAAAAATTTGTCGCTCGTGCCGTTTAGCCATAATCAGCTGGTATAATGCTAGCTTGATATCAAGCTAGCACTACACATAGCGTATCTCGAAAACGAAATGTCGTAGGATATTATTGTAAAGGCCATAATTTGTCGCTGAAAGGTGACACATTCAACGAATTTGTCGCTAGTCTTATCTTCAACTGATAAGCAAAAAACTGCTGGAAAACATCAAACAATTAATCAAGGAGTTCTTTGTTACATTTGTTTTAAGAGATCGGATTTATTTAACAATTTTTTTTAAATTAGGTTTTCCCTGTTTCCCCCAAGATGGGCAACACGTTACCTTTTGAGGGTTTGATGGGTTTCCAGTAGTTTTTTGCTTATCAGTTGAAGATAAGACTAGCGACAAATTTTTTATTGAAAAATTAGGCCTTTAATTTTTGACACCCCGGTTAAAACCAGTTTGATGGTTTTCCAATAGTTTTTCGCTTATCAGTTGAAGATAAGACTAGCGACAAATTCGTTGAATGTGTCACCTTTCAGCGACAAATTATGGCCTTTACAATAATATCCTACGACTTTTTCGTTTTCGAGATACGCTATGTGTAGTGCTAGCTTAAATATCAAGCTAGTACTACAGCTGATTATGGCTAAACGGCACGAGCGACAAATTTTTGGATTTCGTAACAAATTAGCGACAAATTATAGTGCAAGTTAGAAATCGGAAAAATAATTTTGTCGTGCTAGCTTGATATACGTAAAATATGTGCAGGTAGCAAACTATGTATATATGTATCTATGTAACTTTCGAGTGAGTAGATAGCTACTGATGAGAAAAAAAACCTAGACGAACCATTGTGTGACAACGAATTTTTGATAGTAAGTATCCCGGGTAGTTCCAACATTTATTTAAATTCGAGTCATGATACTCGAGAGCCGCAGGTGGAATATTCAAACAGAGACGGACTCGTAACAATTCATACATGCATACCTACCTACATAAACCGTTTACATTACATACTGTATGTAAGTACATATTAGATCCAGGAGAACCCAAAACATATCATCTTAGAAAACTAATAAATTCCTTAAATTGCGACGTTTCTATAGATAAATATTACGGTACCCACCTTCAACAATTCAATTGTCATTTATATTTAAATCTGTTTTTATTACCTACATATGTACCTACAGTGGTGGAATTAAAACGGTATGCAAAAAAACTCTTAAAACGGAAATCTACACAAATATTTAAACAACTAGGTACATGATATTGTGTACACACGTAAGATTACATTGTGTACGACGATCAATTTTATATAAGTACGTATCTATGTATTTATTTGCATGTCCATGTCGTTAAGAGTTTATCTGAACAAAGTATATATATATATACTCGTTCGTTCTAAAGTACTTCCTGTAAATGTGTCAAGAAAAAGAGACGAGGGTTATCATACTGTGGACATTCTTCGATCCGAGGTTTTACACAAAAATCAAAAACTACACGACACTATTTCTACATACATACGTATACGTATTCTTATCGGAGTTGGTAATGTATACGTATCTTCGTCATTTGTTCGTGATAAAAAGCGGATCTATAGTGTAAATAATGTACCCACAATGACTTCCTGTGTTCGGGAATTGACGATTAAACAAACAACAAATAATAACATCAGTCTATAAATTAACTGAAATTGGTCGACCAGTGTAGAGGAGTACCTACAAGACCTCTTATCTTTAAGACTGTAATCAATATCTACTATCAATAAATAGTAATTTATGTTGGTTAAAAATTTACCTACAGTGTATATATGTAATTAGAGATAAAAAAATTGAACGCGACTATTTCAACTGTTTAGGTATTTAAAGGTTGATTCATAAGCTTTCTGTACCTTCTTATGTTTACAGTGAAACAAAAACAATTTCTTATTAGATTGATTCACATGTTTTCTTACTGTTCTGTCTGCAGTGAAACAAAAACAAAAAAAAAACAAATGCATAATCTAATAAGAAACAGTCGCAACAGAAAAACAAATATCAATAAATTTTGGAAAATATCGATGAATAAAGATATTTTATCATAAACAACAAAGCAACTTCATTAAAAATACATAACTAGGTACACACGAATTTTTTAAAAATGCTCGAAAACTCATTGTACATACAATACCTACATACATATGAACAAACACACCTAACAAACCTTATCTACACACTGATAAAGTGTGCTCTTCATTTGTACTTGTCTAAAACATTGTATGCGAATAAACGAAAAAAATTTCCAGGTCAAAATTACATTGTACAGACTTCACTACCTACGCATGTAAAAATTGTACAAAAATTTAAAATTTACACGTTTTGACCAGGTAGGTACTATGTACTTGGATACGTATTTTCTTATCGATAACATTCTTTTTTGTTTTTGACATACACATACCTACGTACTTAATGATAATAATGCCTACCTAATCTATTTTTAGTTAGTCAATTGATAATGGTGTATTAGGTAAAAGTGATTTTATCAATATTTTAGTTGTAATGTAAAAGCAACCATTATTTTATTACTGTCTACAAAAATGGTTTTTCGACATACTCTCCAACGTCCAAACGACACACTATAAATAGACATACAATGGAAATTAAGACCGAGCAAAAACTAACAGTCATAAACTGCGAGCAACAAATAATGAAAGGCGAACGCTACCCCTTAATAAATTTTACAACACCAATAAACCCCATAATAAATAACAGTATGTACCACTACACAAAAAAAAGACTAATGGAAAAGGTACCCCGTAAATGACATTCTTTATATCTACATCTATCTATCTACAGTAATTACGTAGTAAGGGTGACTTTATTTATTACAAAAAAAATTCGAGAGTAATTTCCGTGACTCTTATTACTCACAGAATAAATTTATTATGTATTAGTAAACACCTCCCCTCAGTAATGGCTAAGTTATAAGTATCAAGAGTTCATGAAGCTAAATCTCAATTAAGAAACTTTATGAGGCATTCAATCCGTAAATTGACCCCATAACAAAAATTTGTGGGGCATGCAAACCCCATGCACGAACGTACTACGTAATCGTTAGTCCGATTGCAACATTTAATGTTGCATACAAAAAATGCCACAACATGTAGGTAGGTGCCTAGCCGGAATGGTCCCGGTCCCGGTCATTAAAAGAACTACGAACCTGTTGTTGGCAATATTAAAAACGAGAACAAAAGGCGCTTGCAAAATAAAATTTGTGGGGTCCTATATGGAAGATTAAACGACTTTCTGCAACCTGCAACACAACCCCCAGGGGTTTTAGGACAGGTCTTTTTATAGTATAGATAAAGAAACGAGGGTGGTAATGAAGGCAGTAAGGAGCAGGATGATGGGACAGCTTCTGGGGGCAGAAATAGGAGTAAAAGTTGGTACAGATTAATGTGGGGGTTTTTCTGGTTTTACAAGATTAAAGAAACTTTCAAAATTCTTAGAGGCTACTGCTTGACAATAAGAGTCAAGGTGGTGGAATTTAATTTAGGGCAATGTCGAACGGTAGAAGCTCTTGATAAAGTTCCCTTTCCAAAGGGGATTCACTGAATTGAAAACCAATTGGTTTCTTTTGGAAACCTTAGAAGTATCATTTAACCTTCTCCCAAACCGACCTAAACCTAACCCAACCTAAGTTTCTTATCAATTATGAGGACCAAGGGATTGGAACTTAATTTACAGGCGATGTGGGCCAATAAAATCTTATAGAAGTTTATAGTAAAGTTCCCCAAAGGGATTAATATAATTGATCCTTCTTGGAAAGCTAAAGGGGTCTACTTTAACCTACCCCATGATGACCTAAACCTAACCTAACCTAATCTAACGTTCTTATCAGCTATGAGAGCCAAGATGTTGGAACTTATTTACAAGGCGAAATGGACCGGTAAAACGTTATAGTGAAGTTCCCTAAAACTGACTTGAATTGGTTCATTTAAGCTTTCCCAAGATGACCTAAACCCAACCCAACCCAACCTAATTTTCTTATCGACTGGTATTCAAGGTGTTTTAGGGTAGGTTACAGAAGGTGATGTCGAGGTACTCTAGGATGAAGTGGAATTGTTATAACGACTTGAGCTTTCCAAAAAGATATTGTTCAACCCCCCCATTCAGTGGAACTCATTTAAAGTTAAGTAAGTATCTGTTGTGAGACGAAGAAGCTGTTGGTCCCGGACGCTGATGTTGGTAAAGTGAAGGTAGATGGTAGAGTATAAGAATAGACAGAGGTGCCTCACGCTTTTAACAAATAATAATACGAGCATAATGAGCGCGGCGAGAGTGAAGGAGGTAGGTAGGCACAGGTAGGACAAGTAGTGGTTTGGTTGTGTATAGATAGATAGGTACCTCGGACTCGGTGAGATCGATGAGACTGCTCTTCTCCTCGGTGAGGTTTTCCGAGGAACGTTTCTCGTCCTCGCCGTCGCCCTCGTCCTTAAACACCTTAACCTCATCGGTGCTGCAGAGATCATCGCCGCCGGTCGACGAGACGTGTGGCATGGTTTTACTCCGGACGCGGCGGCATCACACCTCGGGACATGGCACTTACTCGCGCTGGCCCGCTTCTCTGTGTCAACTCGTCATCAACATAATCATGCCGGCGGACAACACTCGCGAACACATATTTTCAACAACAAAATCAAAACGAAAAAAAAAAAACAACAAAACAGCAGCAATTCTTATTTGGTATTATATCCGTAACAAACGAAGAACGGGAGACGTAGGTACGTTTGTTTGTTTGTTGTTTTGTCACCCACAAACAACAGTGCCCGCACAAAAAAAAAAAAACAATAACTATGATACCAGGAAGAAGAGGAGCAGCAACAACAATAATACCAACACGTGTTTCTTTCGTAACTATAGGTATATGTATTTATTGTAGCACCGCGCGACAAAGTGTGTGTGTGTATGTGTAAGTATATTGTCGGAAAAGGGACGCGACGCCGCAACAAAGCGAGCTTGACACCGCCAACGATTCCACTCTACTGGTCTCCCAGCGCGGGCCCAACGCTCTGCGATGCTCTGTTGTCGGCCTGACCAATCACCGCGCGCTTTGATGTGCCGAGGCGGCTCGCAGTAATGGCAGCCGACACGACTGCGCACGAGAGTAAACGAGCGACGCCCGCATCTCTCGCTGCCGCTTCTGTGTTTTGCGTTTTGCCGTCCTTGTTGCGCCGACCGCGAGCGCGTGTCTTCTGTCTTCGCCAGGTTCGGTTCGGTTCGGCGTCCTTGTCGCTCGCGCTTCTCTTGTCTGTAATGTGTGTGTGTATATATGTGTGCGTTTTGTTGTATTACCGCCGCGCGCGCGTTGCTGCCGTTTGCAGCACAGCTCCTACGCCGGATGATTTGTTTCATGATTAATTTCACCGGCAGACGTTTATTTGACTAATTTATAGTCTGTGCGACGCGCATTTTTACTCAAAACGTCTTCGTTTTGCATCAATCCAACTACAAAAAGTATGAAACAAATAATTTTATATAAATTTGCACCCCTCCCCTTTATCAAAACATCGTACCTAAGAGTACGAGTACGTATATCCAACATCGATCTGTTACAACAATATTTTTGACTGATTAAAGAGAGATAAAGAGCGATAACCTCAATTTTTAAAAAGTTTCTGAATTTTGTGTACCTACGTGAGGTATATGTACGAACCTGACTGCTATCTACTTGAAAAATAACATATTGGAAACGATTTTTTTTAGGTCACGACGGTACATTCAATTTTAACATTATCTTTTAACGAGAAATGCTTTTGTTTGTCAATAAGTTCTCACAAATTGGAATGCAGAACAAATATATAGGCGAATGTGTACCAACAACCCAAGTAAAAAAACTTACAAGTACCCATAGGCATCCGGGTTAATGATTTATATAGTATTTACATACGTCAATAACAAAATAAAAAAAAGCATAAAAAGTTGATAATCGAAATACTTAACTTTTGGTTCTCAGGTTACTCGTATCAAAATAAGTCGAATTAAATGCTTTTAACTAAACCAAGTTGATTCGTTTTTGTTTGTTCTTTAGTGAGAGGGTGACAAAGTTGAGAAAAAAAAACTAACAAAATTTGGTACATAGAAATGTCTATAAATAAGAGTTTTACTTTCTGAAGTTTAAATCAATTTTTTTAAAAGCGGCAAGTATGTAAACTACCCCTACCCTTAAATATAATTGTTCTAAACTTTCTTAGAGAGTGTTACAATAACTTAATAACAAGATACATGCCATAGCTTAATTTTCTCTCTTTTATTAAAAATCCATAACTGCAACAGTTTTGGAAAAAAAATTGCATCGACGTTTTCCGACAACACTATTTGAATAAAATTTGATATAAAGACCACTCTAAAGAGTTATAAACGGTTATTAAGTTCTGACATGCATATCAAATTTATTAGATTATGGCTGGGACAAAAACTGCCCCCATCCCTAAATAAATTTGATTGCAATGGATTTGCATGTAACGTGGATTTATTTCTCCAATTTTTTTCTGGAAAGATACTGTTATCTACATCTCAAAAACTGAAGCTAAGCCATGTATCGTTTAAAAACAAATTGTTGTTAAACATATTAGTTAATCCTCCTCCAGGGAAGTTTAGAACAATTGTCTATAATAATGAAGGAACGGTCCAGATCTAAAAACAACCCCACTGGATTTATCACCGTTTCAGTCGACTCTATTTAATATTATGTAAAAATTAACATACAAATTTAAATTAGTTCTCAAGAATCCTAATTTTAGGTATTTTTTTGTGTTATATGCAATGATAAAAAAAATTACACGCAATTCCCCCATATCTTTTCCATCACAAGTGGTTAAGGCACTTGTTCTGGTTTAAATAAACACCACCATAATGCCAACCGGCCCACGTCAATCAGTTCGGAGTCAAGAACAGAAGCGATAAAGGACCGTTATCACAAACGTTGTCGAGAGGGAGAGAGAGAGATATATATATATAGAGAGAAAGAGGGCCTTTATTCTATGTATAATAACTCAAATATACACAGATAGATATATCTATAAGTAAGTAGGTATACCTCTACGAATTAGTACGGTGTCTTGGTCGAAATAATACTTTGGCCCTGCTTTGTTTGTCCTATTTTTGGGGCGAGGCACCCCGTGTGCACTCGCATAATGCCGTGTAAACGGGGGGGTGGGCCAACTTCTCGGAAGGACTATGGATGTTAAGTCAGCTTTGGCCTGAACCTGAACGGTTCCCATCACAATACATCATTGGCGTGCGTACAAATCTCAAATATACTACCCACTTTAAAATTTCAAAACTTAAATAAAGCTCAACTAGCCCTACCTACTAGCTATTCTGGGTATTGCCATAATACACGAAGGAGACAAAATTTCATTTAAATGATTAACAACTGTTTCAAGTTTCAGATCAACTGTTCTTTTATTGGGGACACGATTGTTAAATTTTAATAATTTCAAATATTTACTTATATAGGCACTCAACTGTCTCATTTCTTGGCGATTTAGTTGTTTCAATTCATACTGTCCCAATTGTTTCAATTACTAGCAACTCATTTGTTACAATTCTTGAACGTTAACGACTCAGTTGTTTGGATATTGACGTTTGTGTTTATTTTGTCTCGATTGTCTGACGTTCTTTCGGTACGCCACTGGAATGGGACATTAAATAATATTGCCCGCTTTTGACTTCACTCGGTTTGACGCTAAACAGATTTGTAAAGCGATTTGTGGGCACGGCTATTTCTAGGAGCATTCTTCTTTCTCCTTTTACCCAAACACCAGATTAAAATGACTGAGTTGCCGTACAAATTTGCTGTCATTATCTGAACCATCGCGTGTTAATGAAAAAAATTGCCTCTTAAGAACAGATAAAAAAGCCAAACGACCAAAAAAACCGATATAAATTACTTCTTCTTTTTAAATAGGTACTACCTACATTCATGCATGTGTTTTGTTATGGGATCGTAAAATAGGCCGGAAAAAGGAAGAAGAAATAAAACGTATTGGTCAATAAAAAAACATTTTTTGGTTCATACTGTAGAATTTTCAATTGTAATAAATAGAAATTCGTAATTCCAGATAATATTAAATTAGGTATGATGATCATCAGTAGCATGGAGTACTTTTACAAGTACCTATTATTTTTAAAAGCTTGCGTAAATTTTTTGTGATATCAGTTCATTTTTACTATAGGTAATACAACTGATAACAATTTGATAAAAATTTGTTGTCATGATTTTTTGTGTCCTTCTTTTCTTTTTTCTTTTTCTTTATTTTCAGTTAGTTGGTTGTTTATGAAAACAGCAACTGTTTACTTTTCAGGAGCTACTGTTTTTTGCAATTTCCTCTATATTACTACTAATTAAGTAATTAATTAATTGTAAGAAAAAAGTATAATATCATCTATTGTAGTGTTATTGCTGCTAAATGGTAATAGAGTGTAAATACAATGTAAAAGTTGGCTGTTTGAAAAAGCGGTAGGCAAGGATGTCCAAAACCCAGCGCAGCGCCAACGTCGATCGTGAGTTTCGAGCTGCTTAGATGACTTAACAAGATACGGCGGGTGGAATTCCAAAAGATCCGTCTCTCTCTCTTGTTTCTTGGTTAAGCCTCACTCTGTTGCAAGCTCATTATTTCACCACGTCTACTTATGCATGTGTACGTATTTAAGTTGAATGTGAACGTGTGTCTGTGTGTGTATTTAAGTTTGGAACTCCGACCATTGAGCGCTCGAAGGGGAACAACACTGACGAACTGGCCCGGCCACGGCCAAACGGACTGTTTTCGGGACCTTCAGTGACGTGGTTCAACTTTTTATTTATTTTTTGTTTTTTAATTGTGACGTTTTGTTTTATTTTTGAACAGGGAGTGCCAACTACAACTAAATAAGTCCAGAAAATCTTTTGGTTGGTTCAGTCTTATGGTACTTGAGATTCAACTTTATCAAATGTGCTACAGTATTTTGTTGTGTACCTACTGTACTTCTTTGTATCATTAATAATGGTCAAATTAAATGTAGTTTTTAATGTTTAAGTAATTTAGAATCTCCCCCCAATATCCTCAATATTTTGTTACCTTGCTACCAAAGCAATTGATATTGTGAAGGGCAATTTCTTCTTCATTTCTCACCTACGTTTCATACTTATATAATTTTTAGTAAGTGAATTTTATATGTGTGAGTGTTACGCCACTGGTTTCATAAAAGTCGCCTGACCGGCCGGCCGGCGGGTGGCGATAATCTTTTGAGACACCGGACTGACTGACTGCTCCTCTTGCTCCAAAGGAGTCTTACAAATTATAAATATTTACATACCAACATAACTACCAGCGCTTTAACGCATTTTTATCACCGGTTTTTATTTATTTAACCAAAAACTAGCACGGATTCTGTGTTTAACGTACACATACGTACATTAACGTACGTAATATGTACACAAACGTACGTTAACGACACGAATTTATTATATTTTTTTAAGTAAAGGATAATTCTTGTTAACAATTATTCAATAAACACCGCAGAAATTAAACAAAAACAAATAAAAGATGTTCCGAAACAGTCGAACAACGAAACAACTTACTGTCCCGATAACAGAAGCAAAACAAAAACAACCACAGTGTTCTAAGATTTCGTACCTACTTTTACGATTAGCAATAAAATAGGATAAAAAATTATTTTCTAGAGGAAGTCAAAATTAATTACTTATAAGCAAATATTTAAAATCTTCCTTATCGCACAATAAACAACGAAACGTTACTATAGGGATTACCTTACACTATCTAATAATAAAAGAAGAAAAAAAAAAAAGAAAACCCAACTCTCGCTTCATCTTTTTCTGCCTGCCTGCATGCCTGTGTGTGTGTACATTACACATTGATTGTCATAGTAAAGATCTCGCGAGCAGCTCGCCATAAAACTGGCAAACACTTTCAGATGTTTCCGCTTTGTTTGTTACCTCAGTTATAAACAAAATAAAGAGAGCCAGCAAAAATTTATAGCACACTTTCCGCCTAAATGGGAGATAAGACAGCTAGGTAATTAACTAATCAGAAAAGTTTTTTGTTGTTCTTATGATGACACCTACGTAATACAGGACTACTAAATATGAAAGTGTAAAAAATACATTTTTTTTGGTTGTGACTTATGTAGATATAACTTAACGCATGTTTTCTTTCTTTATTGTAAATATTAAAATTACAAGAAACAAAAAAAAATTACAATCTGGAATGCAGAATTGGATAAAAGTAGATAATAGTAAAAAAGCAATACTGAACTGTTATTTATGGAAACACGTTCTACTTCTTGTAGACGTAACTTTCAGCCCCTCCACGACCAAAGCCTACAATAAATAAAATTAAAAAACATATACGTATTTTGATTAGATATTAATTCGAACCTGTTGGTCCGAAAAGTGCGTTATAACAGGGGTGGTTGCAGTAGGGTTTGCCTTCATGCTCAGCGTGGGAGCCTGGTGTCAGGGTTTTGTTGCATTTTTCACATCTCAGGCAGGCTGCGTGCCAGTCTTTGCCTAAAGATGTTTTCCTTTCGGCTATAAAAAAAAAAAAAAAAAAAAAAGAATAAAAACAAAAGTAGAAAACAATCGTACACCACATCTAGACAATCGTACAACAGCAGATACGTCTTTTGTTCCTGAAAAAAAAATGCTTCGATGGTCTGGATTAAAAGATCAGACCAGAGCATGATTAGTTTCCCTCATATACAATCATTGGGAAAATAATCACAATAGAACCAGAAATAAAAAAGTAATAAATAATTTGTACTACATTACAAAAGTCGAAATGCTACGAATTGGACATATGTACTGTAAGTAAGTGTTTACATGGGGCCATTAGTAAATTACCTTCTAATTTTTGTTTTTTTTGAAATTCCCTAGTTTTCGACGCCGGCACGCGCATTGAATCAGTTTTCCCCCGCGTACGCTTTTTTTAACATCCCCATCGTCCTTTAGTGCTAAGATTAACACGTCCTGTCAGGACACATTCATATTATCTACACACATTGACATATATGTACAGTATCCAGCAAAAAAAGAGAATTGAAACCTCATAAAACAAAAATAAATCGGTTTTGTGTTTAGGTTGCGTTAGGGGATACTCAAGAGACATATTAGAAGGATAACAGGAGTACAGGTGATGCATTATTACAGAATGTGAAAAAATTTTTGGTACAATTTTTGATTGGTACTGTATATGTACATGCATACAAGTATGTATTCGCTTAAATTTCATGTACATTTTATGTAAGTATGGGTGTATGTGTGTAATGCACAATAAGAACGACATTTGTATGTGTATAAATATACGTACATATATGTACTGATGAATAGGCTAATGACGACGGGGCTACGTGGTAGAACTTGAGGGAACAAAAACAATACGGTATTATCTGAGGGGTAGTTGGTACGTACGTATGTAGGTACTTTTAACAACCACCACGCGAAACGAAACCACGCATGTATGCGTTTCACTTTTTCATGGATGTGCTCCAGAAAAAATCGGCGAGATTAGCTGGCTTAATACATACATATATGTGTATATAACGAGCTACTTTCTTTCTTTTGTTTCTTCAAATGCACTTCAGACGAAACAAAATAATTTTGACGGCAAAATAAATTCATATGATTAAAACAATTGAACGAAAACATTCAATACACGTATGTAATAACAAGACAATCGACGAGCTTGACAAATGAAACCACTACTTACTATGACATCACTAATTGTAAGTATAAATTATTATCCATTCAAAATGCCTTTAGAAATCACGTTATTTATTGTGATTCATAATTCAAATGCCAGGGTTTTTAATGAAAATATTTTTAATTAGTTGCATTTTTTTTGGTAAATACTGTACACATATGTATAAAGGGGGTGGTCGTTGGAGATGATAAAACACCCGCATCACATACGAATATGTACAATATACACCCATACGAACACAATCACACACTTACATCCTCGGTCCCGGTTTTTATTTGTAGAGGAGTTAAAAGCTAGAAGAAATTAATGACGTGGTGTTGTAAGTGGTAACAGCGTGTGGATTTTCCGGCGATTTTTCTCGATTCGTCGTCTCTTGAACGCGTCCTCGTGAAAACCCCTTGAAACGATTCGAGAGGATTAGGCTTTTAATACTTTCTGTGACAACTTCATTTCACGGAATCTTATTGATTCAAACACTTTCGGGAATTAATAGCGAGCGCGGAAAAATGAAAAATTATGCCGCAACGGCAAAGATTGCGCGGCGTGGGGGAAAAACGCGTATATCAATCAAATCAATTGAAAAAATTATTCTTTGTATCGCGAAAAGAAAAACCGGAACATGAGCGTATTTTTTTTTGAAAGCAAGATTTTAATTACATATTCTAATCCTTTTTTATTTATAATATAATAATATAATATAATAGTAATGGCCACTTAGGCCACCCAAAACATAGATGATTAACGGGTCGTCTAACTTTATAGTAAATGAGAAACAAATGACGAATTTGCGCTTTTATATAGATGTTGATTAGGCAACATATGCAGTGGTGTTCAGCGGGTCATCTAATCTACAGGCATATTAGAAATTAGAAAAATTACGTACAGTACTATGCACCAATATTAACTGCTTTTTTACATTAAATAATTGAATAATTTCTATTTCTACGCGAAATACAAATAAGGTAAATTTGACTATTAGAAAATATACACTTGAATCAAAGTATATTATAAAAAGTTTACAGACTACAAAAAAAAACATAAACAGCAAATGATTCACATGTACGATTACGAAATATATAAATACGTTGCATTACGCCATCGTACTGTTTAGTCTTCTTTTTTTAACACATAAGACAAAGTTTATGTAATATGATGATTAATAAATACATATAGACATATTAGCAATACTTGGCATTTTTCACGTTACTAAATGATGAACTTTAATAAGGTTTCATATCCTTTTTTAGAAACCATTGAAACTTGCAGTGACCTTACACCAATCAGAATAACATACGAGGTTAAATAATAATAATACATATTTAATTATTTAATAAAACAGTTTTCTTTTAAATTTGACCTTTCATTTTTTTTTGTGAATTAATTTTTCATCGCTTTAATAATATTTAAACAAAAGAATATTGGTATTCGTTTGTTTGTATGTTATATCTTATGTCTGTCAAGTGCCTTCGGTAAAAGTTCATTCAAAGTGTGTCATGCTTTAATAAATAATTATGTACATACATTAAAGATGACATCATTGTAGTATGTTATGTACTTTCATTGATATTACTCCGTTTGTTTATTATTATTTACACTATACATTATGCACGTATTAAGTGGAAAACAGTTTCAATACAAAATTCAATTTTTTTTAATAGAATTATTACCTACATATTAAAAATTAAAAAGATCATGTATCATATTAGGTAATATCTATTTTTGTTTTAATTGTTTTCGATTACCTACCCAAATACGTACGTAATGTGAATTTACCTTGAGATTAGTACCAACCAGTTATTATCAGGTAATTTGTAATTTTCGATAATACATACAACAAAAAATATATTATTACATAGGTATTAAATTGTACTTCTTATCTCCCAAATACCAATATTCCCTGAAGTGCGATCATGAGAATGGGTAGGTTTGTAAAAATGTGTAAATATTTTTTTCTGTTATCACATCAATTACTGTAACAAGTTTTTTACACACCGACTTTTCTAATTACCTATTAAAGTGCTAATTGTATCATAATAATTATGTACCTACGTACAATTGGAACTGGAAATATACAATTTGTAGGAAAACAGTTTAATTGAATTTAAGTACATTAAAACAGTAGGTACTAAATACAGAATAAAAATTGTAAAATTATTAGTGAATTTGCAAGTTCACGGTTTTTTAAATAAACTATTAAAAATAAACATTTACCTAACAAAAATTCCCAATGTCCATTCGTAGCATTTGTAGATAATTCAACTGATGTAGCAAAAATTAAAAAATAATTCTTGTGGTGTTAATGTTATTCGACACCGATTTTAATAAAGATCGATAAAAAATTTTAAACATTAACTTACCAAAATATACTGGTTTTTCACACTTGGGGCAGTTGGGCATTTTTTGTTTTGTTTTTTTTTTTTTATTTAATATAATAAAACAAACGGTGGCTGGCTGTATGCACCTTCTTTTATTTCGCGGACGAGAACAAGCGATCGCGACAAACTTTGTGGACAAAATAAACAAGTTACAAGTTGCTTCTACTTCTACCTTGGTATATGGCTTAAGCTTGTTACTTCCATAATCAACGAACCAAGTGGAAGTCGCGTTACAAGGCCTTCGTTGATTGCGCACGGTACTATAATATACAATACGTGACACTAATAATGGTTGAATAATGTTTTATCCTTACTGTAAATCCATCTACGTTACGTACATACGTACAATTGACTACCAACAACTGAACGTCATTTTCATTTTTGTTTTTCCTTTCTTTTACACTTTTGTTTCTTCTTTTTTTTTTGCACATTTGTTTTATTTCTTTTTTTTTACGTTTTTGTTTTTTCTTTTTTGTAGTTTCCTTGTTGACTGGCTGTTAATAGTTTTTTTTTCAAGTATATTTTCTTGCTAATGATAATCCCAATTCAGGTACAGTTGCAAGTTGTTATTTTTTTTTTAATCTTTGTTCCTTGGTTTCATTCCCATATCAATCAATGATAAAATAACAAATGTCAATTTTGAAATAAATAATTTTATTATGCATGCAAAAAAGGGAATTTCTCAGCAAAGTCGTTATTTTGTGAAATTCAATCACGTGTGTGACATAGTCGATCTCGAAGATCCTGTACACATTAATTATCCTGGTGACGACTTGTGTTCTAGACTCAAAAGGACTTTAGCTAGATGGCGAACTGTTTCAGATTACCGAAGAGATAACAGGTTCACTTTCTTATAATTCGATATCATTTTATGACTTTTGTTAAGAAATATAGCATTAATATTTACAATTATCGATGATAAAATATACCTACGTACCTAGATCTTATCATTAAATTAATAAAACTGCTAAACGTAACATTCTTATCTTCCAATAAATTTCGATTATTTCGTATAATTAGTTTTTCCATTTTTTATTAGGATTCTCAGAAGTCAAGGCGTAGTAAGGGACGAAAGAAAAAGGCATTTAGAAGATCACCCCTACACGATCCACCCCATCAGCGACTTCAGAAAATGGTGGGGTCTTCACATGATCATAGTGATGGCTTTGGTCCTTTTCTTGGCCCCCATCAATTCTATTTCGTTTTGGTCAATAGCCCGAAAATTCTACGTAACGTTAACAATTTTCAAAATCACTGTTCTCTACTGCGATTTCGTCTTAATCGTTAATTTCATCCTCAACTTTTTCACGGGAATAGAAAATATGGCAGAGAGAAGAGTTCTGATGGACCACCGTGAAATAGCAAGCCATTATCTCAAAGGGTACTTTTGGATCGACGTTTGGACCATCTTACCCATTCAGTTCATCAGCTTCTTCTTAACAAGCCAGAGAGCCATTTTGTTCAGTCTACAATTCACCAAGGCCCTTACGTACGTGTCATTTTTGAAATATTACAAAGAATTTTCAGAAAATTTCGACGTCAACTACACCAAACAGAAAATGATCTTGCTCGTTTGTTCAGTCATGTTCTACTTCCAATGGATCACTTGCTTTCTCATGTTTATCTATTTATGGAATTGTGGGGTTTTAAAAGGCGACATGTTATCAAAAGCTGAACTGATAGAAGCGTTAAATATGAGAGAACCTATCACCCAAATGACTTATCTCAACGCCAACGGTTCGTACACTGGTGCCCTTTATAGGGCAACCATGATTATATTGTTGATAGACTATGGAAGGGCACCACCTTACAATAACGCCGAAAAAATGATCGTAATAATCATTTGGATCGTTTCTAAATTGGTTTACGTTCAGATTTTGTCTTATATCTTTCAAGTACTGAAAGCGAAAGGGTCTCCAGCTTACAAATACACCGAAATGTTGAAACAACTCAAAGAATACATGAGCCACAAACATTTACCAGCTTATATGCAGAAGAGGGTGTTGGATTATTACGAATTTAGATTTCAAACCGCTTATTTTAAAGAAAAACACATTCTTAACACAATATCTAATCACTTGAGACAAGAAGTGACAATGCACAGTTGCGGAAAACTCGTGGAGAACGTTACCTTTTTCAAAAACCTCCCCATATCGCTGTTGGTGAGAATAGTGTCGTGTTTGGACACAGAAATATATTTGACCAACGATATAATAAGCAAGGCAAAAAGTGTTGGAGATTGTATGTTTTTTATAGCTTCTGGTACAGTAGCAGTTTACACACATTCGGGCAAAGAAGTGTGCCATCTCGAAGACGGTGCCCATTTTGGGGAAATAGCTTTGGTTTCTCCGGATTCACGGAGGGTGACTTCTGTCGTCGCCGTGGAGGTTTGCGAACTGTTTAAATTGAGTAGGGATGATTTCGTGAGAGCCATAATGCCCTATCCGGATCTTCTTGAGAATATCAAGAAAATAGCGGCCGAAAGGATTGAAAAAATTAACGTGCTTGAAGAACAACTCGGATATACTAGGAAAGATTCGTAAAGTGTTTTTCGACTACTGACATTTTCAGGAATGCCAATAAGTCTTTGAAGGCTAATTATTGTTTTCCAATATCCTCTTGATGAAGATCATTGAAGAATTACAATTCCTTATGACGATATCCCAGTAGAAACTCCAAAAGGAACACCAGGTACTTCTGTTGGACTTTACAGGCCATCGTCTTAAGAAATTATTGTTTTCTAACATCTTCTGGCAGAAGATCTTTTAAAGGCTATAATTCCTTAAGATGACAGCTTAACAGTTACACCAAGTGCTACCGTTGGGATTTATAGGCCATCCTCTTAAGGAATTATTGTTCCTCAATTTCTTCTTCTAGAAGAACTTAACTCCTCAAGAAAACAGCCCAATATAGACTCAAAAAGAGACACCTAGTGCTTTTTTTGGATTTTACAAACCATCATCTTGAAGAACTATTGGTTTTTAAAATCTTCTAGAGCCATCTTGGTGAAGATCTTTGAAGGTCTATAACTCCTTAAAACGACACACTAATAGAAACTCTAAAAGAGACATCAAGTGCTACTGCTGGGATCGTCCTCTTAAGGAATTATTTCTGGTGAAGACTATTAAGGGATTAAAATTCTTTAAGACAACAGCTTATCCAAAACTTCAGCAGAAACACCAAGTACTATTTCTGTTGGAATCTTTCGGCCATCGTTTTGAGGAAGTACCTACTTATCACCTTCAAGAGAAATTATGTTAAAGATTAGTGTCCTTCAAGGTAGAAACATTTCCCTATTATTTTGATTACAACAATTAATTCGTTATAATTTTTATTATGTTCATCACACAGTAAAAAATATTGTAAAAAACTTATAATTATAAATAAATACTTGTGCCAAAAAAAACACATAAAGTATCTAGTGGTGAGTGATTTACTTATTATGAGTCACAATTACCATCACCCTGAGCTAGATCCGAAACGTTGAGACATGGCTGTGTGGCACACTTACACTTACAAGAAACCGACGATTTCGAACTTCTGACCGACTCGATGTCTTTGATGTCCTCTTGGTGGTCAGCCAGTTTCTCGTCCGATTTCTGTTTCTCCTCTTCGACAGTCTCCGCCTTCTTTGTTTCTTCCTTTTTCTCTTCATAAAACGGATTCTTCCAAACGAAAATGCTCCCAGCGCCACTTCCTGACACTATCAGTTTCGTATCAGGACTGAATCGAATCGCTGTCACAACTGCTGCGTGTCCCAAGCCAATGTGGGTGGCTATTCCTAAATACAGTAACGTTCACAAGAGTAACCAAATGGTAACTATATATTTAATGTTTTACCTTCTTGATACTTCCACAATTTTACTATTTGATCGTTAGCTCCTGTGACGAATAAATTCCCGTCTGCACAAATGTCGAGACTATTTATTGACCCCGAAGCCGACCCTTCTACTTCTCGTATTAATGTGCCGTCATACACCTCGAGAAAAAAAGTAAATTTAGGTACATAATAGGCAAAAATTTTTCTGGTTTTCGTACCTCCCAATAAGAAACTTTCCGGTCCGAACCGCCCGTGAGCAACTGTACGTCTGTGGGGTAGTATCTGACGGACAAAAAGAGGGTGTTCGCGAAAAGAATTTGTTTTCTGCATTTTCTTATCAAGTCCCATATGATACAGGACCCATCGGTGCTTGCACTTGCGGCCTCGTCATCGTTGGAATTGATGTGGATGGCCGAGATTGGGGCTTTGTGCTCTTTTAGGGTGCAAACCAACTTTTGTCTAAACAATACAACAAATTTGCTCTGTTCATCCCATATTGTCATAATGTTTTAAACAATAGTATTTATTAAGAAAAAATGACCGGGTGACAATCCGCGATCGCCAATATATGAACAGTGTACCTGTAAGGGGTGACTTCCCACAGTCGAACCTGCCCCTCGCAACCCCCGCTGACCAAAAACTTATCGCTGTGGGTGATGTCCAGAGCAGAGGCGCCCTTGTTATGGGCGTTCATTATGGCGTAGATGAGTTTGCCCGTTAATGGGGTGAAAGATCTTATGATCCCGTCGTTCCATGCCGTAACGATGGACTTTCCATCGTGGGAAAAAACGACGGCAGAGGCGCTGAAATTCGCGACTTGTATGCGTAAAAGTTCGTTGAAAGTCGACGTGCTCCAGACGCGGACGTCGTCTTTGCTGGCCGTTGCGAAAACGTCCGAAAAGTTGCTAAAAACGTGTCGTAAATAATAAATATGTGAAAATTAATTATTTATTACTCTGGGAAACAAATGTCGTAGATAACGGAAGTGTGGCAGGTGAAGATTAATTCGGCTTCGAATGTGTCCATGTTGATAATGTAAATTTCGCTCCTTGCAGTGCCCGCCAGTAACAACCCCCTACTAAAGTTCAGGGACGTAACAGTGCCATTAACATTTGTCGATTTGAGCTAAAAATATTTTTTTTTACGTATGCTCGAGTATACTTTTACAACATACTATGTGTTTAAGATAAGAATGGGATAGCAAAATGGCTTTAGACTTTATCATAAAAATAACAGAGCTGTATTAAAAAAAAAATTAAACTGACGATGGCCCCGTCTCTCAAAGACAAATCATCAAAAATGTTTCCGCCATTGGCTAACACAGAAAGTATGGCAATACAAAAGTGCAGTTTATTTTGATATCTGTTCTCAAATAAAGCCAGGAAAAAATGAACGATTTTGGAAAATTATTATTATTATTACAATATAGGTGCCAGATCATAATGCTATCCAATTCTTATCTTGGACACACTGTATGGCAGTTAATAAAAGAAACACCCTGTAAATAATTTTTAAAAATTCTCTTACAACGCGTAAGATTGGAGACGAAGGTAACTTGAAGGCGACAGAAACTTCTTTCTCTTTACTATCCTTCTGCTTTTCTTCCACCAGGTCCACAGTACCATCACCCGCCCCAATCAAAAGTTTCCCATTCAGAAGTAAAATAATCGATCGAACTCCTGCATTTCAAAATGAAATTTTATCGTGGCAGTTTTTCATATTTATAAATATTTATTACCTTGCCCATACAATTCTACTTGTCCACGTGGCATCGTCTTTTTGGCTATTTTGGTAAAACATCCCTTAAGTATCGGGGTTTTCACAGGCACCAAAATATCGACATCGTGATGAAAATTAAGCCTTATCTTAAGCACATCGCCAGTGCTCGTCCCACAATAGCACACTTCATCTCTCTCATGAATGTCTATGCAAAGTATTTGCTTAAAATACGTAGCATCAATTACATTAGATAATAAATTAATTATTTCTTCATTAAATAATAAGCTTACTCTTTTCAACTTGGACATGTTAACATCTACGCCAGACATGCTCCTGGCTTCACGGTCTATGCTCCAAACGGTTAAATTATTGTCACCCCCTGAAATAAAACAGGGGACCCTACTGTTCGTGGTGCATACCGTGTAAGCTTCGCCTTGCATGCCCTTAGTCGCGGTCGTTCCGCATAATGGTTGGGCGGCAGCTATATCCCAAACGACCACGAAACCACAATCACGACCACCGATGGATATTAGATAGTGGTCGCCCTTAGAAAATGCCAATGCTTCTACTCGCACCTTGTGAAGCTCGTAAGAAGATTTGATTTCGCGTTTTGCAAAATCCCAAATAATTATTTTTGCCTATAAAGCGTCCCAATTTATTTACTATAAAAGTATATAAAATATTAATATGTACCTTAAAGCCTATGTGGTTAATTTGCCCAGACGCTATGTACTTCCCCGATGGGGACAAGTTTATTGCAGAAATTATGTTGGTGTGGCCTGATAACGAGTGTTGCTTTTTGGTATCCAGATCGATTATAACAACTTTATTTCCAACAGGATAAATTAGATGTTTTCCGTCTGGATGAACTTTAACACCTTGCACGATACTTCCTAATGGGGTATAGATACACACATATTAATTATAATTTAATAAATATTAGGATGAAATATTAATATACCATCAAAGCCAATTATACTAGCTACTTCTAACGAATCCACACCACCCTCCAGCACATCTTCACCTGGGGGAGACATATTTTTCTTTTAAAATTGTTGCAAGATAAATTGACAAAACTTTTGCCTCAAAGTGTAAGGTATGACTTTTTGTATCCATAACAACCAATTCGAAATAAAACAACATAATTAGTAAATATCAATAACAAATCGTTCCATTAAGCTATTTACTATTATATAATAGAATATTAAAGTTGTGTTCAAAAAATTTAAAAATAATTGGAATAACAACGTATTATTCTCATTTATTTCGTTAGAGACTGTACATATAAAAAAAAACATTTTGACAGTTAGGGAATTTAGTATTCATAAGTTGCATTACTTTTCAAAGTTGGTACTCTATGTGTTAAATTTGAATTGAATCCCATTGAATCCTAACGACTGTACTATAACCTAAAAATTGTGTTGTTTCCAATTACTTTTAATTTTGCAAAATTTAGTTAATCGTAATAAAAATACAATAAACGGTATATACGACAAACAAAATGAACAGTACTGTAAGTATTGTTACTTCTTTTATAAAAAATCCTATTTTAATTAAGCGATTTTAGGACATGAAAGAATTTCAATCTAAACTGGAGCTGATGTTTGAAAGTAATCGATTAGAGTCTTTCAGTAATAAATGGATATTTAATGATAGCAAGCCCTGCAACGCAAAGAAGGTAAGCATTTATATAATTCGTTTTTTCAATTTTGGGTTTAAACTACAGAAAAATATTATTGTAGTTAGCGGAAGCAGGTTTTTATTATACCGGTAATGAAGAAGACCCTGATTTTGTCCAATGTTTCTTTTGTGATAAACAACTTGTTGGTTGGGAAGAAGAGGATGATCCTTGGCAAGAACACCTCCAGCGATCTCCCCAATGTGAATTTGTAAAACTTAACAAGTTAGAAATGGAGCTTACATTGGCACAATTCGTTCAGTTGAGAGACAAGCTTGCAATGAAACTTTTTAACAGTTTAATGGCAAAGAAAGACGAACACTTTAAACACATCTTTGACCAGATCAATGAGTTAAAAAAGGCAATTGCTAATTAAATGATAGTGAAAAGGTAAAGAAGTAACTGGAAACTTCATAATATATAGTGTTAATTGAATTTTAACTTATAGTTAAATAGATTAATGAACCACAAAAAGGACGCCTTTTATACATAAAGACTATTATTGATTATATTTTTTAATCTTAAGAGTAATGTTTAAAATAAATTTTTTAAAGACTTAATCTTTTGCTTCAGGAATAATATGTTAACATGCAAATAATTTGCAGTTAATTATAATAAGTACTACTACGTTCAGTAGGAGTCCCTGGGGTTTTATTAAGGACATTGCCCCTCCATAAGTCCACTCAATTTCCTCAGCATTGTGGAGTTCTGCTGTTTCGTAGCCATTTCCAGTATTACATTTATCTGTATGACAACTGTGCTGATAATAATTGATACCTTTGCAACCTGTACTGAATTCAATGTCTTCCAACATATCATTACTCCAACAACCCCTAGCAAAGACTATGGGGCGATTGGCATACGTATCTTTCTAAAAAAGAAAGAGGAGACTGGCAGTAAAAGATTATCATTATCGTTCACTGTTGACTTACATAATTTTCGATTCTCATAACCGAACATCGTTCTTCAGGGTGACATTCTACTATATTGTCTTGTTCAAATAGTTCGTCAAAGTGGCCAGGGAGGCAAGAAATGTCCCAATCATTGAAATTGGCCGCATAAATGCATTTGTAGCATTTTACCGCTATAAAAAGCATTAATATCATAAATAAGCTATTCAATTAACAGTATATTTCATTCTTTACCTCGTGTGGCTTTTTGGCATAAAAGTAAAATTAAAAAAGCACTTAAAAGCATTTTATTAACAATAAGTAACAAATTACGTAAAATTAAAAAATTGTTTGAAAGTTCTAGTTTTAAGTTCTTATGGTGAGTACATATTAGTTTTTTTTTTTTAAGATAAGCACGTTTTAGTTTATATTTATCGTTGAACGTGAGATATAGTGAATATTTTTTATTTAATTTAATTACCATATTTGTTGTTGATACTAGTTAAATTTGTATTTTGGGAAAAGTACCTATTAGTGTTACAAGGGTTCGATTACCGCCCTATGCAATACTTCTTTTCTTGTTAATTAACTAGAAAAAGTTTATTTTCTTGTTAAGTAACAAGAAAGTGTTTATTTAAGTGTGTTAAGGGGTTTTCCAAATGTTGTTCAGACAAATTATACTAATACAAATAAAGGTACAAAATTTGAATAAATTCCAGAATAACATATTTATGATATCATAAAAGTATAAATAGATAAAGTTTATAAGTTATCCTCGAAATGAGATAAGATAATCTTCAGATTTATTGGGAAGTGTATGCATTCATTGTTTTACAGTTACTTCAAATATATTTATTATCGTAAGAGTATTTTTTATTTCGTTCGTTTTATTGTTTGTTAAAATAAATTACAAAATAATTAAAAGTAAAATAATATTCACTATATCTTTCTTTATTTAAATGGTTTTATTTTATTCTGTATGTGGTTATTACTTTTTTATAAACGATTGGGGTGTTAAATTTTAGTGCGCGCCTCTGATTTTAAATTTGCTATCAATCTTCTAATCAAAAACCCTTAATTGCTTTTTTCAATTTATCACTTAATATAGATAAACTTTAATTATCTGATTAGAGTAAAAGTTCTTCCTGCTACTGCTGTTGTGTTTTACATAAAAAATGGATAGTTTTCCACTTGTATTGCTTTTTTTAGCCACATTAATTAATACATTATTGGGTAAGATAATTAATCTGTTTAAATAAAAATCAATTAAGACGTTTATAATTGTGTTAAGTGTGAATTTAATGAATTTTAGCGTTAAATTGTTATTCCTGTGGTTGGGATTCAGGGGATACAGATGAGAGCTGTCTTAGTGATCCCTCAACAGTTACTAATGGCGTTTTAGTTTGCGATAAACGTTATTGTTACTCTATACGAGTCGAACAATCGGTAAGCTGGTTATTATTTTAGAAAAAAGAATTAAATTATTTAAATTAAAAAATTACAGGGCTCAGTATCGTCAATATACAGGAGTTGCACAGACAAACCCCAATACGTAAATAAACTAATCAAATATGACGATTTTAAAATTTACCACTTAGCCTGTACTACCGATTTGTGTAATTCAGGGACAGGTAAAGAAATTTACAATTCAGGTTCGGGCTCTTCGGGAGTCCTGCATGTACCCGGTTATGGATATAAAAATGGGGGAAGTAATACTATTGTAAGATCTAAATGTATGGAAATTATATCATTAATCATTTCTGTTATGTCTAAATTTATATAAGTAATTCAGCAATTAATAAATAAGTCCTGCTGTGTTTTTATTTTACAATAATGTTTATTTAACACTCTATGATTAGACATTTTCATCCTTTCAGTTCTATTGTATAAACAGTATAAACACAAAATATAACCTTATTCCCTGACGTTTACTGAACATAACCTATTTTTTAAGCACAATTTAAAGAATTTTTATTTGGTTAATAATTTATAATGAATCTTTGCGAGGCAGAAAAAACATTTATATTACACGGTGTTGAGGTAAGTAACAGATTTTTGATAGGAGGATTGAAATTTAATTGTATTTTGTGTAGGAGAATTTTAGAATAGATGGACGCGAACGAGAAGATTATAGACCAATGGAGGTTGAAATTGGTATTGTTTCGCATGCTTTTGGTTCTGCTAGGTTAAGATTAGCTAACACTGATGTATTAGTAGCCGTTAAAATTGAGGTAGATACCCCATACCCTGAAAAACCTGTACAGGGAAAACTGGACTTTTTTGTTGATTGGTGGGTATATATAATATGTTGATTTCTAATTTCTATTTAATCGATTGATTTGATAGTTCTGCCAATGCAACTCCTGATTTTGAAGGAAGGGGAGGTGAAGATCTGGCAACAGAAATAGCAAATTGCTTGTCAGATGCTTACAGGTCATCAAAAGCGTTTGACTTGACAAAATTGTGTATTATGAGTGGTCAGAAGTGTTGGAAATTGCTAGTTGATATTCTTGTAAGTCATTAACATTTACTACAACATTTCTGAAGATAATTATTACACTATTTGTAGTTGTTAGAGTGTGGGGGTAATCTATATGATGCTGTATCTTTGGCTGTTAAAGCTGCTCTATGGGATACCCGTGTTCCTGGTGTTAAGTCTGTTGGCATTGATGGAAAGAATGTTGAATTAAATGTTTCAGAAAGATTAAACGATTGTGTTCCCCTTGACGTGTCAGGCGCCCCCGTCATGGTATGTATGTATTACTTTGTGGTATTATAAAGTTTTGAAAATTATTAATTTTTAGGTAACAGTGTGTAAAATAGGCGAATATTGTGTTGTGGACCCTAGTGCTGCCGAGGAAAAATGTTCTTCTGCTGCCTTAGTTGTTGCTGTATCTCAAGGAAATATTACCACTGTTTTACAGGGCAGTGCAGGATCATTGCATCCTACTACGTTAATGGATAGTTTAACATTAGGGGTTGAGGTTGCTAATGAGCTTAATATTGCTTTGATGGAAACGCTTAAATCGGCCTCTCTACATTCTGATGTGGGTTTCTTGAAATAATTCTAGTAATTTTTGTTATTACATTTCTTAATAAAACATCTTTTTTTATTTATTTATTTAGTTTATCTTTTTTTTTAACAAGAAACTCATCCCTATTAAATTAAAAAGACGGATTCGTATATTTAGACACAATGCGTACGAACGTACGAAGTTGGAAGCCATGGTAGCCACTACAATTTTGACGTATAAAAGTTTAACTTAAAGTTATATTTTAATATTGCTTTGAAAATAAGTTATTTTTATGAATAATTTTATAAATGTTTTCCTTATATTAATGTTATGGCTGAAAAATTGAGCAAAGATAAAATTGAGGAATACGAAAATTTTATAGAAAAGAAACTAAAAAAGGATCTGGCTGAAATAGAAGAAATTTTAGAGAAAAAGTACGAGAATTATACTCATTGGGCAGATCTTAAAAGTTTAATTCAAGGATTAAAACTGCAACAGAATGAAGGCAAAGAATATGATATTAGTATTGATATGGGGTGTGATGTGTTTGCCCATGGACAGGTTGAAGAAGAAGAAGTTGTGTTTGTTAACATAGGGTGCGAGTGTTATTTACCAATGGACTATAATGAAGCCAATAAATATGCAGATATAAGAATTAAAGTGATAAAGAGAGAAATGGAACATTACAGAAAATTGGCTGTTCAAGTTAAAATGAACATTAAGTTATTTTTATTAGCCATTGAAGAACTTAACGCCGATAGTAAAACATGAAAAATTGAATAGTTTTTATATTAACTAATTGTACGTATTTTTTGTAATATAATTTATAGTTTATGATCGGTGTTTTTTTTTACACAAATATTTTACTTTCAATATTGATTTAACTTTAAAAAAATTATTAATGGTTTATTGCAGTCATTAGAATTTGAGGTTAAGACTAAAATTGATTGAGGTTAGAATTACAAGATGTTTATGTTTGTTGTGATACAACTATTTGTTTATATTTAGTTTATTTCGTGTAATTTTCAAAAAATAAACGATGGATGATGATTACGATGAAAAAGTCTGGGATACAGACCATCATATGGACGATGAAGTATATTATTCGTGTTTTGCTCTTGCATTTGCTTAATTTGTATTTTTTTATAGAGTGAAGAACTTGGTGACAATGCTGAGAATCCGGAGCAAGTCCTTGCAGAATGTGCCGAAAAGTTTTCCACACCAGATTACATCATGGAGCCTGGTATTTTTTCACAGCTCAAGCGGTTAGTAAATAGAGATTGAGATTTAACAGAGGTACTAAAAATGTCTATAGTTATTTTCAGTCAGGAGGCAGCCCCGTTCAAGTAATTGAGCAGCTATCCCACAATTACACAGCTGTTGCTCAAATGGCTAATCTTATTGCAGAGTGGTTGATTATCGGAGGTAAATTTGATTAACTTTTTATCCGTATAGTTTTTTAAGAGTATATCTTGTAGGAGTAAAAGTTCAGGATGTGCAGGCAATGGTAGAAAATCATTTGAAAGATATGATTCTCAAAACATTTGATCCAAAAAAGGCAGATACAATATTTACTGAGGAGGGTGAAACTCCGGCATGGTTAACAGAGTTAATAGAACATCCCACATGGAGGTCTCTTATTTACCGTTTAGCAGAAGAATATCCAGACTGTTTAATGTTGAATTTCACAATAAAGGTTGTTTTTATAGGTATAACTGTTATGCTCTCTTCTAACATTATTGTGCCACTTTTTTTAGCTCATATCTGATGCAGGATTTCAAGGGGAAATCACTAGTATATCAACAGCAGCACAGCAGCTTGAAGTTTTCTCTAGAGTTCTTAAAACTTCAATCACTGGATTTCTTAATAATCCAGAAGAATGGCAAACCACAAGCAGAGAATGTGCAGTAAGTATCATATGATTTAAATAATTTCTCTTAAACGGTATTTTAGAAAATGGTTTGTCATGGTCAACATACCTATGTATATAGTCAGATTATAATGCAAGTTCTTGCAAGGGAAGCTAAAGGTGGGAGTAGCATGAGGAGACTGTCTCAAGAAATAACAAAGTGTGCACAAAAGAAGTATGTAGCTTATATTAATAAATGATAAATGTAATGATTTAAAACTGTTTTTTCAGTGGTCATGATATTACACCAATTACAATGGCCTTAAATGGGGCTTCAGCACATCCACAAGCTTGCCAAGCACTAACTTCGATGTTATCAAGGAATACATTGAATCCAGCAGATATAACTGTTCTCTTTAGGCATTACTCGTCTCCTGATCCTCCTCCAATTGATCTTATTCGAACTCCACAATTTTTAGGTAGTCAAATTTAATAAGTATCATATTGTAGCACTAAGTAGGTATTGTTTTTAGAACTCCTAGTGGATTCACTGTTTAAATCAGGAGTAAAACTGAATCCTGAACACAAACCAAAATACATTTATTTGTTGGCATGTGCTGCATGTGTTTGTGAAACTCAAGTAAAAAAGGGGCAAAAGAGAACTTGGAATAAAGACGAGCTCAAAGGCACAATCAATGCAATTGAAACAGTACATAACATTTGTAATGTCAATAAAGGAAGTTCAGAATTAATAGCAGAGTTGGTGACAATATATCAATGTCTAAAGTACATTTTAGTATTCTTTTTTAGATAGATGTTCAATGTGTTATTTGTTTTAGGTATCCTGTAGTATCTGTTGGCATTGTTAGGTGGGTCGAGTGCACAGTAACAGAACCCAGTTACTTTAAACTTTCAACTGAACACTGTCCTTTACATATGGCTATGTTGGATGAGGTTGTTAACTTGCATCCTTTATTGCACAATCAAGTGCTTGACTTGCTTATAAGATTGTTTGAATCTAAACAGGACGAGTTGGAAATTCTGGTTCAGGTATCTTATTTATGGTATTTAAAAATCTCCTTGTGCTTACACATTTACTTGTAATATTTCTAGCTGGAAATGAGAAAAATGGTTCTTGACCGAATGGTTAATCTTCTTTGTGCAGGTTGTGTGGTTCCTGTTGTTAAATATATTAAACAATGTTGGCAGAAAGGTGATACAGATATATCACTTATCAGGTACTTTGTTACTGAGGTAAATTAAAACACTCACAAATGTGTAGTTATAGTTAATCAGCAAGTATGTTTTCTGTTCTGTTAGGTATTGGAAGCAGTTGGTCCCCCATACAGTTCTGAATTTGTAAACTTGTTCATGCCAATGGTAGAAAATGATGAAATCACAGGCACAATGAGGGGCGATGGTGAAAATGATCCTGTATCAGAATTTATAGGTATGATGATAACGCCTTAATTTTTTTAAGTTTGCATTAATTATTAATTTTTCTTCCAGTGTATTGTAAGGCGAATTACATACCAGTGTTATGAGAATATGATAACAGTTATTAAATATTTTAGATGTTTCGGTTTTAATTATGTTTTAGTTTCTGTACAATTTTTTCATAATAAATCATTGTAATTTCTTATATTAACTTCTATTAAGTTCAGAAAATTCGTCAGAATAAGAGAAAAGATGTTAATTATGCACAGTAATAATTCCTTTTTTTCTTGGTAAGGAATCCTAGAAATGACAAAGGATGATTAAAATAAATAAGTAAATGTTGACAAATATTTACTTATGTTGTAAAAGCAGAGTGGCACTTGTTATATTATAACAATAAAATAAAAAGTGTAACCCATTACACTAAACATAATTCTTATACATACATTCTAGTCTGATACCGTATGTGTTATTTTTTTTCCAAATTAAGAAGATAAAGTTTAAATGGAATTTTGTTCTTAATATGAAATTATACACAAGTGTGTACACTGCCACTACGTTTTGTCCTATTTATTATTCATCGTTGGTCGTCGCCTTTTTCATTTTCTTCTTCTTTTCAGAACTGGGGGTAGTTGTTTCAACTACTGAAGGTTCCCCTTCCGTTTTCTTCTTCTTCTTCTTCTTTTTCTTTTGGGGAGTGTCCTGTGTCGCCTCATCTTCAATTTCCTCTTTTATTTCTACACTTTCTTCTTCAGCTGCTTGCTGTTGTTGCTTCTTCTTTTTCTTTTTCTTCGAGGAACCTAAAACAACAAAATTAACAGTTAATAAGTAAATTAAATTAAATTAATCTAAAGCAATTATTATATTATACCTTCAGAAACTGATGTATCTGCTACTGTTTCTTCTTCAACTTTTACACTTATTTCTTCTTGTGTATCTCCTATGTGATCTTTTTTAGATTTTTTCTTCTTTTGCTTTGGTGTTGCAAATGATGCTTCACCATCTTCTTTGACTTCAATCTTTTCTTCTAAAAATGATTTATCTTCTGAAACTGATCTTTTCCTTTTGCTGGCCGGAAGTGTTGAATCTGCTGCAGCAGGGTACTGTTTTATCTCACTAAAATTTTATATTGTAGTAAAATATATTTAACTACATACATATTAAAATATTGTCTTACCTAATTCCATGGTATTTTTCAAACTTTGCTTTGGCCTTTCCAGTACCACTTATCCTCTTTAAATTTCCTTCTTCCAGTATTCGAAGTCTAGCTTCTAACTTCGCCCTGTGTTCAGCCCCCAAAACGAACGACGCTTCCTCACCTAAAGCATCAACGCGAGTAGCCAGGGCAGTTTTGGCTGCTAACATTCGAGACATTTTTCCTTTATTTTTAGCACTTGCTTGACCTATCAGCTGTGCATGATAAATAAGACCATACTTTGGAGTATCCTTTTTAGTTTTTAAAGCTCTAAAGAGTGCCTTTTCTGAACCTAATATCTGAATAGTGGATGCCGGATATTTGGCCAAATTCATTAAAGAACCAGCATGGGCAATAAGTCTGGCTCCCACCAGGTCTCCTACTAATACAGTTACATTTGGAGCCATGGCCATCATTCTTGTCTTCAAATAATCATAGAGTTGAGTACGATAATTAGATATTTCAATGACTTGATCACATAAATGTTGAATGTTGATTATATCTTCTTCTGATATCTCAGTGCCCATGGAAATTTCTGCTGCTTCCTTTACTTTTTCTTCAAGTTCTTCAGGAAGAATATCTGATAGATCTGATTCTGCTGCATGTTCCCTTGTCCCAATAATCTTTACTGTCTTGACAAAAGCAATGTTATCAGTAATTATTTTTCCCAACTCTGGAAAATGCCATCCATACCATTCTCTACATCTCATCATGTAATTGTTAAGTTCTTTGTCTAAATCATCTAACAAACTCACTGCCTGAACAATCATTGTGTCTATTTTGTCAGGTGAGAATTTTAGTTTATATCGTGATAAGGAATGTGCCAAACCTAAAGCCATGGCTGTCATTTCTTTTTTAGGAAATCCTGCCAGAAGACTGTCCAACTGACAACGAATACACCTCATTAACTCTTGGACAGCAGTGTTCGATATGCATTGTAAATTAAGTTTGTCCTTTATTGCACTTCCTAATTTTGCATCTGCTACTAATAGCTGATCTTGTACTTCTTTGTCAACATACTTTTTCAATACCTTCTTGAGACTTTTCGACAGCTTTCCTTCCACAGCAGCTGTAGTTGCAGCAAGAGCTTCGGTAGTGTCAGCAAACTTTTCAAAATGTTTTAGTTTAAGTCTAAAAAATAAAACTATAAAATCTATCTTGTTTACGTTAAAAAGAGAAGTCTTACATTTTACTAGCAGCTTCAGGTGTTTCAAATTCCAAATATAAGTTATCCGTTTGTTTAAGTTTGTTTTCGTTTAGAAGCTAGGCATGGAAAAATTGAGGTTAAATTAGCTTAAATACAATATATTACTTATATTACCTTAAAAATAGCGTAACCTGCAGGGGTTTCGAAAAGAACCAACATTTTGAACACGCACAAGCTTTCCTTAAATTAAAGAAAACAAAAGGGAAATAGTTTATAAAGTTTCAGACACGAAAGCATACCTACATAACCTATACTTCGGCTTCAGCACGCTTAACTTATAGAACTGTAAAACGATAAATTAATTATCTATGGAATTTTACAGACACGAGCATAGACAATCCTTCATACACCTATGTATAAGTATCCGAAATTTGTCTAAAATCTTTTAGATTTTATCGAAACAGTTTGAGTTATTTTAATTAATGCTCGCAATTTAAATAACTAAAAAAGACTAAAAATTAAATGTTAAATCTACATAACATTCAATCTTCTTGATCCTTGCTGGTCATTGTGCAGTATTCATGAAGTCTAGCACCTGGTACCATTCTGGGGATTGCCCAACTTCACCTAATTATTTGCTAAGTATTCCTGAAACATTGTAAAATGGTTTAATATAAAGAGTAGTTTGTGAATTATTCAGTGTTGCCTTTGAAGATTTAAGACATGTATACTTGTACATATCTTTTACTTCAAAGTGTCATATTGACTGTAGAAGGAACTTTTCTTCTTGCTATAAACACTAATACACCTAAATACACTTTGCAATAACACATTTCACTTGCTAGAAAAAAAAACTTAACCTACTTATAATTATATTAAAAACTACTTCGCCAACGTGGAAAGTCCCCAAATATCGTTCTTGAACCGCCAATAATTCGATACATCTTCTATTCTTCGTCGCGCATGAATATATTATTGCGTAGAAATTATTTTGTCCTGGGAAATGGAAATATTGAGAAATGAAGATATATTGTAGATACCCTTATTAATTAGAATAGAATTTCCTTCGTTGATATTTACCATATAATAAATAAATTGTTTTGTAGTATGGTATATGGGCGCGAGCGGACTTTTGTCTATACAACACCAACCCTAACAGCATGATTAAATTTTGATTGTTGAAATTAATTATGGAAATTAACACAAAGCTAAGCGTGGAATGTGAAGATGGAGAACTGGGGAATTAATTAAATTGATAAGAAATTTAGAAATTATTGATAATAGGTAAATGTGGAATTAATTGATATAATAAAATTGAAAATTGATTGAATAAAAGTTGAAATTAGTTGATTAACGAATAAAAATTGATTGTTAAAAAAATTGGTCAGTTATTGAAAAAAATGAACATTGATTGATTGATTAGAAGTTGAGAATCAGTCGATTAAAAATTGAAAGTTGATTGTTAAAAAATTGAGTCAGTTGATTAAGAATTGGATATTGGGAGAATCGTTGATTGATTGATTGATTGAATAAATATATTATCATATGGAAACGACCCATTAACGAACGACCCAATCGAAGTATAAATGAAGCAAACTTAATCGCGAAATTAACAACGTGTAGGGTGTGTGTGTGTGTGTGTGTATTGTTCGAATCGTTTCTCTTCTAAAGCTAAAAGAGAAAATTTGAAGTCCTGGTCCACCAGGAAACGCTGAAAAAGAAAATTGGTAAAAATGTTAGTATCATTTTAGAAAAAGTATTCGATTGTTACATATTTTACTTACCTTCCATGCTGAAAAAAATAGAAAGATATATCAGTAAAGTAAGAAAACTTATAATTCATTGTGACCCCCTTAAAGACGGGGGGACGATGATGATGCTGTACTTACTGCATTTTACGTTTGTATGTGTGTCTGAGTGTTTGTAAACTTAATTAAATTAATTTATTGTAGAATTCATAATACTTAAGCAAGTACTATGAGTGAGAGTGTACAATTGAATTTAAATAAAAAGAAAATAGTGTACCAAAAAAAAAAAAAAAGGGGGTTTAGAGTAACAAAAACTGGGTTACGTTTCACGAAAATATTTTATTAATCTCTACAAATTTGTTTCAACCCTTGCGGGTCATTGTCAAGAGCTACGAAGTTACTAAAGATGTAAATAGTGTACCAGACTTATATAAACGGATTACAGTAGGCAAGAAGAATTTTATGCAGGTAGGTAACGGTTATCTATTTGGAAAATCCAATAACAGCGGAGAATCCAATGTGAACATTTCAATTTGATTATTTACAATATTTTCATTATTATTAATGGCTTTCTTAATTTCCAGAGATTCAAGTAAACTCAATTTACGACCCTTTTGAGCAGAATGTACAAGTTCAATTGAATTAATATCTAAATTATGTTTGAAATCTAGACAATGTTGAGCTATTCCTGTATTATTCTTTTTATTCTGAATGGCAAGCACATGTTCTTTAAGACGAGTTTTTATGGCCCTACCTGTCTGTCCCAAATAAAAGGCTGTGCAATCTTTACAGTATAATTTGTACACGCCACTTTTATCTATTGAATTTGTTTTATTTTTGTTGTTAACTAACAGAGTTTTTAAATTAATTTTGTTGACTAAAATTGGTATAATATTTAATTTAATTAGATGGTGTTTAATTTTGTATCCGACTTCTTTTACATAGTTAATAAAAGCGTATTTCTTATTTTCAGGAATTAAATCAGGAAGGAGACCGTTGTAAAGTTTGATTTTAATGAGTTTTCGTTGTTTACTTTTTAACATTTTGTCAATTAGGTTGGGATTATACCCGTTATTAATGGAAATCTGTTTTATAATTTTTAATTCTTTTTCAAAATTGGTTTTAGAAAGGGGTAAACTTATTAACCTGTGTAATAAACTATTAAAAGCTGCCATTTTGATGTTAAAAGATTGATTTGAGTCAAAGGGAATTACCGTGTCAGTTGTCGTAGGTTTTCTATAAATTTCAAACATAATTTCTTTGTTATTTTTGTATAAAGTAAGATTTTAATAGTTTATTACACAGGTTAATAAGTTTACCCCTTTCTAAAACCAATTTTGAAAAAGAATTAAAAATTATAAAACAGATTTCCATTAATAACGGGTATAATCCCAACCTAATTGACAAAATGTTAAAAAGTAAACAACGAAAACTCATTAAAATCAAACTTTACAACGGTCTCCTTCCTGATTTAATTCCTGAAAATAAGAAATACGCTTTTATTAACTATGTAAAAGAAGTCGGATACAAAATTAAACACCATCTAATTAAATTAAATATTATACCAATTTTAGTCAACAAAATTAATTTAAAAACTCTGTTAGTTAACAACAAAAATAAAACAAATTCAATAGATAAAAGTGGCGTGTACAAATTATACTGTAAAGATTGCACAGCCTTTTATTTGGGACAGACAGGTAGGGCCATAAAAACTCGTCTTAAAGAACATGTGCTTGCCATTCAGAATAAAAAGAATAATACAGGAATAGCTCAACATTGTCTAGATTTCAAACATAATTTAGATATTAATTCAATTGAACTTGTACATTCTGCTCAAAAGGGTCGTAAATTGAGTTTACTTGAATCTCTGGAAATTAAGAAAGCCATTAATAATAATGAAAATATTGTAAATAATCAAATTGAAATGTTCACATTGGATTCTCCGCTGTTATTGGATTTTCCAAATAGATAACCGTTACCTACCTGCATAAAATTCTTCTTGCCTACTGTAATCCGTTTATATAAGTCTGGTACACTATTTACATCTTTAGTAACTTCGTAGCTCTTGACAATGACCCGCAAGGGTTGAAACAAATTTGTAGAGATTAATAAAATATTTTCGTGAAACGTAACCCAGTTTTTGTTACTCTAAACCCCCTTTTTTTTTTTTGGTATTCAAAATGTTTCACAAAGAATGCGATACGCAATCTATTAACTATAGAAAATAGTGTAGTATGTGGTGAGTTGTGAAAGTGGCAACAGTGACAGAAATCGAACTAGACGACGACGACATTAAACCAGTGAACACTTGTGTGTGCCCACTGATCGAACGTCCATGGAGAAAAAGTCGCAAAAAGATTTTCCACAAATAAATTTAAAAAATAAAAGTTAATCAACAAACGTTTTTAAGTAGGTACGTTATTTGATGATTCAAATTCATTTGTGGAACTTTTATGTAAGCGAATGATGTAACTGCCATCTAGACTTGTATTTCAGTTTTTTAATATACAAATAAAAATACTATTTTATAAAAGTATTTTTATTTGCATTTGTATTTTAAACACTTTTCAATGAAAGTATTTATTATTTGTATTAAAATACTGATTCAAATAATGTATTTGTATTAGTATTAAATTACATTTTTTTGTCTTGTTTGATTTTGCAAATAGGTACTTTATCAAATACTTATGATAATTTTTTCGTATCCATGAATGATTCATGAATGATTAAACTGAACAGAATATTCAATTACATATGAATTGTTCACTAAATTCTTTATTTAAAAATGTATTTCCACATGGAACATTATCAGTAAAAAAATTATCAATAAAGTATTTGTATTTATATTTAAATAGGTACTAATGCAAAAATTTATATCTGCATTTATGTTTGTATTTATATAAGAATACTTTTCAAAAGTATTATTTGCAAGACTGCCGCAAACCAGAACCGATTCGCGAGCCGCCACTGTTGCCAAAAATGGTATATTACGATATACCAGAAAACGCACTACGCGCACTCTCCTCTCCGGTGCACTTCCATACGCCAGCTGAAAAAAACTCAAATAGACCCTACGAGTGGCAAGTACAAATACATACAAATAAACAATAAACAATAAAAAATGTGTTTGTGTATAGTGTAGTGAATATGGAACACAAGACTCCAAATAGACCGCGAACAGCATACCATTGCGTCGTTTGTTGTTCTCCATCTTCGAACCTACACCACCAAAAATAACAGCAAATTCCAAGTATGGAATGAATATAGATAATGATATTTAAAGTTTTTTTAAAGGACCTAACAAGCAGCTATAAGTCATAATTATAAAGCCCCAAAGAGAAACAAAGGTTGAGATGACAGGCGCCGTGCCTGCCACCTCGGCCCTAACGCTGAAACGTCAGAAATTGAACGACCCAGTGGAGCCCCACGTTAGGGGGCCAACAAAATAAAATAGCCCCAAAAACAATTAAAATGCGGCCCCACGTTAGGGGGCCGAAAAAGCAATATAAAATCTTGCCACTCAGGTCTATTTGAAACAACATTCGTTAGTGACTAACCTTTAGGCGTCGGCTAGACCTTACTAGGGATCACCGAAACCTTTATCTATCCAGCGTCGGATGTCCACGGTTATCATCCTCTCCGTGTTGATTTAAGGGAAGGGGTGGGTGGATACCATTTGTTTCAGGAAGGAAGTAGACCATTCCATTCTTATTCCATCACAAACACTTCACTTCACTTCACTACCGACCGCGAACTTTACCAACTTTTCGGGAAAATATATCATTTAAAGGCACTTTAATAACGATTCGAACGCATCAACATAAACTTGAATCGACCTGTAACAAAAAACTATGTTTATCAATGCCTGATGTGAATGTTATTAATTAAACTTTGGAAATAAATTTACCTGCAACCAATCCAAGTCTTAACTTATAATCCACATACACGGACGCTGTTGGTAGAAGAAAAAGGTACTCCTGAATAAATAGGTAACTGAAAGAACTTCTTGATAAATACGTCTGCTTCGTCTTTTGAGACCCTCTGGGACATTAACTTCCATTTATAATCTTCTCCATTAAGCTTTTCACTCCTTTGTAGCTGAATAATCATCTTTACAGTCTTCAAGGGTTGATTCAATAGCAATTCTGAAACAAATAAATGACTATTAAGAAAGTGTTGCTTCATTTGGAGTAAAATACATTTCATATTTTAAGCATCTTTGCTACTTAAAAATTAATGTAGATATATTTCAAAAATTGATCTAATTTATGCTTATGTTGAAACACCCTATATTTAAATTTAAATTGGTGAAGTTGAGGGCGACCCCTTTGTACTATTTATGTTACCTAATTTCTAATTAGTCAAGGTAGCTGTAAAGCTTTTAGGAACAGGGAAGAAACGTCGTCAGATGGCGCCTCTTACATCCTTTTTAACTGAATAAATGACGTAAATAATAAATATTAACGTCCTTGAGAACGTGTTATTGTAACGTATAATGTTGATAACACAAATTTTTGAAAACCACAACAAGTAACGTCAGCTGTTCAAAAATTATTTTTGGTAATCAATGTGAGTATATTCAATAAAATTATTTTACCTAAATAATAATTCCTAGGTAATTCGTTAAGGCACTGGTCTTGTTTATTTGCAGCCATCGTTGCTATTATATAGGGTGTTTCCATTCATATCAAATCCTTTTAGTTGATAAAACGAGAATGTTATCCACTGGGCAAAATCCGCCCGACAGTTAGGTCATGGGTGCTTGCTGTGAAGAAATATTAGAGGAAGTGTTAGTATATATAAATTACATATTTCTGAGTTTATTTTGTAATTACGTAAATATAACATGGATAACAAAGGGGGTCGTAATAAAGGTATGCTGCTATATTTCCTTTTTAATACAAAGTTAAAATTGCAAGAACCCTCATTTAAAAATGTCGCAATAAACAAATATGCATTTTGGAATACTTGTTATTTAAGTATCTTGAGATCTATAAAGATACAATAAAAATACAAATATACAGTACTACTTTTTAAACTTTAAAATTTGTTTTTCTCTCCTAGGTCACATAAACATATCAGCATATGCACTAAGTGCCCCAAAAAATCGCAACCAAGATGATTTCTATTCAAGGAGAACCAATGCATTAAGTTAAAGGTAAATAAGAATAGTCAATCAAAATCAATTTATAAATACAAAAGGCTGTCTAAATTGAAAATAATTAACTGAGACAAATACATACGGTATAATAAAATTACTGTCAGAAATACTTGAGTGAACTGTCCAAATACTTCACTGCAAAAGCAGTTCATTAGTTAACTTTTAAAAAACTTACCTTCTGATTAACTGGGTTGCTCTCTATGTTTCTTTAAGTGCTGCCTCCAATATTCACTCAAAAATTATCAAGTCAGTGGGAAAAATATAGTAAGTCCACTTAATAATGATAAGGAAGGCCCCATGCTTACAATAATTGTTGGGTAACTTGCAACAATCATTTTCTGCAAAAAATACAAAAATGTTTCGATTTACGTGCATAAAATTAGTCCACAAATTTGGCCAAATTTTACAAGTTATTTACACTTACATATTCATTGAGAAATAATTTAGGTAATTAACTGTTAATAAGTTTGAAAAAGTACGATCTGTTGATGAGTTCTACTAAAGTTTTATCAAAAAATATTTTATTTCTTACCTGGAAAATTCGTTGGATGCGATTGCAAAATTGTAATAATGGTGCTCTCTGTTGGTTTATGCGCAGAAGTGCCGAATTCCATAGGTATCTCTTTCGTTTCCATAGAACTATCATCTATAAATAAAAATTGAACGCTACTTATTATTTTATTTCATTTTAAATGAAATAGAATAAAAAGTACGAATAGTATTATAATTAGGTATTTATTTGTAATAAATAACTACTTCAACAATAGACTATAAACAATAAAACTGGAATTTTGCAAAAAATTAAAAATATTCGTTAAATTTTTGTTGGGGCAAATGAATTTGGACAAACCACACCAAATCTATGTTTTGTTTTCGAAATAAAATAATTTACTAGTTAGCAGGTACTCTGACCATAATCAAAATACCACGAAAAACAATTAATTTTCGAAAAGACTAGTGCCAATATCGTAATCTGCTATAGTTAATGATATATTTCGATATTTGCATGAGTTCTAGAAAAAAATATAACTCTTACCCAAAAATAACAAGTGCTTTGCAACAGGACCATTGTCGATTCGAAAATGTTTATTACCAACTACCTGAAAGTAAAAAAAGAAATTTTTAAGCCCTCTTAGTTTTATATATAGCTGTTTTTTTAAGTAAATATGTAAAAATTGAAAATCGCGCATATTGTTTTAGAATTTTGTTTTCCACTTTAGATTGAATAACTGTTTTACGATAAATTTTAAACTAATGATACAGTCATATTATTCTAATAAATTAAGCACATATTAATAAATTGTTTAGATACATTTCAACATAAAAATAAAAGTTTTTCATTTCTTTGACAGGTCATATAAATTTCACACCATAACCCCCGAAGAAGACCAACACTTACGAATTAATTAATAAATTAATGGTAAATAAAACCAATCTATTATAGTCAACTTAGAACATCAAGGGACTGTCTTAATTGAAAATAACTGATAGTTTCATTTAAGCGGTGGCGGCTCACTAGTAGGAGCAACTGAGTAATTGCACCCCCCTTGAATGTTCATCTGTTTTTGGGAAGATTTTGAACGTCTTTAACGCTAGGTACATCGTAATACCTAACAACTGGGGAAACATTTTAATTGATACAGTGGAAGTTTTGTACAGTCGCAAAAAATGAACTCCATCGCTGTTTTAGTAGACAATGCCTTAAGTTATAATGAAAAGATTCCAGTGAAGAATCTTAAACGACCTATGCCCCACTTGAACTTAGAAAATAAACAATGTGTGAAAGGCAAAGAAATTATAAGAAAATTCAAAATGGACCTTTACCAGAGAAACGACTGGATTTGCGGATGCGATATTAAAAATGCACTGTTCTGTTTTCCATGCGTTTTGTTTGGTGGTGAGCCATCCTGGGCAAAGAACGGAATAAGGGACCTAATTCATCTTAGTGCTAAAATTAGTAAACACGAAAATTCCGAAGAGCATTTAAGAAACGCATTTAGTTTAAGTATGTTAGGAAAAAATAATATTCAAAGTGTTTTGGATTCATCATATAGAAGAGCGATTGAAAAACATAACGAAGAGGTTACAAAAAACAGGCACGTTTTAAATTTAATAATAAACAGCATCAGATTTTGTGGCGCTTTTGAACAGGCGCTCGAGGATCATGATGAAAGACAAACATTAATAAAATTTACTACAGAATTGGATAAATCGCTCAAAGATCACATCGAAGGAACCCCAGTTTTCAAGGGGCTATCAAAAACACTAGTGAATGAGCTGTTTGAAGTAATGTTGACCGTTTATCGTGAACAAGTTGCTAATGAAATTAAAGTAGCTGATCACATAGCTATGATAGCTGCTGAAACCACGGATGTGTCCAATCAGTTTCAGTTGGTGATTGTTTTAAGATACATAACGAAAGGGAGGCCGGTTGAAAGGTTTTGGAAGGTTCTTATGCCCAATGGACATGATGCTGTTTCTTTATCTTCCTGTTTACTTAACGAAATGAGTTCGCTTGTTGATGATTCAGAAAAACTTATTGCCCAGAGCTACGATGGAGTGGCAGTTATGAGTGGTGACATTAATGACGTTCAAAGGCGCGTCCAAGATCAGTATCCAGAGGCTAATTTTGTTAATTCTTATTCCCATCAAACAACCCTAAATTTAATATCGTATGCTACGTCGAGCAATAGCAATTGTAGAATCTTTTTTGCCAATTTGAGTGGATTGTGCACATTTTTTTCTACTTCGCCTCAAAGGGCTGCGGAATTGGAAGAATTTCTTCGCAGAAAAAGCTTACCCCGTTCTTCAAAACTAAAATGGAACTTCAATTCTAGGACTTTGAATATTGTCTATAAGCACCGAGAAGAAATAATTGAAGCACTAGAAGAAATCGAGAGAGAGGCAAATTTACAAACAACCATTCAACAAGCTGGTGCACATTTGCGAATTTTAGAAGACGAAATTTTTATTTATTGGCTAGGTTTCTTTCATAGAATTATGCCACACGTTGACATATTGTTTAAACAATTAAAAATAAAGAATAATTTAGATGATTTTGAACGAGCCATTGGAGAAATACGAAGCGAAGTAGATAACATAGATGATCAATTTGTTGAAGAAACTGACTCAAAATTGCACCTTCGACCTTCAAAGCGGCGAAGACTAGGTGACGAGAACGAAAGAAGGAGGGAAACGATTGAAGTGTGTGATATTATCATGTTAGAAATAAAAACTAGATTTCAGTTTACAGGACACTTATTACTGTCGCATTTAGTTTCTTTTAAACAGTTTCCCTCTTTTGAAGTAAATTTCCCTGAGGATTGCCTCAAAGAAGCAGTGAATTTTTATCCGTGCCTCAATGAAACTAGACTACGAACAGAATTAAGCGTTCTCTATTCTAGAGAGGAGTTTAGGAAAAATTCAAATACTAGTGCCGTAGGTCTATTGGCTCTCCTGCTTGATGGTATGAGTAATACCTTTTATGAAGTCATCAAACTCTTAAAAATAATAATCACAATCCCAATGACCACATGCGAAGCAGAGCGCCAACTTTCTCGACTGAAGAGAATTAAAACCTTCTTTAAGAATACAACGAATGAGGATGGATTAAATTTAGAAGCTCTAATCATGTTATCGTGTGAAAAAGAGTTTATTAATGGCTTGACAAAGTTTAACGAGAGAGTGATAGAACTGTTCTGTAATTCAAAGATGCACACAATGGCCTTTACTTATCGTCAGATATAATTACATTAACTGTACAGTGAAGTTAGTGGTGTGTCGTTGAAATTTGGGTAAGCGTTTGTAATTCTTTTTTAAAGTTACTGTTTTTGGCAACCACCCTGAGCCGCCACTTTGTCATTTAAGTAATTAATTAACGCAAATGTTTGCACTTCGTAACTATCAAAAACGTCTAAATAAATAGTTCAATTACATACTTATTTTACTGTAAAAGACATTGTTAATTAGCTGGATTAAAATAATCCTACCTTTTATTTCAATCTGTTGCTGTCAATGCATGTTGAAGAGACAAAATTTCACTGTAAGATCGTTGCTACTTCCAAAATTTAGCAGACATTTTCGTTTTAGATATCTCATGAAACCATTTCTTGAAAAAAAAAAAAAAATGTATATAATATCTCAATGTGTCTAAATTTACATATCGACATTTTATTTAACAGATAATATCAAAATCAAAGAAAAAAATGTATTAAAACCAATTAAAAAGCAAGTGGCTGTTGCAAATAAATAACGAGAATTTTTATGAAATTGTTAACATAATTTTCAAAAATATCATTTTTTATTAATTACATGTGTACCTCTGTTTTAGGAAAAGATATTCTGATCGATTAATAGCCGAGACGATCATAAAAAGAAGACGTGTCCAAAAAAGGTTAAAGACAAATTTTGTAAATACATTTTGTTATTTACTACGAAATCGTTTTTTTTTTTTTGGATTATTACATTATCGTTTTGTGTAAAAAATTTTGAAAATAAAATATATTTATAAGTAAGTTCCATCCGTCATTCGTATTCTGATAAATTAGAAATTTTTAACAGATAAAGTTTATATTACCTCTGTTATGATTTTCAGTTTTCATTGCAATAATCTTATTGTCTTCTTAATTGGCTGGGACTTCTTTTCCATCGCTGGTTGAGGCCCACACACCACCCCCGCAATCAATCAACTATTTTGCGGTCCTCAAAGTCGAGTCTTCCATTCATGACATATTCTGAAATAAGAAGTGTTAATTAAACACTACAGATAAAGAAGTTATATTACTTCTGTTATAATTCTTCCTCCTCATTACAATAATCTTCTTATCTTCCAAATTGGTTGGAACTTCTTCTCCATCGTTGGTTGAGGCCCACACACCACCCCCGCTTTCAATCAATTATTTTGCGGTCCTCAAAGTCGATTCTTCCATTCATGATTTATCCTGTGAGACAAGAAGTAATAATTAAAAAAAAAAAAGAAACACTACAGATAAAGAAGTTAATACTACCTCTGTGACGATTCTTCCTCCACATTGCAAGAGTCTTCCTATCTTCCAAATTGGCTGGGGCTTCTTTTCCATCGTTGGCTAAGGCTCACACACCACCCCCGCAATCAATCAACTATTTTGCGGTCCTCAAAAACTTTTTTTCCTTCCCTTTTCCCATTTAACAAACTAGTCCACACTTCTTCTTCTTCTTGGGTGATCCCCATCGTCTACCCCTGCGAATTCCTCTGTTTTTTTATGGTCCTCAATGTAATGTTCTGTAACTGTTAGCTGAATTCTAAAAAATAAAAAATATGATTAGAATAAATAAGGAATAATCAGTGAATAACAATAGCAATTATCATACCTTGCTAGTCAAAGCGTTCTTTTCATTTTTCCATCTCCCTAACTAGTCCAAAATTCTTCCTCTTCCTTGGATAGTATTCTTCTTGCCCATTAACGTTATCTTTCCATTTTTCCATCTTCTAGACTGCTCCAGACTTCTTCCCCCTTCTTGGATGATATTCTTCTTTGTCATTGAAGCGATCCTCCAATATTGTCATTTTCCAAACAGGTTAGTTCTCCTTCTTCTTTGGGTTTTATTCTTCCTGACCATCAAACTAATCTTCTCATTTTCCCATTTGACAAACTGCTCCAGACTTCTCATTTCTTCTAGTCTAAATGGTATGTTAAATCTGCGTAAGTTTCCTTCTTCTTGGTCCTTGGCTTTCCTTTAGATAATTTCACCAATTCACGCCTCTGGTTCCAGATTTGCTTGCGGTACCTAAAACATTCTAAAACTGTTTAATATAAAGTGTAGTTTGTTAATTAATCAGTGTTGCCTTTGAAGATTTAAGACATGTATACTTGTACATATCTTTTACTTCAAAGTGTCATATTGACTCTAGAAGGAACTTTTCTTCTCGCTGTTAACACTAAAATACACCTAAATACACTTTGCAATAACACACTTCACTCGCTAGAAAAAAAACTTAAGCTACTTATAAATATATTAAAAACTACTACGCCAACGTGGAAAGTCCCCAAATATCGTTCTTGAACCGCCAATAATTCGATACATCTTCTATTCTTCTTGGCGCATGAATATTTTATTGCGTAGAAATTATTTTGTCCTGGGAAATGGACATATTGAGAAATGAAGATATATTGTAGATACCCTTATTAATTAGAATAGAATTTCCTTCGTTGATATTTACCATATAATAAATAAATTGTTTTGTAGTATGGTATATGGGCGCGAGCGGACTTTTGTCTATACAACACCAACCCTAACAGCATGATTAAATTTTGATTGTTGAAATTAATTATGGAAATTAACACAAAGCTAAGCGTGGAATGTGAAGATGGAGAACTGGGGAATTAATTAAATTGATAAGAAATTAAGAAATTATTGATAATAGGTAAATGTGGAATTAATTGATATAATAAAATTGAAAATTGACTGAATAAAAGTTGAAATTAGTTGATTAACGAATAAAAATTGATTGTTAAAAAATTAAGAGTCAGTTATTGAATAAAAATTGAACATTGATTGATTGATTAAAAGTTGAGAATCGAATCAGTCGATTCAAAATTGAAAGTTGATTGTTAAAGAATTGAGTCAGTTGATTAAGAATAGGATGTTGGGAGAATCGTTGATTGATTGATTGATTGAATAAATATATTATCATATGGAAACGACCCATTAACGAACGACCCAATCGAAGTATAAATGAAGCAAACTTAATCGCGAAATTAACAACGTGTAGGGTGTGTGTGTGTGTGTGTATTGTTCGAATTGTTTCTCTTCTAAAGCTAGAAGAGAAAATTCGAAGAGTCCTTGGTCCACCAGGAAATGCTGAAAAAGAAAATTGGTAAAAATGTTAGTATCATTTTAGAAAAAGTATTCGATTGTTACATATTTTACTTACCTTCCATGCTGAAAAAAATAGAAAGATATATCAGTAAAGTAAGAAAACTTATAATTCATTGTGACCCCCTTAAAGACGGGGGGACGATGATGATGCTGTACTTACTGCATTTTACGTTTGTATGTGTGTCTGAGTGTTTTTAAACTTAATTAAATTAATTTATTGTAGAATTCATAATACTTAAGCAAGTACTATGAGTGAGAGTGTGTACAATTGAATTTAAATAAAAAGAAAATAGTGTAGTATGTGGTGAGTTGTGAAAGTGGCAACAGTGACAGAAATCGAACTAGACGACGACGACGTTAAACCAGTGAACACTTGTGTGTGCCCACTGAACGAACGCCAATGGCGAATAAGTCGCAAAAAGATTTTCCACAAATAAATTTAAAAAATAAAAGTTAATCAACAGTATAGGTATAATATAAAAATTTATTTGTGGAACTTTTATGTAAGCAAATGATGTAACTCCCATCTAGACTTGTATTTCAGTTTTTTAATATACAAATAAAAATACTATTTTATAGAAGTATTTTTATTTGCATTTGTATTTTAAACACTTTTCAATGAAAGTATTTATTATTTGTATTTGAATATTGATTCAAATAATGTATTTGTATTAGTATTTAATTACATTTTTTTGTGTCTTGTTTGATTTTGCAAATAGGTACTTTTTCAAATACTTATGATAATTTTTTCGTATCCATGAATGATTAATGAATGATTAAACTGAACAGAATATTCAATTACATATGAATTGTTCACTAAATTCTTTATTTAAAAATGTATTTCCACATGGAAAATTATCAGTAAAAAAATTATCAATAAAGTATTTGTATCTATTTATAATTAAATAGGTACCTATGCAAAAATTTATACCTGCATTTATGTTTGTATTTATATAAGAATACTTTTCAAAAGTATTATTTACCGATTCGCGAGCCGCCACTGTTGCCAAAAATGGTATATTACGATATACCAGAAAACGCACTACGCGCAGTCTCCTCTCCGATGCACTTCCATACGCCAGCTGAAAAAAACTCAAATAGACCCTACGAGTGGCAAGTACAAATACATACAAATAAACAATAAACAATAAAAAATGTGTTTGTGTATAGTGTAGTGAATATGGAACACAAGACTCCAAATAGACCGCGAACAGCATACCATTGCGTCGTTTGTTGTTCTCCATCTTCGAACCTACACCACCAAAAATAACAGCAAATTCCAAGTATGGAATGAATATAGATAATGATATTTAAAGTTTTTTTAAAGGACCTAACAAGCAGCTATAAGTCATAATTATAAAGCCCCAAAGAGAAACAAAGGTTGAGATGACAGGCGCCGTGCCTGCCACCTCGGTCCCTAACGCTGAAACGTCAGAAATTGAACGACCCAGTGGAGCCCCACGTTAGGGGGCCAACAAAATAAAATAGCCCCAAAAACAATTAAAATGCGGCCCCACGTTAGGGGGCCGAAAAAGCATTATAAAATCTTGCCACTCAGGTCTATTTGAAACAACATTCGTTAGTGACTAACCTTTAGGCGTCGGCTAGACCTTACTAGGGATCACCGAAACCTTTATCTATCCAGCGTCGGATGTCCACGGTTATCATCCTCTCCGTGTTGAACAGGGATTGGGATGGATGGGTGGAAGCGATCCCATAATGCCTGGGTTAAAGCTGAACACTGTACCAAACTGGATTAGTCGTGGATGTAATCCTCACTCATGACATTCCATTCATTTCTTCTGTAAAGGGAAAAGGACAGAAATTAAAATGTGAACCTTAAATGGTAAAAATTTGACGAAGCATAAGAAATGAAACACAGAAGGCATCAATATTTCCATAAAATTTACCTGTATGCACTCCAAGCAGCAATTCAGATCCATTTAAGACAACTGGTGATGGATGAAGTTACGAAACTGCAAGAACATCCTAATTAATTAATGGATCTTTATCTTTGTCTCATAAACTGGAACCCTAAAAAGAAAAGAGAAGATTAAAAACAAATCATTAAATATAAAACAATAATACGTACATATCAATTAGCACGAAATCCACCTGGGTTGAGGCCCACCATCCACCCCCGCGAAATCTTCGATTTTTCGCGGCCCTCAATATAATCTACTAAGACACTTAACTGGATTCTGAAAAAATAAAAAATTAAATTAAAATGAATAAGAAAAAATTAATAAATAAAATATCAATTACCAAACGATGAGTTTTCTTCCTCATCAAAGTAATCTTCCAAACTGCACCATGTATCTTCTTTTACAAACTGCTCAGGCTTCGTCTTCTTCTTCTCCTTCGTCCTGTTCCTCGTCTTTGAATAATATACTTCTTAACCATCGATGTGATCCTCCTCCAATATTTAACTTCTTCCAAACTTGTTCAGAATTTTTCTTCTTCGTTTGATATTATTCTTTCTAACCATTCAACTTATCTTTCCATTTTCCAATTTGCCAAAATGCTACAGACTTTTTCTTTCTTCTAGGATAGTCCCCATCGTCCACCCCCGCGAACTCTTCTGTTGTTTCGCGGTCCTCAGTATAATCTACTAAGACTCAACTGGATACTGAAAAAATAAAAAATAAAATAAAATGAATAAGAAAAAATTAATAGATAAAAAAGTATTAATCATACCAATGCAATAGTTTTCCTCCTCATCAAAGTAATCTTCCAAACTGCACCACGTATCTTCTTTTACAAACTGCTCCAGGCTTCGCCTTCTTCTTCTCCTTCGTCTTGTTCCTCGTCTTTGAATTATATTCTTCTTAACCATCGATGTGATCCTCTTCCAATATTTAACTTCTTCCAAACTTGTTCAGAATTTTTCTTCTTCGTTTGATATTATTCTTCCTAACCATTCAACTTATCTTCCCATTTTCCAATTTGCCAAACTGCTACAGACTTTTTCTTTCTTCTAGGATAGTCCCCATCGTCCACCCCCGCGAACTCTTCTGCTGTTTTTGCGGTCCTCAACATAATTTTCTGTAACAGTTGTCAATTCTGAAAAATAAAAAATTAAATTAAAGTAATTAAGAAGCAATTGGTGGATAAACATATCGATCATACTTTTGTGAAGGTTCTTTCTAGTCATCGAAGTGGTATTCCAATATTTCAATTTTACAAACTCTTCCAGACATTATTCGTCCTGCCCAACAAACATATCGTCCTATATTTCCATCTTCTAAAGTGCTCCAGACTTCTTTTTTCTTGTTGGATGATATTATTCCTGTTACTCAAAGTGATCTACCAATTTTCCCATTTTACATACTGCTCCAAACTTCTTATTTCTTCTTGAATAACCCCTATCGTCCACCCCCACAAACTCCTCTGCTTTTCCACGATCCTCGATGTAATCTAGGCTGGATTCTAAGAAAATTAAAGTATAAGTAGTATAGGATACAAAAGGAAAAATTAGTGTATAATAATATTGATCATACTTTTGTAATGATTTCCATTTTCTATCTTCTAATATGTTTCAAATTTGTTGCTCTTTGTTGATTATGACCATCAAGAATAGGGTTGTTACTTATGCAACTTCTCATACACTATTGTATTTAAAACGCCTTATTAGTTTGTTTGGGGTTTGACACTTGCAACTGAAGACAGCTGAAAAAGTCTAAGGAGTATAATGTTAAATATTCATAAGTTTCCTTCTTTATCCTTGGCTTTATTTTTGGTAATTTCACCAACTCAGTCAAGCCCCCTCGTTTCATCCTGGAGATCGTATCGTACAATTAATTCCAGGTACCTACTAATTTCCTTGTTGTTCCTAAAACATTCTAAAACATTAAGTATAAACTGTACGTAATTTATGAATTAATCAGTGTTGCCTTTGAAGATTTAAGACATGTATACTTGTACATATCTTTTACTTCAAAGTGTCATATTGACTCAGAAGGAACTTTTCTTCTTGCTGTAAAAACTAAAATACACCTAAATACACTTTGCACTAACACACTTCACTCGCTAGAAAAAAAAACTTAACCTACTTATAAATATTTTAAAAACTACTACGCCAACGTGGAAAGTCTTCAAATATCGTTCTTGAACCGCCAATAATTCGATACATCTTCTATTCTTCTTCGCGCATGAATATATTATTGCGTAGAAATTATTTTGTCCTGGGAAATGGACATATTGAAAAATGAAGATATATTGTAGATACCCTTATTAATTAGAATAGAATTTCCTTCGTTGATATTTACCATATAATAAATAAATTGTTTTGTAGTATGGTATATGGGCGCGAGCGGACTTTTGTCTATACAACACCAACCCTAACAGCATGATTAAATTTTGATTGTTGAAATTAATTATGGAAATTAACACAAAGCTAAGCGTGGAATGTGAAGATGGAGAACTGGGGAATTAATTAAATTGATAAGAAATTTAGAAATTATTGATAATAGGTAAATGTGGAATTAATTGATATAATAAAATTGAAAATTGATTGAATAAAAGTTTAAATTAGTTGATTAACGAATAAAAATTGATTGTTAAAAAATTAAGAGTCAGTTATTGAATAAAAATTGAACATTGATTGATTGATTAAAAGTTGAGAATCGAATCAGTCGATTCAAAATTGAAAGTTGATTGTTAAAGAATTGAGTCAGTTGATTAAGAATTGGATGTTGGGAGAATCGTTGATTGATTGATTGATTGAATAAATATATTATCATATGGAAACGACCCATTAACGAACGACCCAATCGAAGTATAAATGGGGACAAACTTAATCGCGAAATTAACAACGTGTAGGGTGTGTGTGTGTGTGTGTATTGTTCGAATTGTTTCTCTTCTAAAGCTAGAAGAGAAAATTCGAAGAGTCCTTGGTCCACCAGGAATCCCTGAAAAAGTAAATTGGTAAAAATGTTAGTATCATTTTAGAAAAAGTATTCGATTGTTACATATTTTACTTACCTTCCATGCTGAAAAAAATAGAAAGATATATCAGTAAAGTAAGAAAACTTATAATTCATTGTGACCCCCTTAAAGACGGGGGGACGATGATGATGCTGTACTTACTGCATTTTACGTTTGTATGTGTGTCTGAGTTTTTTGTAAACTTAATTAAATTAATTTATTGTAGAATTCATAATACTTAAGCAAGTACTATGAGTGAGAGTGTGTACAATTGAATTTAAATAAAAAGAAAATAGTGTAGTATGTGGTGAGTTGTGAAAGTGGCAACAGTGACAGAAATCGAACTAGACGACGACGACGTTAAACCAGTGAACACTTGTGTGTGCCCACTGAACGAACGCCAATGGCGAATAAGTCGCAAAAAGATTTTCCACAAATAAATTTAAAAGATAAAAGTTAATCAACAGTATAGGTATAATATAAAAATTTATTTGTGGAACTTTTATGTAAGCAAATGATGTAACTCCCATCTAGACTTGTATTTCAGTTTTTTAATATACAAATAAAAATACTATTTTATAGAAGTATTTTTATTTGAATTTGTATTTTAAACACTTTTCAATGAAAGTATTTATTATTTGTATTTAAATATTGATTCAAATAATGTATTTGTATGAGTATTTAATTACATTTTTTTGTGTCTTGTTTGATTTTGCAAATAGGTACTTTTTCAAATACTTATGATAATTTTTTCGTATCCATGAATGATTAATGAATGATTAAACTGAACAGAATATTCAATTACATATGAATTGTTCACTAAATTCTTTATTTAAAAATGTATTTCCACATGGAAAATTATCAGTAAAAAAATTATCAACAAAGTATTTGTATATATATTTAAATAGGTACTTATGCAAAAATTTATATCTGCATTTATGTTTGTATTTGTATAAGAATACTTTTCAAAAGTATTTCTTACAAGTCTGCCGCAAACTAGAACTGATTCGCGAGCCGCCACTGTTGCCAAAAATGGCATATTACGATATACCAGAAAACGCACTACGCGCACTCTCCTCTCCGGTGCACTTCCATACGCCAGCTGAAAAAAACTCAAATAGACCCTACGAGTGGCAAGTACAAATACATACAAATAAACAATAAACAATAAAAAATGTGTTTGTGTATAGTGTAGTGAATATGGAACACAAGACTCCCAAATAGACCGCGAACAGCATACCATTGCGTCGTTTGTTGTTCTCCATCTTCGAACCTACACCACCAAAAATAACAGCAAATTCCAAGTATGGAATGAATATAGATAATGATATTTAAAGTTTTTTTAAAGGACCTAACAAGCAGCTATAAGTCATAATTATAAAGCCCCAAAGAGAAACAAAGGTTGAGATGACAGGCGCCGTGCCTGCCACCTCGGCCCTAACGCTGAAACGTCAGAAATTGAACGACCCAGTGGAGCCCCACGTTAGGGGGCCAACAAAATAAAATAGCCCCAAAAACAATTAAAATGCGGCCCCACGTTAGGGGGCCGAAAAAGCATTATAAAATCTTGCCACTCAGGTCTATTTGAAACAACATTCGTTAGTGACTAACCTTTAGGCGTCGGCTAGACCTTACTAGGGATCACCGAAACCTTTATCTATCCAGCGTCGGATGTCCACGGTTATCATCCTCTCCGTGTTGAACAGGGATTGGGATGGATGGGTGGAAGCGATCCCATAATGCCTGGGTTAAAGCTGAACACTGTACCAAACTGGATTAGTCGTGGATGTAATCCTCACTCATGACATTCCATTCATTTCTTCTGTAAAGGGAAAAGGACAGAAATTAAAATGTGAACCTTAAATGGTAAAAATTTGACGAAGCATAAGAAATAAAACACAGAAGGCATCAATATCTCTATAAAATTTACCTGTATGCACTCCAAGTAGCAACTCAGATCCATTTAAGACAACAGGTGATGGATGAAATTACGAAACTGCAAGAACATCCTCATCAATTAATGGATCTTTATCTTTGTCTCATAAACTGATACCCTAAAAAGAAAAGAGCAGATTAAAAACAAATCATTAAATATAAAAAAAATAATACGTACATATCAATTAGCACCAAATCCACCTGGGTTGAGGCCCACCATCCACCCCCGCGAACTCTTTCGATTTTTCGCGGCCCTCAATATAATCTACTAAGACACTTAACTGGATTCTGAAAAAATAAAAAATTAAATTAAAATGAATAAGAAAAAATTAATAGATAAAAAAGTATTAATCATACCAATGCAATGAGTTTTCCTCCTCATCAAAGTAATCTTCCAAACTGCACCATGTATCTTCTTTTACAAACTGCTTAGGCTTCGTCTTCTTCTTCTCCTTCGTCCTGTTCCTCGTCTTTGAATAATATACTTCTTAACCATCGATGTGATCCTCCTCCAATATTTAACTTCTTCCAAACTTGTTCAGAATTTTTCTTCTTCGTTTGATATTATTCTTTCTAACCATTCAACTTATCTTTCCATTTTCCAATTTGCCAAAATGCTACAGACATTTTGTTGCTTCTAGGATAGTCCCCATCGTCCACCCCCGCGAACTCTTCTGCTGTTTCGCGGCCCTCAGTATAATCTACTAAGACTCAACTGGACACTGAAAAAATAAAAAATAAAATTAAAATGAATAGGAAAAAATTAATAGATAAAAAAGTATTAATCATACCAATGCAATGAGTTTTCCTCCTCATCAAAGTAATCTTCCAAACTGCACCATGTATCTTCTTTTACAAACTGCTTAGGCTTCGTCTTCTTCTTCTCCTTCGTCCTGTTCCTCGTCTTTGAATAATATACTTCTTAACCATCGATGTGATCCTCCTCCAATATTTAACTTCTTCCAAACTTGTTCAGAATTTTTCTTCTTCGTTTGATATTATTCTTTCTAACCATTCAACTTATCTTCCCATTTTCCAATTTGCCAAACTGCTACAGACTTTTTCTTTCTTCTAAAACAGTCCCCACCGTCCACCCCCTCGAACTCTTCAGCTTTTTCGCGGTCCTCAACATAATTTTCTGTAACTGTTAAGTCAATTCTGAAAAATAAAAAATTAAATAAAAAGTAATTAGGAAGCAATTGATGGATTAACATTTCGATCATACTTTAGTGAAGGTTTTTCCTGCTCATCGAAGTAGTGCTCCAATATTTCAATTTTACAAACTCTTCCAGACATCTTCATCTTCATTGCTTATTATTCGTCCTGGCCAACAAACATATCTTCCTATATTTCCATCTTCTAAAGTGCTCCAGACTTCTTTTTTCTTGTTGGATGATATTATTCCTGTTACTCAAAGTGATCTACCAATTTTACCATTTTACATACTGCTCCAAACTTCTTATTTCTTCTTGAATAACTCCCATCGTCCACCCCCACAAACTCCTCTGCTTTTCCACGATCCTCGATGTAATCTTCTGTAACTTTTAACTGGTTGGATTCTAAAAAATTAAAGTATAATTAGGATAGGATACAAAAGGAGAAAATTAGTGTAAAATAATATTGATCATACTTTTGTAATGATTTCCATTTTCTATCTTCTAATATGTTTCAAATTTGTTGCTCTTTGTTGATTAAGACCATCAAGAATAGGGTTGTTACTTATGCAACTTCTCATACACTATTGTATTTAAAACGCCTTATTAGTTTGTTTGGGGTTTGACACTTGCAACTGAAGACAGCTGGAAAAGTCTAAGGAGTATAATGTTAAATATTCATAAGTTTCCTTCTTCTTTATCCTTGGCTTTATTTTTGGTAATTTCACCAACTCATTCAAGCCCCCCGTTTCATCCTGGAGATCGCATCGTACAATTAATTCCATGTACCTACTAATTTGCTTGTTGTTCCTAAAACATTCTAAAACATTAAGTATAAACTGTACGTAGTTTATGAATTAATCAGTGTTGCCTTTGAAGATTTAAGAAATGTATACTTGTACATATCTATTACTTCAAAGTGTTATATTGACTCTAGAAGGAACTTTTCTTCTTGCTGTAAAAACTAAAATACACCTAAATACACTTTGCACTAACACACTTCACTCGCTAGAAAAAAAAACTTAACCTACTTATAAATATATTTAAAAACTACTACGCCAACGTGGAAAGTCCCTCAAATATCATTCTTGAACCGCCAATAATTCGATACATCTTCTATTCTTCGTTTGCGCATGAATATATTTTTTGCGTAGAAATTATTTTGTCCTGGGAAATGGACATATTGAAAAATGAAGATATATTGTAGATACCCTTATTAATTAGAATAGAATTTCCTTCGTAGATATTTACCATATAATAAATAAATTGTTTTGTAGTATGGTATATGGGCGCGAGCGGACTTTTGTCTATACAACACCAACCCTAACAGCATGATTAAATTTTGATTGTTGAAATTAATTATGGAAATTAACACAAAGCTAAGCGTGGAATGTGAAGATGGAGAACTGGGGAATTAATTAAATTAATAAGAAATTAAGAAATTATTGATAATAGGTAAATGTGGAATTAATTGATATAATAAAATTGAAAATTGATTGAATAAAAGTTTAAATTAGTTGATTAACGAATAAAAATTGATTGTTAAAAAATTAAGAGTCAGTTATTGAATAAAAATTGAACATTGATTGATTGATTAAAAGTTGAGAATCGAATCAGTCGATTCAAAATTGAAAGTTGATTGTTAAAGAATTGAGTCAGTTGATTAAGAATAGGATGTTGGGAGAATCGGTTGATTGATTGATTGATTGAATAAATATATTATCATATGGAAACGACCCATTAACGAACAACCCAATCGAAGTATAAATGAAGGCAAACTTTTAAACGCGAAATTAACAACGTGTAGGGTGTGTGTGTGTGTGTGTATTGTTCGAATCGTTTCTCTTCTAAAGCTAGAAGAGAAAATTCGAAGAGTCCTTGGTCCACCAGGAATCCCTGAAAAAGTAAATTGGTAAAAATGTTAGTATCATTTTAGAAAAACTATTCGATTGTTACATATTTTACTTACCTTCCATGCTGAAAAAAATAGAAATATATATCAGTAAAGTAAGAAAACTTATAATTCATTGTGACCCCCTTAAAGACGGGGGGACGATGATGATGCTGTACTTACTGCATTTTACGTTTGTATGTGTGTCTGAGTGTTTGTAAACTTAATTAAATTAATTTATTGTAGAATTCATAATACTTAAGCAAGTACTATGAGTGAGAGTGTGTACAATTGAATTTAAATAAAAAGAAAATAGTGTAGTATGTGGTGAGTTGTGAAAGTGGCAACAGTGACAGAAATCGAACTAGACGACGACGACGAATTAAACCAGTGAACACTTGTGTGTGCCCACTGAACGAACGCCAATGGCGAAAAAAGTCGCAAAAAGATTTTCCACAAATAAATTTAAAAAATAAAAGCTTTAAACAACAATATAGGTATTTAAAATAAAAATTTATTTATGGAACTTTTATGTAAGCAAATGATGTAACTCCCATCTAGACTTGTATTTCAGTTTTTTAATATACAAATAAAAATACTATTTTATAGAAGTATTTTTATTTGCATTTGTATTTTAAACACTTTTCAATAAAAGTATTTATTATTTGTATTTAAATACTGATTCAAATAATGTATTTGTATTAGTATTCACATTGGTATTTACATTAGAATACTTTTCAAAAGTATTTTTTACAAGTCTGCCGCAAACCAGAACCGATTCGCGAGCCGCCACTGTTGCCAAAAATGGTATATTTTCGATATACCAGAAAACGCACTACGCGCACTATCCTCTCCGTTGCACGTCCATACGCCAGCTGAAAAAAACTCAAATAGACCCTACGAGTGGCAAGTACAAATACATACAAATAAACAATAAACAATAAAAAATGTGTTTGTGTATAGTGTAGTGAATATGGAACACAAGACTCCAAATAGACCGCGAACAGCATACCATTGCGTCGTTTGTTGTTCTCCATCTTCGAACCTACACCACCAAAAATAACAGCAAATTCCAAGTATGGAATGAATATAGATAATGATATTTAAAGTTTTTTTAAAGGACCTAACAAGCAACTATAAGTCATAATTTATAAAGCCCCAAAGAGAAACAAAGGTTGAGATGACAGGCGCCGTGCCTGCCACCTCGGTCCCTAACGCTGAAACGTCAGAAATTGAACAACCCAGTGGAGCCCCACGTTAGGGGGCCAACAAAATAAAATAGCCCCAAAAACAATTAAAATGCGGCCCCACGTTAGGGGGCCGAAAAAGCAATTTTAAAATCTTGCCACTCAGGTCTATTTGAAACAACATTCGTTAGTGACTAACCTTTAGGCGTCGGCTAGACCTTACTAGGGATCACCGAAACCTTTATCTATCCAGCGTCGGATGTTTAGGATCCTCATCCTCTCCGTGTTGATTTAAGGGAAGGGGTGGGTGGGTGCCTTCTATTCCATTCTATTTTCCTTCTTGTTTTCGCTTTCACGTGATAATCTAAATTGGGAAACAGAAGAAAAATATATCATTACCCATATGTTTTGAATTGTAAACAAAAAATAATAAATAATATAATATTTATCTTATTGCCAAAGCAAAATAATTAAAGTTTTGGTAAACGAAACTGTTTTAGAAACTTATTAGGTACTTTTTTTGTTTTTATTACGTTATCATTACGAAATGATTTTGAAAAAATTAATTAATAAGGCTTCGTATTGATTTGTAACAAGTTATTATAAGAACAATGTATTCATTACCTGCCAACTTAGCTCCACCTCCTGTTAGGGGCCCCCTCCATTCTGCCGCCCCTTCTCCGCCCAAGCCAATCCTACTCGTAATGAAAACGTGGAGGGGCTCCGGCGTTGGACAATAGGGGCAGATGAAGTTTAAACAAATCCAATTTGATCTGTTACTCCTGTAGGTAAGTAAATTCAAATTAAAAAACAATATCAGTATAATTAATAATCAAAAATTGCGAGGAATGGTGCCAGAACTCACCTTCAAGATGAAAATAATGACAATTTAATGGTTCAGTCTCAGTTTCTTATTGATAACATCTGAATAAAAGACAGGACAATAAGAGCCAAGGTCGGTAGAACGTCTTGGTGTTTTCTTTTGTTTAATTTTGTAGGTGGAAGGGGGAACATCTGAAAGAGAAAAACAAAGCAGTTTTTAAATGCAATTGTTATAGAAACTTATTATATAAAAAATAAGAAAAAGGGGCCCCATGAGTAGAGGGGCGAAGGTAAAGTGCAACAGCTTTTGATACTAATTTTATCAATACTCCTGCATAAGTAATTGTATTTATTACAAATTTACACTTCGAAAGTCTAAGATGTGCCCATTTTTGTAAAAATATAGCCACAATAAACTGATAACAATCAAATTTTTGAAATCGTCATATTTCATATTGAAACTTGCTTCCTCTATCAAATTTATTGTTACAACAAAATAATCCACTGAATAATATTTATACAAAAACTGAAACCGTACAACTTCTTATAGTTAAAGTATTTTTTTAAGGAAATTAAGAAATTACAAGATGGCGCCGCCCTGTTCAAAAATATTTTACATAAAAATATAATAAGTATAGTTACCAAAGAAATTACATGCGTCAAGAATGTTGAACATCCAAAAGAAACAAATATTAATGAAAATTATTACGCCACAGTAGGTAATTTTTTAATTATAAAACAAATTTAGGTAAGTTTCACATGGACAACAAGTGCGTATCGATCACCAACTACGCAGCAAATAAATGAAAAAATGGCCGGTCGTTGCACTAATTCTACCACGTCACCACCTTCTTCCCTTTGTTGCCAAAATAACTAATAAACATGTTGCCAATTCACATAATAAAAAATTCAAGAATTTATAAGTATCCATAAAACAAATTTATTTATAATAAAATTTAGCAACATAATTATTAATTAAAGTAAACGAAGGCAAGACATGGATGGTAATTAATTACGTATTAATATTGTTTTTGACAATTTTCTAATTCTTTGATTATGCTGCATTATTGAAAATTGTCGAAAACATTTTCATAAAAAATAATAATTAAAAAATATAATTACCAAAGAAATTTTGCGCATCGAGAATGTCGAACACCCCAAAGAAACATATGATAACGAAAATTATTAAGCCACACGCGTATTTCAATTGTAAAACAAATTTAAGTTTAACACAGACAAGTGCGTATCGATCGACCATCAAGTAGCAATAAAAAATGGCCGGTCGTTGCACTAATTCTACCACGTCACCACCTTCTTCCCTTTGTTGCCAAAATAACTAATAATCATGTTGCCAATTCACATAATAAAAAATTCAAGAATTTACAAATAACCATGAAACAAATTTATTTATAATAAAATTTAGCAACATAATTATTAATTATAAATAAACAAAAGCAAGACATGGATGGCAATTAATTACGTATTAATACTGTTTTTGACAATTTTCTAATTCTTTCATGATGCTGTATTATTGAAAATTGTCGAAAACATTTTCATAAAAAATAATAATTAAAAAATATAATTACCAAAGAAATTTTGCGCATCGAGAATGTCGAACACCCCAAAGAAACATATGATAACGAAAATTATTAAGCCACACGCGTATTTCAATTGTAAAACAAATTTAAGTTTAACACAGACAACAAGTGCGTATCGACCATCAAGTACGCATTAAAAAATGGCCGCAGTCCTTGTAGTTTTATGCCACGTCACCTATACCTACCTTTTTCCCTTTGTTGCCAAAATAACTAATAATCATGTTGCCAATTCGCATCATAAAAAATTCAAGAATTTACAAGGAACCATAAAATAAATTTTAGCAACATAATTATTTGTTATAAATAAAAACAATAGATACCTAGTACCTGCCACGGAATTATTATAATACTGTTTCTGACAATTTTATAATAGATATTATTAATGCTGAGAAATCATCTAATAATTAAAAAATATAATTACGTATCTATAAAAAATAATTTTGACTAAAATAAATAATAGATTGCAGTTAAAACAAATCGATTAGAATGTTTTTATAATCATAATTGCCTTATTTACTCTCGTTAAATTTTTGATGAATTTTTTACCTATAAGGGGAAGGTAGATAAAATGGCTGCGTCCTTGTTGATAACGCCGAACATTTTAATTACATTTAACAAGTGAGAAAATAACAAAATCAATCAAAAATTACTTACATCGTGTCTTAAATGACCTTCTCTAAACGATTCGTAGTTATACTAGCTGGTACCACTTGTACTTTTTTATAAAAATCAATTATTTTATAGGAGCTAACGAAGGTCAACCGGCAGATGCTGTTCTTGATGCACAAAAGATGAGGAAGAAGCGGCCGGACGAATCAGATGAGCGAAGCTAGGTCACGTGATAAGTGAATTTCTACGGCCACTTAGTTTTTATTTTGCAGTTTTTATGATTTTGTTTCTAAAATGTAGATATTATTTATTTTAAATATTAAATGATACTTAAACAGGATCTTTTTAGGCTTTTAAAATGTTATAAATTTCTAGGCATTAAATACTAAAAAATTACGATTTACCTAGATAATCATATAAAAATATGCACAGTAAACTATTAAACAAAAAATTATTGTAGATAGATACCTATAGATATAGTTGCTGATAGATTTCAATTTTCTGTTAATATCTATTAATTATAAATAACCTATAGGTAATTAGTAGATATGTCTTAAGTAATTTTATAATAATAGTAAACTAGATAATAAAAACAATAATCTTAGAATTTGTTATCAACACGAGGTATATATAGATCATCCAAAAAAAAAGATTTATTTCCAACTTTTATATTTTCATATTCGTAGTCATTTTGTTTGTGTATCTACGTAGGTAGGTGTGGGAGTAATCTGACATCATTTTATTAGGTGTTCCATTGCGATGGCGCCGTCGTTATCTCCCATTTTTGAGCAAAGCTCCTCCCTAGTTAGTCTCACATGGTGGTGGAAGACTAAACCACCCTTATTTCAACAACCACCCCAACAAAAAATTCAGTTTTCATTTAGTTAAATTAAATTGTTTATTATTTATTTGCAAATATAAATTTTGCATGTAAAAATTGTATCTATTAAAAAAACAGTTTTTCTTTAGAAAGGGGGCTTTAATAGTTGAAAAAAATAATATTTTATATAAGAAATTAAAGTATTTTTAACAATACTCATCAGAAAAATTAATTAGGCAACCATTTTATCTCAACTTTATATCAAATTTTATTATTTAAGAAAAGTTTTACAAATTATTATCAGTTAATGTGTTAGCTGTAAATTAAAGATAATTCTGCGAATTTTGTTGCTATTCTATGTTAAATTTTCTATATTATTCGAATTATATTTTGAAAGTTTTTGGTAATATGGTGTGTTGGTATGCATTTCAATATGCAGCTGTATAATGTGTTGCATAAATTACATAAACATAGCGGAGTAAATTAAATATAAATTATTGGCAAATATTTATCAAAAAAATACAAAAGGTACGTAACATAGGTATTTAGTATATGGTGAATTAAAGCTGATATATTAAAGTAAATTTTTATCTTAATTTCATGGTAAAATAAGTATAAATGTATTGTAATTCAAAGTCAAACAATTATACAATTTTTAGAGATTAAAAAAGTATGAAAAAAGTATTAATTTAAATATGCATTTTTAAATTATTGCTAATGTTTTTTTTTTATTAATAATTTGGCTAATGTAGATCAATTTTATGAAATATAACTCATGTCATAACATTTTAATTTATCCACAAATATAATTTGCAATTAAACAATGAACAGAAACCTTTAGGAAAATATTTTTAATCAAGCATATACGGCTTATAATTTGTAAGGAAGGTTGTATGTCTTGAGACACTACCAAATTATTGACAATTCATTCTTGTTTGAAGTTGTAGAGAAGAAAAAGAAGACAAACATAACCTTAATGTTTTGATTAATTTTATTAAAATTTACTAATATTATTTTCTTAAATTTACTTAAAATATTCTAAATAATGGCAGGATCCGCATTAAGGCGTTTAATGGCAGAATATAAACGTAATTAGGTACATAACTTATAACCATTTATATATTTTATTTGTTTATCTTTCAGAATTAACATTAAACCCTCCAGAAGGAATTATAGCTGGCCCAGTAAATGAAGAAAATTTTTTTGAATGGGAAGCACTAATAACGTACTCTTTTATACTATTGTCTCAAAACAAACCATACTGTTTGATAAACTTTTTAGGGGTCCAGAAGGTACTTGTTTTGAAGGTGGTGTTTTCCCTGCAAAGCTCATATTTCCCCCTGATTATCCCTTAAGTCCACCAAAAATGCAGTTTACATGTGAAATGTTTCATCCGAACAGTATGTTGAAGTAATATTTATTTGAATTAACATTTTAATAGACTTGTTTTAGTTTATTCAGACGGTAGAGTTTGTATTTCAATTTTACATGCCCCTGGAGATGACCCAATGGGCTATGAATCCAGTGCAGAACGATGGTCGCCAGTTCAAAGTGTGGAAAAGATTCTTCTGTCTGTTGTGAGCATGTTAGCGGGTAAGGATGTAGCCCAAGAAAATAAAAACCGGATTAATCATAAATAAGACACTAAAACCTAAAATAATTTATCAATACTTCAGTTAGAGAGCAACTAAATTCAAAAGCTTGTTTAGTAGTTTAGTTAGGACAATTCTCTAAAAATAAGGAATTACAAAATAAAATTTACAAATTTAAACTACTAAAGAGAAGTTCACACTAGGAAAGAAGTTTGGGGAGATCCTAATAGTAAATCCAGTTGTAGGGAACAAAGAGGAATAAGTTGTATGCTATGTATGTTTCTATAAATCAATTGTAAAGTAAAATTAGTCCCCTTGATAAATAAGCAAAGGTAACTCTGTATGTAATATCTACTGGAATCAAGTTTGGGGTAGGAGTTGCTACGTGGGCTTATCAGATTTTTTTACTTTTTAATATTTTAATACTTTTTTAAAGGTCTAGAAAGGAGGGGAAATAGTCTAATTAAATGCAGCATTCATATATTTCCCTGATTTGTAATATGTAAATAATCTAGTAAAGTAATATATTTATTTATTGAATTTGAAACCAACACCCAGGGTTCACACTTTAATGGATAAGAACTTCCATTATAAGCCAAAATTTTGACATTGGTTTTAAATCAATAAATAAATATTTTACTGATCTTCTACTCAAATTACATCTCTATAAGTTTTAATTAAATCGAAACCACTGGCCCTGGTTTATTGTATGTATTTTACTTTCCTTCTATTTTATTAATGACCAAACAAACATAATTTTGACACTTATTTTATCTTTTTGGATTCCCTAAACGAATTTATTATTAACTGTTTGATTGGGTTGTTTACTCTATTTTAGATTGAAAGTTCTGAGATTTGTACTTTTAGCTTTTTTTTAAGTTTTTTTCCAATCTAATATTCCAATGATATCGAGTATACTTTTTTTAAATTCAAGTTTGTTGTATTAGGGTGTAGCTTTTTCATCTTTTGGGCAAAACTTAAATTTTGATTCATAATCTTTAAATGTCTTATCGTTAGAGAGGGATATTAACTTTATTAGGTACAATAAGCTTTTTATATTACTGAAAATTTTGTGTTTTAGTGTTTTATATAACGACATAATTTTATTTCTTTTTAAAATGATATATTTACAGTATTTTTTATTTTGGTGATACCATTGCATTGATTTAATTGAATTTAATTCAATATATATAAAGGAAAAAATATTTTTAAAAATGGGAAAAAGAAAGAGGTCCCACCGAGATTTGAACTCGGATCGCTGGATTCAAAGTCCAGAGTGCTAACCATTACACCATGGGACCTTGCTGGTAATTTTGTTTTTAAGAACAGCTGTTCAATAGGACAGTAACATCGATGGACATAGGCGTAGTCAAAAGAAATGATCATTAACTTTGTAGCGTTTGCTTAATATATTATTATAATTTCAGAACCTAACGACGAAAGTGGTGCAAACGTCGATGCTGCAAAAATGTGGAGAGAAAATCGAGACGAATTCAATAAAATAGCTCAGAGAATTGTAAGAAGAACTTTAGGCATTCCCAATTGAATTATTAACTAGGTATTTGTTGTAATTTATAAAAAAATATGGAATATTATGATTTTATTGTGGGGTGTTATTATTATATTTTATTTACTATTTTTTGTTTGTTTTAATGAATTATAAATGTCTGGAGAATATTAAATAATTTTTATTTGTCTTTCTTGTTCTAAATATTTTTAAAATTCAATTGTTTTCTTATAATCTCAAGTGTTTTACTAAAATTTTATCAGTTGTTTTTAATTATTATATGTTATGTTATATACCCAATTGTATTACATTTGTTTTAATGAATGAAGCACCTTTCTTTTAATAATTCATTAAATGGAGGTCTTGCTTTTGTTTTTTAATTAATTTAGAATGGCGTCAAAATGTTGCCATCTTGTATTTTTATTATTAAATATCACCTTATTTGTTAAATTACTATAAATTCTATTCTGATTCTATTATTATTCAATATATACCTCAAAAAAGTTTTTGTAACTACCCACATAAATTTAAAAGACAATGTTAAATGATTGAATTGCGCATTTCTAATACCAAAATTGATAAGTAATCATTAATTAGTCAATAGTTCAATTAATTTTTATTTGTATTGATGTATTTCAGCTAATTCTTCATGTTACGCCACTGGTAAGAGTGAATTTGTGTCAGTAATGTGGCGACATCTGTTTCGTTTGTTATTTAATCTGCCACCAGATGTCAGCTATTGTCAACTTCTATGGTACATAGATCTCAGTCTTCCACGCCAGATGGCTAGCAGTGCCCGTTGATTTAATTATTTAATTTAATTGTGTTTAAACAAAAATAATGAGGTGATTCATAAGTATAATAACAATATTATGCATTTGATTTGGATAGTAATTAATTCTCAGTCCTTTATCATTTTATTAGAATGTCAAATACGCGACTTTTATTATGCTTACAATAATGTTATTGTCAGTAACACGTTTTGCTTTTTAATCAAACATAATAATTATTCTTTGTTAATTAATTTATTACGTTTATTGGGATTTTGATTTCAGTTTTCATTTCATAAATATTTCACTTATTAGTTTTGAATTAAGTGGTTATGCTAATTGTTGTCAATAAAGAAAACAACAGAAATCGTTTTAACAAATGACGTACATAAATAAATAGAATAAATAGAGAGAAGTTTTCTCAAATGCATAATAGTAATTCATAAATTAATGTATTTTCTCTGGGTGTTCAGTTTTTGTGAATTTTTAAACAGTCGGCGAATCGGTGTGTGCGTGTAAGATATGCGCAGAGTAACGCAGGCTCCTCGGAAAGAATCTTCCAAGATGGCTGACACTTGTTGGTCAATTTCGCTTTGACCGAGACTTTTCGAACGAAAACAGTGCCTTAAACCGTCGTAATTATTGTAAACGTGAACGTGAGTGAATGTGAAGTGATTCTGCATTATTTACACAAAAAAATTGTGCTCTGTAATGATGCATGATCGAGGAAATACGAAAAATGTGTGTTTTAGTTATCATTGTTTGTTCTGTTTGTGTTTATTCGTGTAGTTATTTAAAATATTGTGTACATAATGGATAACACAACGCCTACAATAAATGAAAGGTACGATATTTTAGAGTTAAAGGTCTTTAAATTTATTTAAACATGTTAGTTAATAACTGTGTAAGTTGGATTACATACAACGAACGTTTTAACTCAGTAGACGCGTCGACCTATGTCATTGAAATTTTCTTTTTCTAATAATACAAGAATTACGTACTCTAACATAACCGGTTTGTCCGAGATAACATCGTATGCCTGGTATTGTTTAGAATATTCACTGGTTCATACACCAGGAATTCTTCTGGTGAGGCGTTAAAATGTGCTTCATTATGTATTAAATTCATTTGTTGTTTACATTTCCCTATTTGTTATCTGATCTGATTGAAGACACAACATCCCTATCTGGTGTCAATTTAGGAAATGTTCACTTTAGTTATCAGCGAGAAATTGCTGAAATTACGGTTGTTTATGGTACGTCCTACCCAGGTATTCATAATTTGTACGTGTCTATCTGATAAGAGAGCATCATTTTACACTTATTTCATTGTTGAAGGTGTTTGGTATGCGGGTAGGTAGAAATTTTATGATTTCATATCTCGGAGGTATAATGCCTACACACATACAAAATACATAAATACCCATAAGTATAATATCACTCGCACAACAGAACAGAGATGGTTATTGTTAAAACGATTTCTTCTTAAAAATACTACCAATAATAAAGACCATGTAGGTAGGTACCTATGTAGTTCTTAAGTTCTTAGGAACTACCTAATGGTAAAAAAAACATAATTAATATAATTAAGTACAATGTGTTTGTGGAGAACTGTTGAAATAAAAATTTAAACCAAAGTGTATCCAAAAAAACAAAACTTACTACTCTAATATTTACTGTTTTGATTTTATTACTTAATAAAATTTAAGAGCAGTGGCGTGCCTTGGGACATACCAAAGGTAAATAATTATTATTGTTTCATCTGACGAAAAATTTAATAAGGAAATATTTATCTGTCCAATTACTTACTGCCTACTTAATTATTTAATAAGTTCCTTTTTTCAGGGTAATTTTTGTAATACATATGTACCTGTAAATTCTTACCCATTGGTACCTAGGTAGGTAATTCTTTTATAAACAATAAGAAGTTTCCAAATACATTTTTCATTGATATACTTTTTGCAATAATTAGTACGTATGGTATTTATGAATGAAGAATAACATTAGCAGAAGCTAGTAATACATAATACATAATTAATCTATAAATTGATCTAATAAGATAAAAGTACACTTACACATGTGTTATTAGGTATTATGTTACTCTTATATATAAGGAAGTAATTCAAAATTCATTTAATTATCGTAATAGTTAGGTAAATGCATTATTTTTTACAATTAGCTCAGAACTAAGATTACAGTTGACGTAATTTCACTTCTGATTATATTTTTTTATAATAAAGTACATGTATGTACATGACATTTACTGGGTTTTAAAGAAAAAGACTCGTTTAGTTTTTGAAGAAAATTTGTCGTCTCCCATGACACCTAATGATAAAATTTTGAAAGTAAAGTAGGTCAAAGGTTTAGGTCCATTTTTAACAAATACATGTTTGAATATTTTAAATAATAGTCGAGTATTAGGTACTTATTTTAAATTGTTTTAACAAATAGGTGAATATTGATAATTTATTTTCAACTCCACAACATTCTTGTAATTATGTGTTGTTTAATGTTAATTTTTTACTTCGTCTAAACTCTTGTTGGTACCTATCACGTAACAGTTATTTTTTAAAGTAGATAATTAGGTAGTATGTAATTATGCTTATGGGTATTTTTAACAAGGTATATACAACAATTGCTTGAAATACCTAACAGTTTTTTTAATGGGAACTTAATTATAATATCTATTCAACCATCTTTATTTATTATTATTTTTTTAAATTTGTTGTTATTTGCAATTTGATTGCAAACTCAACATTTAGTATAATTTAAGTACATGTGTATTATTCATATAAAATTATAATGTGAGATGTTATTTTACCCCTTTATTCAAAGTAGGGCGAATTTGCCCATTTAATGAACAGAATATTTTAATTTTGAAATATATTTCAGTTTTTAAAATTACAAATTCTTTATTGGCTTATAGATTAATTATTTTTAATGTCTAGTGTCTCCCCAAAATTTATTTTATAATTACTTATATAAGTAGTTTTTTTAACAATTTAAATTTGGTTTCCAACGTTTTTTCGAAACAGTAATTCAGTAAACGTTTAGAGGTCGTAATTTCGGTTAAAAAGGATTACATTGAGACATTTTGTCTGTCTGTCTCAACAGATTCTTAAAATTTATTGCAAAATAGTGAAATCACCAAATGAAAATAACTTCATGTGGGTCGTAACAAGATTCGTAGTATTGTGGTCTGTACTTAAACTAATTTTACTATTATTTATCCAAGTTTGTAATTAATGTGTTGGATCAGATAACATTACATTTTTAATTGCTTATCTTCTCAGTATCTGTCTAAAAAGATTTTTTTACTTGAAGCAGTTACTTAATAAACTCACTAAGTACCTACTGACTAATAAAATTTATGCAGAATTTGGAAATTATTTTTGTAGGTATTATTTTTAATATTAGACCAAAAAAAGATAATTTTATTCCAGAGGCGTAGGTAGAATCTTAAAAAAAAAATAGGTATATTTAGTTTTTGTGGTTGGTTGCTAATTTTGTTTTTTCTTTGGTTTCAGGACTTCTAATAAAAACGTCAACGGTTCGGTGAGGCGGCCTCTACCCGTTCACGGTGGTTCAGCTCCCTCGGGAGCAGCCACCGGGGTGAGCGGCCGTCCTCACACGTTGGACTCGTCTCCGACCAATGCTCCAGCCGTAAGTCCTGGCGGCCGATCGCAGATTGTGACGGTCGTTGTCATGAAGGACGAGAAGGGCTATGGCATGAAGGTCTCGGGGGATTATCCTGTATATGTACAAAGTGTTAAACCTGGTAAGAAAAAGATAATATTTGGTGTTAACTTCGATAAGTAGTCGAATTTTCTATTTTACCTCGATTTGAGTTATCGTTAACGTAAAAAAGTGTGATAGAACTTAATACCATACGTATATGCAACCAAACATTACACCTGACGTAGCTCCGCCCACTTTACTTGCAATTGTAACTCCAAAAGGATAACTTTAATTATTAATATACTGGATACTTAAAGTAGTCCATTTTATGAGTAAAAAGGGACTCTTTAAAAAATATTGATAAAAAAGTTTGAAGATTTTTATGAAATTTAATATTTGTTTTTAATTATGCTCCGCCCACCTTAGTTGCAATTGTTTAGTTCCAACTGAAAAACGTTAAAGTTGGTCGATTTTTATTTAAAATTTTTTTATTTATATTTATAGATTATTCTAAAATATTCTACACACCCCCTTCTACTTTTTCGACTGTAATTACGTAGTTCTTAATGACTCCCTCTCGAATTTGTCGTGCAACCAAAATATTATGCCCCTTAGGGGTAGACATTTGGTCACTGTCTGATTTTTTTAAATAATGATAATTAAATTGCTAAAAAAGTTGACGTGATGTGGTGACTGGGCGGGTGGTTGGGTCATATTTTAAATTGACCCTACATTCTTTTTATGGCTTTCTAAGAAGTGTAAATGTCAGCCTACTGGCACTGTTTTATGTCCAAGTAATATTTTAAATTCTTAATAACTTTTTATATTATATGAAGTCGTTATTGATTTTTCTTTCCCAATGTTCCACGAGTTGCATATGATTTTTAATTAGAGAAGCGTAGCACTGACGACGGCAAATTATTTTGTTTAAATTCTATTACCTTGCGAACTTGTTAATGGCCTGTTTGGGTTTAATAGGATGCTTTTACGTGGTTCTTATTTTTAGATGTTAACTCAAACCCGTTCGCGAATTTAATTTGATCGTACCTACCAATAGATATCAATACACTTATACATACTCATTTATTTACATATAATATATATATGTATGTATTCAGTAAATAAACAAAATAGATGTGGTGGACCTGTGCACTGTATGTAGGTATAGGTAATAAAATTTAAATAAATTATTTAAGTATATTTGCCAAATAGTTATATGTATATCTACAGAAAAATTATAATGAATATGAATGTCCCAGTGGCAAGCCCAGATTATTACTTTACTGTGACTGTGACTGTGACTGTGAGGTCAAGTTGCTACAATATGCAATATGTACGTACAAAGAAAAATAAAAAAAGTTTTGTGTAATAAAATTTATGACCATTTTCTGTTGAAGATATGTGGGTGTAGCTTGTACGTACATATGTACGTAGCACCTACTGTTTGTAGGTAATAGTACATAATTGTTATTCTTATGCATGTGGTTATTATTACCTACATGACCAACGTACGTATGTACAGAACATACTTACTTTATTAACTGCACTTACATACATATATGTATAGGTATTTATTTTATTACGAATGTGACACATATTTTAAATGGGTTGAAGTTGCACCCATTAGGTGGACTCGTAATTAAAAAATTGCAAGAAAGGCCCGTATACAGACAGAGTGGTTAATGTGGGACAGCTGGAGACTTTCGATATTAAATTTAGGGGCTCAATGAACTTATAGGGTGCTTAAATGTAAAATAGGGTTGGCTGAAGATTAAAGGATAATGCTAGGTTAGAAGGAGATGAGATGTGGTGGGGTGTCATGATGAGAGAGGGTGGCAAATTAATAAAAAATGCTTCGTACGATTTTAATAAAATTTGGTACCTACATAGAAATATAAATGAAGTATAAATTAATTTTTTTTTTTCTTAAAAGACAACAAGCTTATAACTACCCCTACTCCTACTCCCAGATACTATTGTTTTAAACTTTTTTGGAGGGTTGAATAATAACTTTAACAATTTTTTTTATTACGATACGCCTGGGCCAAAAACTACCTCCACCCCTAAATAAATTTGATTGCAATGTATTTTTAAGGTTGATCTATTTCCCCAAAACTTTTTTCCGGAAAAAGTTCTGAAAGTGGTCTTAATATCAAATTTTATTTAAATAGCACCTTGCATGTTCGAGTTTATTCAACCCTCTAAAAAAGTTCAAAATAATAATATCTGAGGGTAGTGGTACTTTACATAATACTTGTATTATAATCTACTTCTGAAAATAGACATTTGGGACACCCTGTATATCCGGTAAGCATCAGAGGTTGGTGAACCAAGTTCTTGTTTGTTATCTTTGATACAGTCTCCTATTGTACAGTTAGTTGTAAGTAACTTGGTTGCAAACTTCCATAAATTTATTATTTAACCCTTGTTCAACTTTAACTTTTGTACGTACCCACGTACAGAAATTTATCAATTGCTGCTTCTACAATCCATCGATCTTTATTCATTATCTTCTAACACGATTATATTGTTAATTTAACTAGGCAGCCTGTCGTGTTAACTGTTTATTAAATTAATTAACCATCAATCAATCACTTTCTAGTGTCTTAATGAACCGCAACGTAGTAATGTCTACTACATACAATTTACATGCTTTTAGCAAATTGGACAGGCTAAGGTCCTCAATTAAAACTTTTAGGTATACAATCTTAAATTAATTGTTTCAATCAAAAGGTTAAATTTGTAAATCTGAACTAATTCACGGACATTAATCCTAATGTTTATTTTTTTATTTAGCCCAAGCCCTCAAAGCCTCATTCAGAAGGGCTTTAAGTAATGTTTAATTTGATAAGGGATTTCGTATCGTGTCGTATTTATAACAATAAATCATGAAAGAATAGCCCTTGATTGGAACAAATGTTGGTTCATTTTGTCCCTCTTTATAACGAGATGGGAAGTAGATTAAATTTGTAAGGCCAGGTGCTCCAGCTTCGGCTCCAGGACATCCGCTGTCGGTTCTTCACAGTTCTTTCAATTCACCTTCTGTATTTACCCTAGTCTCAAACCGGAATTGCTGTGTTGACTGTTTCCTCCATTTTTTTTTTCCTTTTTAATCTAACCACATCGAGATATATTTAGTAAGAACAAAATACTTGTCAAATCTGTGAAAATATTTAATAAATAATAATTAGTGCTCAAAAAAAATAGCAAAAAGTGCTTTATGGAGGCCAATAAGAAATAGGCACCCTTTGAGAAAAAAAAGGTTGTTTTAGAAGCAGAAACAGGAGTAAAGAGGGGTAGACAAATAAACTTCATATAAAGTAACTATTAGTTAGAGTTTAAGACAGGAAAGATAAATAATTAGAAGTGTTTGTTGAACCATTGTTAGAACTGAAAACCTTGTGAGGGAGGATGTCGTCCTACCTCAAGAAATATAATTGGAAATTAAATTTTTATAATTTCCCTAGTTTCATTTATTACGACTAACACAAAACCACGAATAGTTGTTAGGACTCGTATCGTTTAATAATTGATATTAATTAATTAGTGTTAAGGCCCAAACTACTTAAATTATTTCCTTTATTATATTCCTTTTAACCGACCGAGCGTGGTAATTAAACTTTTAATTTTGTAAACCAGGATGTTTTGTTACTTTATCTAATAAAAAATAAAAATAGAAAATTTATTTGACGTGCTATAAAAATAATGGGAAACGAACGTGGATTAGCACATTTATACGTTGTTATTAATTTAAAACCATAAACAACAGCTAGCTGTATGTACATTAATATTTTATTAAAGGGGTTATTAAAGGTTTCTTTTTTTTTTGTTTGTTTGTTCGGGGTTATGTCATAAAATACAAGTCCTGTTTTCAAAATTCTGTTTTTATTTGAAAGTATGCTCTTTGGGGAAAACGCAATTGTCCTGAAGACGAGATTTATTGTCACCCTGACCATCATTAATTTCAATTACTTGACGAGCTCTAAATATATGTACATAATTTTTTGTCCTGTCTCTTTCCCGTTTTACACATACATACATAGATACTTATAATGTCAAGTAGGTAGTTTTATTTTTACCGCTGTTGGATTGGGCGGGTTAATCTCCTTTATAATGGTGTCATTTCAACGATCACCACATTAGCCTTGATCATCGGCGTCGTTTATTCGTTTTATGTGGTTGTTTGGAGTGTTTTTTTGCTGTACCTATACATAACGTACAAAGATTACGCGGTTGACAGGCTCGAAACGTCTTCATGACTTCGGTCTCGTTCTCTCGTATCGTCTTTTTTCTTTTCTTCTTGTTTGAAATCAACATAAAAAAGTTTGTCTCCTGTCCTAGATATAATTATGGAGTCAAGTCAAGATTGAGTTAAGTATCTATTGCTATTATAAAATTGATCTATCTCACAAATAGAGTCGAACTTCGATAACTCGAATCACAATCATGTTAGAGATACATAGATCATATCAACTTTTTTTAGAGAATAAATTATTAAAAAGAATCAGGGCGAATGTGGTGGACCCGTGACTAAATATCTACCAACTTTAACGTTTCCCAGTTGGAACCAAACAATTGCAGCTAAGGTGGGCGGAGCAACACAAAAAAAACATTTCATAAAAATCTTCAAACTTTTTTATCGATAATTTTTCCCTTTTTCTTTAAAGTTATCGTGTTGTAGTTAAACAATTGCAAGTAAAGTGGGCGGAGCTACCCGTTCAAATGAAGACCTAGTTGCTGTTGTGTGACAGTATTTTTTAATTTTTGTTTTGTTTGCAGGTGGTGCAGCTGAAAAAGCTGGCTTACGACGAGACGATAAGATTATTAAGGTAAGTTTTGTTGTATTCTGTGTATTGTTGTGAATTTCTCTCAATTGCACTAATAATGGTCATGTTAAAGGTCAATGGAATAAATGTCATGCACTCTACCCACTACGACGTCGTCGAGCTTATAAAGAGTGAGTACCTATCTATCTATTATAATATTCTTATGTGCCTGGAATATTAATCACTAACACACACACAAACGTACACATTCTACACACACTAATACACCGTTTTCTGGTAGCTTTAGGGGATAGTAGGTAATTTATACGTATCTATGTATTTACCAAATAAAAATGTGAAGCAACTAACTGTGGTTTTTATTTATAAATAAATTTTGCTTATTATATTAACATTGTCTTTATTTTGCAGCTTTTTGTTAAGGTGGAGGTTTTATCAAGGATAATTTATTTATTTATTTACTAATAAAACAATTTTTGACAACATGTCTATTTTTATTATTTATTACAATTTTTTTTATTAATTATTACATTACAGGTATTTAATCTATACATGTTTTTTCCTTTTCAGAAATTATTTTTAGGTGTATTCAATTTGTTCTCAGAAATTTTACCACCCTATTGTTTTTTTTTTTAATATAGGGGCCATCAAGAAAGTTTCTTATTGATAATTGATCAAATTTCGTAAACTACAACTTTTGACACTTAAAACAATCGTAAACGCAATTGTTTCAATCGTAACATTTCGTATGCATACGTAAACGTTCGTAACTATTTTTGTTCTTGTCCTGGGTTCGATTCCTGGCCTATGCAACACGTTTTTTTTTTTCCTTTTTTAACTGATGATTTGTATTTTTGTGAATTGATTATTTATCGAAATGCAAATCGTTCGTTACAAATGGCCTGAATATTATGTGCAGCCTCGGTATATGAATGACTTGTTTTGTCCTTTTTGTGTCGTCGATGGGGTCCGAGTGTAAACGAGCGATCGCGACCGCTTTTGGCACGCATGTTCCGATAGGATAGGAAAATGTTCACAGCACCGGGGCAGATGTTTCGACAATTTATTTGCTAAATCGAGAAGGTGTTTAGGGTTTTTGGAACCGGTACCGGTATTAATGTAAACTTTTCGAACAGCGTGCGTTGTTTTTTGTTCTTCTTCTTTCGTAGTGTGGTCGTGAAATACATACATATCATGAAATAATAAAAATTATTCCCATAGTGCGTGCCTTTTTTAATTATTAGGTAATAAATATTGTACCTATTGTGAAAATGATTTTAAAAACGTACCAGTGAATAACTTAATTAAAAAAGTGTTTTTATTTATACAATTGGTTAGTAGTTTTTTAAATGTGTATGTGTGGATGGTACTAATAATGGTACATATCGATAATATTGATTATTGATCCTGCAAAAGGATACCTACCTTTGCTGTTGCAGTTTTATTACCTACACGTACCGGATTCCTTGCACAGGTACATATTGTGTACGTGTATTTTTAAACTTTTTAGAATTATGAATCATAACAAGAGTTTTGTTTCATAATTAGTTTCAGTTACCTACACATTCATATGATAATAGGTACCTCTACTGGTTAATTGTTTTATTAAATAAATTACATACTTAGAGTTGTTTACTTTTTGAAAAATATTTGTGAAATAATTCAGTCATTTACATTTAAATAAGTACCTACTTACTAGTTTTATGATTTTTCTTTTTAATGACTATTTTCTGTATCTGTATATATAAATGTAATTTACATATTTCGTCTTAAAATAACCATTACCTGCATACGTTTTCGAAATGTATGTTGTACAAGACAACATTTTATAGGCACTCTATTAGAAATCATTAATCAATTTATATTATACATAGGTATTCTTAAAACAAGTTTTGCTAATGATCGAAATACATAATAAAAAAACGTTGAGGCTTTTAATATTTTTTATACAAATTTATGACATGACATAATCAGGGATTGTCCCCAATAAAAATACATAAATTAATACGTAGTTATTGTTTTTTGGAATTTCTCATCTAAATTCGTGTGTGCATCATTTGTTTTAAAATGATGATTTCATTTGTTTTACCGCCTTTTGGCAAGGGTCCACGACAATTGTTTTTTTTTTTCAAATGTTTCTGTAACGTAATATTAAATTTATTCGGCACATTTGTTGATATCCTGCGACATTCTCTTGTCTCTAGTCTCAACTGTTCTTTCAATTGTTATTTTGATTACAGATACCTTAATTTTTTTAATAGTCGTACATATAATTGTATTTTTTTGAGTGGGATAATATCCTACATTTTTGGATATTTGAAGGCTGTTTATTATATTATTGGTACAAATGTTTTAATACATATGTACGTACAGCACAACTTTTACTCGGTTTCACTGATTGTGAGTTACACCCACTTGCAACCAACGAACGATTTGTATATACACATAGATACTTAAATGAATGACTTGAATTTGAATTAAATTGCAAACATGGTGGTGACGTAATAATAAACAAAACAAAAAACGCTGTGGGCAGAGCAGAACAATTATTGACATAAAATGCACTTGTTATTTTTTTTGTTTTTGGAACAATCGAGGTGACGTGCACTTGTTATTTTGTCTTTATAATTACTTAATTTAATTTATTTCTTGGTAGGTTAGGTACGTACCTTGAAGAGGTCTAAATTTAGAACTGTTTTATTCTGAAACACGACCACAAATTCAACATAAATTTATCAGAAATATTTTGTGTGTACTTTTGAATTACAAGTACAAGAAGATAAAATTATGTTATGTATTTATTTAAAAAGAACTGCAAGATATAAAAGTAAATATATGTAAGATAACAGAAGTAACAATTTTCCGAATTTTTAGCATTTAAATAACTGCTATGTATTTTATGATAGTTGTTTTTGTGCATTAACAAAAATATAATTTTAATTCGAGTGATAGCCACTAATTAAACCCAGATATTAATAATTAAATGTTAAAAAAACGTTTGACTTAATTGAATTGTAACTGATAACCTTTTGAGGTTGAATTCAAGTGAAGAAGCTGATCTGATAAGAGCCTTGTTGGCTTGTTCGATAATTAAAAATATACGTACAGAAGGTTCAGTTTTTGGGAAGCAATTAAAATTATTTTATTTTGTTGTACTTATTAGGTACAATGATGGGAATTTAAAAAGGTGTTTAACTATATATTTAATGTTACGCAGTATACATAATATATTTATATCTATTCACGTACGCGGGTGATTCATTATTTGATGTTCACCCAAATTCTTGAACCGACTTGTGTCAGCCACACGTGCTTTCTTATAATGTATAACATTTCCAAGATGCTGCTGGTCTGTTTATTAGATCTGCATATAAAAATAATTCAAGAACGTCGTGACGATCGATAAGAATTTTTCAAAATCGTCTCCTGTGTGTGTTCGATAGGTAGCAAATTATATGAGTGTAAACATTTTCTACTGAATTTCAAATTATTCAGAACGTTTTAATTTTAAACATATTGCAGACCAGAGTTTCGTTTGTTCATCGAGGGTTCTGAAGAAGAGAAAGAAATTTCTGTACTGGCCGTGACTCGAACCCGCGACGTTCGCGTGACAAACAACTGCTCTAACCACCCGTCCACCTTCGCTCTTCTATTGACAATTGCTTAAAAGTGTATTAAAACTTTATAATCGCATATTAAGGGAACTTTTACAAAACTAAATATACCTACATATTAACAAAAAAGTTTTAACTTCAAATATTACTCAATATTCTAATCATTTTCTATTATGTACTTTTTGAAACGTGGATTAGAAATGACGAAGAAAATTGAAAGAAGACAAATTGAATCTCAATTAAATGTATTTTATTATCTATAGTTATCATAAGACAATAATTTTTATGATACAATAAATATGATGTGAAGATTTACAAAAGTGATCAGTCACATTCCAATTTAGATCCAAGTTTCTCTACTAGATAATTATACTGTGGGCATTTTTAGGCCTGTTTTCGTGAATGTTGTTATTTTTTTTGTTAGTCATCTTCGAAAGGTTGAAAAGAATTCTTTCTTGATGAGTTTCGTGATGGATGCAGTTCCCCGTTTATTATTATAGTGCCCATTCATTATTGCCTGTAGTGTAGTAACATTCGCGCATAAATTTGAGGGTCGGTCTTTTATTATGGACGATGTTGTGGACGTGGTTGTTATTATTATTATTTGCGGCTGTCTGATGATGAAAGAAAACTTGACAGTTTTTTGCTTGCTTTTCACGGGGGGGGGAAAAAGAGAAAGATAATTATGTTAAACTGGTGAGAAAGAGTTCTCGATAGAAAGAACCTGTTCTTTTGGCCAGAGGGAGAAAGGCGATTTAAAAAAATGTGTACCTACTCAGACTGGAACATAATTGGTGATATCGTGGTCACGAAAATATTGTAAAATTGTTGGATTATTGGGAGTTTGCTTATACGTGCCTACCCAATCGACATTAATTTTAGCTCTGTACGAATCAATCTAATTAAATGGTAGATTACTATTTAATATTGAACTCTTTTAATTTTTAATGACCAAGTGAAAGATTTAATTAATTCGATGTTGTATAGCCCAATTGCAAGTGTTATATGTCTGTATCTAATGTAAGACAAACTAGTGTACGTATAATAATAGCTCCTGCAATAATAGATCCTAGATCTAGAATCGAAATGTGGGTTTATAGGGCCTTGTGTAATCTATTTTATTATTGCCTCACCGTCATCATCAAAGATACAGACCTACTTAATACTGGCCATCTTTTAATCGACTTTACAATTTTTATTAGCCCTAATAACAACTATACATGTGTTTGAACACTATTAGTCGCATTATTTAACCATAATAAATAAGTAAACTAAAAAAAATACAATTGCTACCTTAAAGATACCTTAAAACCTTCCCAAAAGAGCATACTTTCAAATAAAAACAGAATTTTGAAAACAGGACTTGTACTTTCTGACATAACCCCGAACAATCAAACAAAAAAAAAAAGAAACCTTTAATAACCCCTTTAATAAAATATTAATGTACATTCAGCTAGCTGTTGTTTATGGTTCTAAATTAATAACAACGTATAAATGTGCTAATCCACGTTCGTTTCCCATTATTTTTATAGCACGTCAAATAAATTTTCTATTTTTATTTTTTATTAGATAAAGTAACAAAACATCCTGGTTTACAAAATTAAAAGTTTAATTACCACGCTCGGTCGGTTAAAAGGAATATAATAAAGGAAATAATTTAAGTAGTTTGGGCCTTAACACTAATTAATTAATATCAATTATTAAACGATACGAGTCCTAACAACTATTCGTGGTTTTGTGTTAGTCGTAATAAATGAAACTAGGGAAATTATAAAAATTTAATTTTCAATTATATTTCTTGAGGTAGGAGGACATCCTCCCTCACAAGGTTTTCAGTTCTAACAATGGTTCAACAAACACTTCTAATTATTTATCTTTCCTGTCTTAAACTCTAACTAATAGTTACTTTATATGAAGTTTATTTGTCTACCCCTCTTTACTCCTGTTCCTGCTTCTAAAGTAACCTTTATTTCTCAGAGGGTGCCTTTTGCTATATATATATATATATATTGTTTTTTTTTTGAATACTTCATTCGAAGAAATCCAGAAAGACAACGAATATGTGCAAAACATTTAGAACGTTCCATTCTTTGAAACTTTGACAACACAACTAGCTGGTACTTATTACAAAGAGACCACATAACATGAATATATTTATTATTTATTCCTATTGTTATTCAGAAGGGTTCTTGAGGACATTTCCTTCATATTAAAAAAGACATTATTTTGTGTCGTGCTTTAAAAAATCGCCAACATATTCATGTTTAAATTTCCTCTGAATAATAATAATGCCAACTGTTTTTTTTTATGGGGGATTCCTTCTTGAAAATTGGCAATTGCGATTTAAAAAAGTTTCCATTCTGCATTTCTTTAACTGAATTGGGGTGGAAACTGGTGACACAAATAATAAGAAAACAACCCCAAAAAAAAGCCTTAGATACTACATACAAATTATTACTAAATTGTAGAAATATCTTTTTTTTTAAGAAATTGATTAAGTGGTGGAATTTTGTTTTTCCTATTTAACCGCATTTTTCTATCGTCCAAATTTTTTTTATGTATGTATGTAGGTAGACGTGTTAGTATCTATAGAATATTATATTTGTGAAACATTAATTATCTGGCATTTGTTATTTCTCTAATGTCAGTGTCACTCGATTTCAGTGATCAAACGGTTCGTTCGAAAATTACTACAAGTGAACAGGAGAAGGCGCCAAAAGTTGATTTAAAATCTCGATTTTTGACTGGCTTTTGGCAATAAACGAAGTTATTATTTTCTAGTTATTTTTGTTATTAAGCTACATGTTTTCATAGATACCTAATACTTACACCTATTTGCAAAACCATATTATTCTTCTACTGTGCTTAACATTCTAAAGGGCGGTCGTGTAAATTTGGGTGCAAATAGCTGTAAGAAATTAAGGGTAAAATATCATAGAGGTGAGCCCTAAGACACTTGAGTTCGTAGACATTTGTTGTCTTTTTGGATTTCTTTGAATGAGAATAAAATCCTTACATGATTATCTTCAATATTGAGACTAAAATACAACCAATAAGAAATAGGCAACCGTTGAGTAATAAAGGTTCTATTAGAAGAAGAAACAGGCGTAAAGAGGGGTAGACAAATAAATTTCCTAAGTAACTATTAGTTAGAGTTTAAGACAGGAAAGATAAATAATTAGAAGTGTTTGTTGAACCATTCTTTGGACTGAAAACCTTGTGTGGGAGGATGACCTAGCTCAAGCCAAAAAATAGGAAATTAAATTTTTAAAACATCCGGAGTTTCATTTACGCCATAAATAATTATTTTTTCTAGCATATTTACTTATTACCTATAAGTTAGTTAGATTTAAAAATGTACCTACTCAACTAATTTTTATCAATATACTCTTTACTACGTATTAATTAATTAATTAATTAGGTTAGAATTCTTTTAGTCGTCTAATGTAGGTTACAATTATTTATTTACGAGACCTGGCTAATCAATAAAATAAATAAGGATTTAATTGTACTTACAGCAATTCAAAGCCTAGCCTGTAGGTATAAAATTTTGTACTTTAAAGAAATTATTTTTAGTTTTCCATTGAAATCGAACGCATATTTGTCTTTGAACTTGCGTGTCGTAGCTTGAGGTGGAGATATTTTCGAACAGTATTATTTTTTTGCATTTTTATTTTAAAACCTCTGTAGGTACCTACCTTTTTTTTCTTGGCACGTGCATTTGATGATCGATTAGATTTTACAGGTTGTAAAAACAATTTTTCTTTATTGATTTGTTCATGATTTTTTTTTTAATTGGGAAGGGAGGGGGAGGAAATCGGGAATATCTTAATCTAAGACATTTTGAAATAGGCAATTAAAAAGTAGATATGATTATATTAAATAATGTTATGCAGGCCAATGTGTTTGTTGATCGGTGATTAGTTGATTAAAATGGACCAGTAGAGTGCAGAGTATGAGTGTAATTGTAAATTTAATTCACACGTCCTAGACCTAATTAGAAAAAATCGTGATTTGTATAGCTAGCTAGCTAATGCTCTAATTCCCTTTTCTCTCATTATTTACGATCGGTTTTATTTCAACTGGGAGTCTGGTTCAGTTGAACTCATTTATTTATTACGAAATCGTCTTTTAATTTTTAAATCCTATGGGGCATTAAAAGGAGAATACGTAGACGAACTGTTGAACAGCAGGATTGTGCAATTTTTAATGTAATGTAATTACCTAGGTAGTTTTTTGTGGGGTTCTGGAATCCTGTTAAAGTTTGAAATTTAGATGATTCCTCTGGTAACATTTTTTGATACATCATATTGTGTTATAGAAATTATTGACTTATGGTAATTACAATAAGATACAAATAATTGAGATTTAATATTGTGCAGTACTGTCCTGGATCATTATATTTTTAATAGTAAAAGTAAATGTATCAAATAATATAAAAAGGACGTGAGTGCTTCATTTTTTTTTGTTATTGAAGTAATAGCTAAATATATGATTATAAATTTTAATACACTTTTGAGCAATTGTCATTAGAAGAGCGAAGGTGGACGGGTGGTTAGAGCAGTTGCTTGTCACGCGGATGTCCCGGGTTCGAATCACTGCCGGTACAGAAACTTCTTTCTCTGAATTTAAATAACTTTAATAAAAATAACATTCAGAGCGTCGATGGACAAACTAAACTCATACTTTCTACAACAACAAAAAAAAATTCAAATTAATCTCTGCTGGCTAAATACTTACAGATATATCTGTACTTATAATTGTTACGTAAAATGGAAAAGTCACACAAACACACAATATAGTTAGTGCTTGTAACCAGCCATACTACTACGTACATATACTTGAATATTAGGTATTTACTTATGCAATTAGTCATTGTGGCCGTAGGTACTTACCATTCGACAAAAATAGTTACTCCCGCCCACCCACGTCCAACCATTTTAATGCGAATGCAAATATGTATTATAAAAATGAATGCTCTTTGTCCAGAGTGTAGGTAAAACAACACCACACAAAGGTCAAGTGTGCTTTGGGGAAAAAGTCAAGGTGGACCGCAATCTAAATCTACAACTACAGAAGCCATGAGAACATCATTAAATAAACTAATGTTATTATTTAATAAAAAAAAAAATGTTTTAGTACAACGCGAAATATCAGTTATGAAGAAATTTCTCATTTTGAATATTTAATCGAGTTTTGATTGTTTTTAGGTACCTACTTCAATCAATGCAAATGTTTTGTTTATTTTTTGTTTCGATCTCTACGTGAAGTATTTAATTGTAGGTACCGTAATGCAAAGTAGGGTAGGGGAGTTAGTACTGTAGTTCTTTCACTTGCAATTATGGACAATTTGTTTAACACGACACGTGCTTATCGCGATTTCTAAACAATGCTACCGTAGTCAACTGTAGAATTTTAATAAGTATCTATTTTATGCACAATAATTATTCTGTAGGTACATGCACAGTATTAGAAAATATTGATGAGTTTCAAAATATATTTTAATGAAAATTATTTCTAAAAACACAATTTTTTTTAAATATTTATATGTGATCGATGACGAGACGAGCTGTACATAATTAATTAATTAATTAATTAATTATCTGACGTCACATACATACAAACGTATTATTATCGATAGTGTGTGTAGACGATCGTTTTCCATTTAAATTAATTAACTAAAGTGGAATTTATTGCATATCGAGTATCGACGAACATAACAGTTGTTTTCAATAATGATGATGATACTTGTTGTTTTGCACAACATTTTTGCATGTCAAACGCGCCGCTTTTAATGCTGTTATAACATTTCGTGTGTTATCGCGAAAACTTAAATAGGACTCGTGCTTCTTGTTGCAATGGTTTATTATTTACTGATAAAGTTTACATATTGTTTATTAATTAAGCAACCATTATTTTTTACATACATACATATTTTATTGCACATTGTTTTTAACAATTTTATAAATGAACAAAACATTCCTGATGTTCTAATGTTTCCAGTACCAGTACATAATATAACAAAATATTTTTTTGTTTCTGCAACTGTTCCTCTATATATACAGGGTTTTTCAAGTTGATGGGCTATTAGAAGTATATGAATTAGTAGAAGGAATTCAATTCTGAAACTTGGGCTCATTTGGTTATTGTTTATGCCGCTTCTTTTAAAAATATTTTCAAGTTCGATTTACATCCGGTTAAAACCGGAAGTCGATACCAACTTTGTTATTTTAAATGGAATGGTATATTTTTTACGCTGAATTCGAATAAAACGTGTAATTCTAAGGTAAGTTTGATAACCAACTTGTACCTACACCTCTGTGACGATCGGTTTCTGAGTTAATTTAATTTATAGAAAAAAAATATTGTGATCGCAACCCAAATCATAAAAAATCATAACTTCCACAAAATACGACTTAGAGTGTTGAAATTTTTACTAGTAATAGATGAATATTAGTGCTAACGCCTTGACAAAATTGAATTAAATAATTTATACAGGGCGTTCAAAATAAAATTCTAAAATTGAAAAACTTCAAACACGAATTACTTCTTTTTTTTCAAAAGCACCTACTATTTTTTATTTTTTCAATCGATTCCTTTTTTTATCCTCTTTCGATTTATATGGATACTTCCTATTTTATTTAAAAAGTTTGGAATAATTTTGAATTATTACTTAAAATAGGAAGTACCCATATAGATCGAAAGAGGATAAAAAAAGGAATCGATTGAAAAAATAAAAAATAGTAGGTGCCTTTGAAAAAACGAAGTAATTCGTGTTTGAAGTTTTTAAATTTTAGAATTTTATTTTGAACGCCCTGTATAAATTATTTATTTCAATTTTGTCAAGGCGTTAGCACTAATATTCAGCTATTACTAGTAAAAATTTCAACACTCTAAGTCGTATTTTGTGGAAGTTATGATTTTTTTTCTATAAATTAAATTAACTCAGAAACCGATCGTCACAGAGGTGTAGGTACAAGTTGGTTATCAAACTTACCTTAGAATTACACGTTTTATTCGAATTCAGCGTAAAAAATATACCATTCCATTTAAAATAACAAAGTTGGTATCGACTTCCGGTATAACCGGATGTAAATCGAACTTGAAAATATTTTTAAAAGAAGCGGCATAAACAATAACCCCAAAATGAGCCCAAGTTTCAGAATTGAATTCCTTCTACTAATTCATATACTTCTAATAGCCCATCAACTTGAAAAACCCTGTATTGTATAATAAGAACAAAAGTCTTCATTTTTTTTTTCTTCTTTTCTTTTTATTGTTTTGTGACCAAACATACAAAATTAGATTTTTTATGAGTTAGTTACATAGTTGTGTGCAACAAGCTGAAATATTAAACTACGTAAACTTAAAAACGATCTTGTCTCCTATTTATTAGAACCTGTTACGTTTCTATTTGTCTTGTTATTCACAAAACGTGTAATGTACATTGACCAGCACTTAACCATTGTTAGATCTTCTTGTAAATATCAATTGCATCATCATGTATCTGTAATAGTTTTCTCAAATGTTATGCAAACAAACACAAATGAACGAGGAGACTGTGAAAAAATTATTCATAAGAAAAATTCCACCCCATTTATGAGTACAAAAACGAATACGTACGAATTGTCCCGATGTTTTAAAGTGTCAAAAGTTGATGTTACATATATTCGTTTAACTAAATAATTTTGTAGCAATTTGAGCTCATGTGTATAGGTAATTTAAGGCCTTTCTTTTTTCAAGCGACCAATAGAGTTACAGTACAGTGTTAAGAAGTTCGTTCATAAATTTAAGTTTGTTGATGTGCGCTTTCGTCGGAAACAGTTTATTTCCTGGATAACATTTGGATATTGTTTTAGAGATCGAATTTTCCAGACGGTGCCTACGCGCAATTTACGCGTTTTCGGGAAAAAAAACTAATTTATTTTCGTTGAGCGAAGTTCTAGTATTAGAGGTAACTGTTTGGCGAATGAGAATAAACAAACATTTCACCACACCACATCGTCGTGTGTGTGTGTGTGTGTTGTAACTACGAGTAGGTGCCTATTTAACACAAAATCATAGTGTCAGACACTTTTAATATCGTCAAGACCTTAAGAGAATAGAAAATAAAATTCTCTCAATTTACATCCCGTTCCTACCCCTTAGTGATATTTATAAGGATATAGTGAGCCCTTTTCTCCTCCTTATAAAGAGATCCTTCTGAGACCATCTCTTTCCTTTGAAACCCCAATTTTGAACAAACGTAATTCGATTTATCTTCGAGTTATCAAATAAAAATTACACGTATTTCTCGTATTATAGTTGATACTGTTGCCAATCAATTTGGTTCGATTTATCTAAAATTCGACTTATCGACGTTCGACTGTTTGTAGTTATATACATTCTTATAACACTAAAAGACGCCAGGCACCTATCTGGGCCGTCGAAAAGCTACAATCGATTAATTATTTATTTTTTTCATCAAAAAACTGTATAGATAGGTACTAACGTTTTAAAGTTTGATTAGTGACCGCAAACAACGTAAGAACCGCCATCTATCGAGAGTAAGAGTTTTACACAACGAACATGTTTAGTTTTTCGCTGTTATCTCTCAAAGTACTGGTCGGATTTTCAAAATTCTTTTTTCATTTGAAAGCTCATTTTATGATGTACGTTTTTCAACAAACTGTGACTTTCGAGGGACCGGACTGGCGGTAATAAATACAAATATAATATACGAATTTTTAAACTGCGTTAGCAAGATCATTTTATCGATGATGGCGCCAAATATTAACTTCTGTAATTAATAACCATTAATTAACTACTTAATATGCCTATAGGTATCCTAAATAGATACAATTCAATTATATTATTATTTGTTGTGCGTTAATGTTAATGCTAATGCTCACGTAGGTACATAAGTTTTAGCGTGCGTGACTGTGTCCCGTGTTGCGTTTAAAATTGGCTACTGAATTGTAGGTCATCATGTGTTGTACGTACCTATATATACCTTTATGTATTTGGTTTAGGCCATAGAATGTACAATAAATAATAACTAGTAGTACTGGTAGGTAACATAAAGTAAGGTGTTCAATAAATTTAGGTAATGTTTAATCGTAAGCCTTACTTATGGTCATATTATGTGTTTTTGTAAGGATCCAAACGGACCTGGGTCATCGTATTGTGTTGTTACTGTGTGTATATAATTACATACCTAAGTTTTTAAACTTACTGTTTATTAGTTACTGGCCGACACATATCTACCTACAAACATATATTCGGAACACTTGTCAATAGAGTAATTTGTACGAAACCAGGCCGAATATTTTCACAGATACACTCGCCTTATGGTGACGACCTGACGATGACGAATATTGGCCTTTAAAACGCATTTTTTCGATTCGGACTAAATATTTCTGATTTCTGATGGAAACAGATTGGAAACGATTCATTTTAAGTAGGTACCTATGTTTGTTTGTGTGAGATTTAGTCAAAAACCACTAAATTTAAGTTTCTGTTGCAACACAATCTTAAGGGTTTTAGACTTCGTTTGGTCAAAAATTATTAACGTTTAGTTTATAAATTTTAGTTCTTATATTTTTTTTAATAAGTAATGGTAGATTTATGTCACAGTAACATTTAGTCCTCTTTCTTTTAAAACAGATAAAAAACGGAAGATTTCACGAGGGTAAAAAGGTCCCCTGCTAACGCAAAGTATAAAAATTTGTATAACATTATATTTGTATTTATTACCCCCAGTAAATCCCCGTAAGTCACAGTGTGTTTAAAATGGCCTAAAACTTACATAAAAAAATGAGCTTTCAGATGAAAAAAGAATTTTTAAAATCCGACCAGTACTTCCGGAGATAACAACGAACAACTAAACATGTTCATTGTGTAAAACTCTTAGTCTCGATAGATGGCGGTTCTTACGTTGTTTGCGGTCATTAATCAAACTTTAAAACGTTACTACCTATCTATACACTTTTTTGAAGAAAAAACTTAATAATTAATCGATTGTAGCTTTTCGACGCCCTTGATAGGTGCCTGGCGTCTTTTAGTGTTATAAGAATGTAACTACATACAAACAGTCGAACGTCGATAAGTCGAATTATAGATAAATCGAACCAAATTGATTGGCAATAGGATCAACTATGAAAAATACAAAATTATGTATAAGTTTTACTTGATAACTTGAACTTCGATAAGTCGATTTTTTTTGGGGGAACCCCTTAATAATATACAGGGTTTTTCAAGTTGATGGGCTATTAGAAGTTTATGAATTAGTAGAAGGAATTAAATTCTGAAACTTGGGCTTATTTGGTTATTGTTTATGCCGCTTCTTTTAAAAATATTTTCAAGTTCGATTTACATCCGGTTATACCGGAAGTCGATACCAACTTTCTTATTTTAAATGGAATGGTATATTTTTCACGCTGAATTCGAATAAAACGTGTAATTCTAAGGTAAGTTTGATAACCAACTTGTACACCTATGACGATCGGTTTCTGAGTTAATTTAATTTATAGAAAAAAATATTGTGATCGCAACCCAAATTATAAAAAATCATAACTTCCACAAAATACGACTTAGAGTGTTGAAATTTTTACCAGTAATAGCTGAATATTAGTGCTAACGCCTTGACAAAATTGAATTAAATAATTTATACAGGGCGTTCAAAATAAAATTCTAAAATTGAAAAACTTCAAACACGAATTACTTCGTTTTTTCAAATGACACCTACTATTTTTTATTTTTTCAATCGATTCCGTTTTTATCCTCTTTCGATCTATATGGATACTTCCTAGTTTATTTGAAAATTTTGGAATAATTTTGAATTATTACTTAAAATAGGAAGTGTCCATATAGATCGAAAGAGGAGAAAAAAAGGAATCGATTGAAAAAATAAAAAATAGTAGGTGTCATTTGAAAAAACGAGGTTATTCGTGTTTGAAGTTTTTCAATTTTAGAATTTTATTTTGAACGCCCTGTATAAATTATTTAATTCAATTTTGTCAAGGCGTTAGCACTAATATTCAGCTATTACTAGTAAAAATTTCAACACTCTAAGTCGTATTTTGTGGAAATTATGATTTTTTATAATTTGGGTTGCGATCACAATATTTTTTTCTATAAATTAAATTAACTCAGAAACCGATCGTCATAGGTGTACAAGTTGGTTATCAAACTTACCTTAGAATTACACGTTTTATTCGAATTCAGCGTGAAAAATATACCATTCCATTTAAAATAACAAAGTTGGTATCGACTTCCGGTATAACCGGATGTAAATCGAACTTGAAAATATTTTTAAAAGAAGCGGCATAAACAATAACCAAATGAGCCCAAGTTTCAGAATTGAATTCCTTCTACTAATTCATATACTTCTAATAGCCCATCAACTTGAAAAACCCTGTATATTTATAATTTAATTTTTATTGATAAGATTTCCTTTATTTATGTATTGTAATTGGTTAATTATTTAATATTTTAACCCTCGAGTGTAATTTAAAATAAATAATTGGTGGATGTGCTAGGAGACACTCGTTAGTTACCTTTGAGAAGCTCTGTTACCTATATATTGATTGTGATAACAAATTTAATACACTTGACATATTTACCCTACAATAACACAATATACACTAAACACTAAAAAAATAAAAAGAGGAATGTTGCACGTCTATTTTTTTTTACTTATAGAGTCAAATCAGGTTGTTTTGACCGTACAACAGAGGGCGGGAGCTCACAAAGAGATGGGGTCACCAAGTTTCGTCCAGGCATCTCGCCCACTCACCACCCCAGCCTCCCAAAGGATCACCGGACCCCAACCAGTTAATGTAAGATTTTAATAAAAGACTACAACCCTTGGTTAAATGTTAATTTAAATGTTACCTACGTATATAAAAACCCCAATGAGTAATTTAAAGAAAATATCGTGTCCTAATCATCCCCAGATATAAACCTACCCTTTAATTGCTAATTAAAATTGTGGGGTCATTTTATCTAAGTGCTCTTTAAGAAAAACCGATCTGTACTTATATCCAATAGATATTTACGTAACCAGCTCCTGTAAATTGATTTAATTATCATGTTATGAATGAGTAAATAAAAACGGTTCGTGATAACATATTATTCGGTAGGGTCAAGAACATCAAATTTACGATATGTATTAACGAGCGGTCACTTTTATTGGAAAGATCGTATTAGGGTTAACTTTGATGTATCCGCATTTACGTTTGACTTTTATTAACAATAAGTATTTCGCAAAACGAGTGTGCATGCATGATGATGTGATTACTCTAATCGTTATCTATGTAAGTACATGTATACATCCAAATTACGTACATATGTATTTTGTTTTTAAAAAGTACCTAGTGCAAAGTTTATTAATTATTATTTATTATTGTGTGTGCGACTGACTGGCCAGACTTGCTGGCTTCACAACAACCTGATAAGAAACATCAGAGATGAGTTGGTGTCAAGAAAGGTTAAACAATTATCTTACTAATAAGAGCTGTTTATATTAATACATCGTATTATGTGCCAGTTGTTCCAGGAAAGGAAGAGTATATATATTATATACTATACTATGTATGTATATACCATTTGCAGTAAATTGTGATATGATTTTGCATTAATTTGTTAATTGAAACTCGTTTGTTAAAGTTGCTGCACCATCTACGCGTTTTAATTACGTGCTGCATATACAAAATAAAATAATTAATCGAGTGACTGTTACAATGTTGGAGTTTGGTTTTGTTAGAAAGGGCCATAGTTTTCGACTGGAATTAAGGCATACTAATAGTAGTAATAGTAGTAAAAAAAAGGTATTTAATTAACTGGTAATTATTATAAGAATGATTGTGGGGATTAGGGCAACAATGATGTAGGGATGATTGGAGAAGAACTAGAAGAAGGCTGAGGCTGATTAACGTAATAGTGAAGCGAATTTTATTTTATGGGAATGAATGAGAAAAAAAAGCAGATCGAAGTGGTATAAAGTGGGTATTGCAACTAGAAACAAGTGGTGAGGAGATAAACAAAATGTGGGAGGAAGTGTTGAAAAGGGTTGTTATGTATGAGGAGAAATTTGGAGGAAATGGATATAAGAAAGGAAATTTTGAGAAAATAGGTTCTTAATATAGATATGACAGGGGAGAAAAACTTTGGGGTGTTAAAAATTAATCGGGTGCAGACGGTGGAGGGTACGAATAACGGTGAGAATAAGATGTAGGCAAATAACGAGTGGGGGAGGGGGTGACGTAAAGAAAATAGAGGAACCCAGATATGCGCTGGGGCTAAAAGAATTTTTGTGGAGAGATTGGGGGGTGGGGGGACCTGGGGCCTAAATATTTAGAAGTAGAGAGGGAGCGTTAGCTAAACTAATGCAGAGGATGTAAATTTTGATATAAGGAGGAAGATAAGGGATGTAAATTGTGTGATAAAGACGTAGAATACTTTGGGCATGTATTGGGGGGATGTGAGAGAAGAAGGTCGATGGGAGAATGTTGAATTGAGCGTGCTAAGAGAAACATTGAAAAGAAGGGAGCGCTGAAAATAAAGTGACAGGGATGAGGAGTTTTAAGGGCAGTTCTGGGGCGGGTTTAAATTAGGGGACTGAAAATGACGTTATATTTTTTTATGTGTTTCATGATAGAAGTAATTGTTTTTCTGACTCTTGTCATTGTTCTTTGTAAATATCAGGAATGATGGTTACTAATGTTTTTGTTTTTTTTTTTGTTAGTATATGACTATTTATTTATACAACTATTCCTAATTAACTGGTAATTATACATTTTCACAATCGCCTGGTTCTTTAATGATAACAAATTCATGATTCTGGTGTCACAAGTGTCCTTTTTTTTTTCTATAAACTCAGCGTCATAATAAACTCCATACAGGTAAACTTCCATAACTCTAACGTGTATGAGATTAATTTTTTGGGGGAATCCTTTAATAATGTACCATTTAAACGTCTCATTTTAATAACACTACGTAGTATGCAATTAAGCAGAGAGGCAGTTCATTTTCTACGATTATTTGTCATTAAAAAACCTAATGAACGATGAACGTGGAAGTGTATTGTACCTAATTATCTTACCAGTTAATTTAATCAGAAATTCTTTTGGCGAGATTAAATTCAGTTTTGTAATTTGAATCAGAAAAGAGTTTTAAACTGTTTTGCCCCTCCTCGTTTCCTAATCATATTTAAATTTAATACCTTAACATGGGGTTGTTTTTCTGTAAATAGTTTAAGTAAATAAATAAATAATGGTAGACTGATAGTTGATAGATAGATAGATATCTTTGGATGAATGTTGTGTGGTCAGTACATACGTACCTATAGTGTTGAGTGTTGTCTGACAATGTTGTTGTTGTTGCGATTTCAGCACGAAAAACAGTATCAGTTGCAGTTGGAACGGGAACAGCAAATTAGGCTGATGATTGAGAAGGAGCAAAGGTTTATTGACCAATTGAGAAGCGAGATAGCGATCGCTCCGAACGAGAAGAAAGCTGAAAAATTACTAAAGGCCGAGAGCAATCTCCAGAAGCTCCAGTCTATCCTACATCCTCAAGTTAAATCGCAAAATGAGGTGAGTTCCAACGGGAATAACTGTAACACATTGTACCACCTATACATACTAGGTAGGTTCGTTCATTTTTTTTATTACTGTATAACAATATAAGTATTGTACATTAATGTAATATTATTCTACGTCACGTCTCATTTACAAATAATACATAATTTTATTAATTAATATTAAAGTCATTGTTCAGTGGTTGGCTTGAATGGTTGTTGGTTTACTTAGTGGTTTACTTTCAGTGGCTTTTTCGAATTACATAATAATGTGGAAGTGTTGTTGAAGTCTGTCATGAAATATATGTAGTTGTTATTTTATTATCGATGTTGCAAAGATTGGAACGGCTTGCTGTTGTTGTTATTGTTGTTATTTTGCTATTACTATTACTGATGGCATGGTTTTTCTACGTACATATTTGCTTTTCAGACTTATCATTGTGCCAAATTTAAACAAAATATTTAGTTAAAGACAAAACGTACATAACACCCTGTATCCTACTTATACTTCGTAGCAGTGAAAACAATGTTAGTTCCTTCATACTTCAGTAAAAATCATCTACAGTGTACTGTCACAAGTAGTGCATCAGAATTAAGTTAGTTGTGTTCACAGAAACAATTGGAGAGGTGGAAACGACTGGCCAATGAACTGTACTCGTTGCTCCGCCTCTTAAACGTTCATTGGGTAACTGCAGTTGTCCCCTCCCCACTATTCAATTGTTCTGTCGTTTCGATTCATTATTTGTAACAGACGACTGTACATTGTTTGTTTGTTTTTTGTTTTCCCAATAAACTTTTATTCATCTTTATTAATACAAATAAGTACATATATGTATTTAGAAATAGAGAAGTTGACAGTACAGAAAACAATCTTTGCAATATCTTATGGTGATTGTCTAATTTTCAAGTCTACTTTGCTTAATTCTATTACGATGTCTTCCTGTTTTTTTTATCTGCTTCAGTTTGCAGATGTGTCATTACTTTCGACTTGATAAAAGAATTAAGCGACGTATTTACTTATCAATTTTTTTCGCTAATTGACACCGAACTAACATTGCTTTACTATCTCTCTCTTACAGCAGTCCCCGTCAACCACTCACTCATTCAGTAAACTAGATGACACCCCCCCGCCCTTACCAAAGTCTCCCCCGCCACACCTCTTAAATCGTTCTTTCACCACTACTCACCCCCCAAAGTTACACAAGATGTCGCAAAGTCTCCCCTTGTCGCCCGATTTCGTGTCCGATAACGACTGCGGCGACGTGCCCCCGCCCCTACCGAAACGTAACAGTCGCCCCCCCGACACGTCCCCCAATAATTCGATCAATAACAAACGAACGTCGTATGTGAATAGTAAGGCGATGTCGAAAAGTTTAAATTCGAAAATACCGCGAAAGTCGTCGTCGGCTGCGACGTCGAAAATGGTTAAATCGATTTCGGACCCGAGCGATGGGCACATGGTGGAGAATCTCTTTTATTCCGTCGATCCTTCCGTCCCACCTCCCCTGCCCCCCCGAGCTCCGGTAAGCGATCCTTCCGGAACTCAGGACGCAGACGCTGCTAATTCACTTAGTAAACAAATGTTGTATCCACTTGTGGCGACATGCACTCCACTTATTAACAACTGTGTAAGTAAAATTGTAAAATTTTTAAGGTTAATTTTTGTTTATTTTTCAAATATTGGTATACGTATTGTTAATTCTTAATGTTGTTGAGGCTTTAAGTAAGTAAGGAAACAAATTTTTCCACCTGAGCCATACAGACACACAAAAAAATAACAAAAGAAGAATAACAATTGTTTTGATTCTTATTTGTTAGTTTTGCATTTGTTTATTTAACAAACAATTAATTATTGTGTTTAATATTTCTTTATTGTACCTACATTTATATGTAAAGTAAGTAGTTTCAGTTTGTGCCACTGTTGTTACCCTGGCATTGTACATATAATATTCTAAGGGTGTTGGGGGTTTTTAGCTCAAGCTATCGCTACTAAAGACTGCTTCAAAGGGTGCCAGGTTTTCATATTTTTAATTAATCAATCAATCAATAAATCAATTAAAAGTTTTCTTACAGTTACACATTACAATTATTATTTACATCGCTCTATTTTGTTAACGTATTATTTTCTTGAAATGTTTGGCAATGTCGTAGTACGTAGTAACTATAACTTTTTATATTTTTTTTACTATTGGAACTTAAAAGCGATTTTGTTCTCGAAACGCAAACCGTTTGTTTTATGCTTTTTGGCAGATTAGCATAGCATAGCATATGCTTGTTATTTTGCACATGGTTTTGTGCAGTTCTGTTGTAGGTAGGAGTTTTATTTTAGTGTCAAAAAAACCATTGCTTTGTCAATTTTTTTTATAACACCTAACAATTTAAATAACAAATTACTATAGATACGTAGAAATATTCTGATAAGTTACAATTTCAATTTTGTATTACAGTCTTCCAACCATACACACCATCGTACAAAATCCAGTCCGGATTCTTTGTGTATGTTAACACCGGCGGAAGCCTCAAAGAGGCTCATAGCCTCCGAGAGTATGGATAACCTGTCGAGATCGGAGGGGTGGGAGTCGGCTCCAACGCCTCCAGGCACTCCCCCTCCTCCGTATCCCAGTCCTCTCAATAGCAGAAGACAGTTCTGTAGTGGTAGCAATCGAAGTTCTGCTAATACAGACGATGGAGATGTGCCATTTGAGGAGGTAAAATAGAGCAATTGTTGCCTTTATTTGTGTTTTATTCCTTTTTCAATAATGCATATTCCAGACGACGGTTGACGCTTCGCCAACTGACGCGTCTCCTCAAAGAACGGTTGCGACCAGTCCCGGTAACGTGGGACGGGTTATCGCCAACAGTTCGCCGATCCATGCTGCAACCCCTCAAACGACCCAGCAGCCCATCATAAGCATGGAGGACGACGAAATATCCGACCCAGAGGTTGTAAGTTTCTGGTGAAAACAAACTCTTGTTCTTGAGGGTTAACAAAATATTTTTTTAGGGTCATTTGGAGGACCACGGTCCTTTCAAATCCCTGTCACGCCTGTGGGAACACACCCCCCATCTAGCTGTGTTCATGAACTACGTCCTTTCCAATTCGGATCCTAGTAGTTTATTATTTTATTTGATCACCGACTTGTACAAAGAAGGCAACGCCAAAGAAATGCGCAAATGGGCATTCGAGATTCACTCCAGTTTCCTCGTACCGGGAGCCGTAAGTCTCAATTTTTATCCAATACTGTTCTTGGGGTGACTTTTTGATTTTGTAGCCCTTGCGTCTTAGTAATGTAGACGAGAACATAGCCCGGGAAATAGACGAAAATTTGAGTAACGAATTCGATAAGGAGGAGATCTTGAGGAAGATCTTCTGGAAAGCGAGGAACAGAGCCAAAGAAGAACTGACGAGACAACTGGCTGATTTTCAGCAGAAGAGGACGGCTGGACTTGGGACCATTTTTGGACCTAGCGATGCTGCACTCATTGAAATCAGCCAGGACAAGACTAAAGAAATGAAACTATACGAAAGTATACTGTTGGATAAATTAGAACCTTATTTGTAAGTACATGGTTAAATTCCAAATACAATATTCCCTCCAATCCAGAAATTGCCCCAATATTTCCGTTATTCCCTGTCCCATTTGACGATTTCTTCTAGTTTTTTATCCCTTTTGTAATTCTTTGTGAATATTAAATGGTGGTTTTGTTTTAGGGATGAAATAGATAGGGAAAATTATGATCCAAGACGTTACTTAATGGTGGCAGCTTTGGCAACGGTTATAACCAGAATTTTTGGCATAAGACCACCGGGACACGCCCTGGATCGTTGTCCTACGTTTGTTAATAAAGAAAAATCGTTTCGCACAAAATTTATAGGAAAATATTCCCGAAAGGTAAGCTTTTCATATAAGAACAAAAATAAAACGTTACACTTTATTTGTTTATGCGTCTCTCGCTTTTACATTGAGTTTTTATTAAGTAATCATATTATTGGGTTTTATTTATCGTTATCATCGTATGTTGATGAAGATTTATTGATTTCTTTAAGTAGATAGCATTGTTTTTTTGGAATTAATTTTTTAAGTATGTAAAAATAAACACGATTTCTTCTTGTTGCTTCTAAAGGATTGTGATTGTTAATTTTATTTTAATTCGCTTTGATGTCGACGTGTAGTAGGTAGCAATATGAAAGTATGTTGGAGTCTGGTTTTTGTATCGTTGAGTTAGTTACAACTGTGAATTTTTGAGGAATTTGGGTCATATGATTTAAAAGATATTTTTGGTTCTTTACTTTAAAAGGAAAATTGGAACCCCCAAGAAAATCTTATAACTGCTAAAAAATTGACATAAAAACTGCAAAAAAATATCACTGACGTGTTGGGAGGGGGAGTGGCAGTTGATTATCCAGTTAGTTAGTTATAAATACCAATTTTTTAAGTTTACAGGCAGCTTGCACCTAGGGGCATTCTGCATCCCCCAGGGCTTTTATTTGCCTCTCTATATTAGGTACAATGATATGTACAGACTGATAGACAAAGAGGAGTTATTATTATTCTTACAGAAAGTTATTAATGGCAAAAATCGTTAAAAAGGGGGCTGCAAAGTGTGAAACAACGTAATTAAGGGAGAGGGGTGGGTAAACTTAAAAAGTCTACAGTTGCAGTCGATAAAAGTTGTTTTATTAATTATGTACACTTGTAGATCGTGAATCGAGAACGTAGTCGATTTTTCGGTCAGGTTTAAATTTGTAATGTAGTATAAACAGTTTACAATTTGAGTTTGGGTTTGGTAGCATCCAATAAACATACATACATACATACATACAGGACTAACGTACACACGAATCTGTCTATGCAATATGTAAGAAAGTGTGTGTGTGTGTGTATTGTTGTGGGGAGTGTAATGTTTGCACCGTACAATAATAGAACATTCAACATTGTTGGTTCTGTTTCTCTTAAATAGACACCAACCTTTAGGGTGTAAATGGTGTGATGTTAGATGTTATTAGTGATGCATTTTTGCAGTTATAGTCGTGGTATTTTTGGTTTGTGTCTGTTCCAAAGTGTAACTAACTATATGTAAGTTTCGTGTGTACGTTTGAAGATACAGATTAAAAAAAATAAATCGTTTGACTGCGTTTTGTAAACAAAATTATCCTTCGAATGGCCAACAAAAATAAAAAGTAAAAAAAAAATGAAAACAAGACGCATTAATTTTTAGTTAGTTCTAGTCCATTAATCGAATAGTGAAGACGTTTGTAGGAGTGAGTACTGAAAATTTTTTTTGCTGTGGGTAGGGTGGGGGTTAAAATTAAATTATTCTGATTTTATTTAGTTTTAAAATTTATATTCAGTCAAGAACTTCACAGTTGTAACACAGAAAATTAAATAAAAATATCTAAAGGTCATATTACTTTGTTTCTTATCTACTTATTTATTTTTTAACTTGTGTTTTGCATGGGATTTGTTGAGTATCGAATATCGGCATTTATTTATAGGATATTAGCAACAATTTTCTCGGTAATCAGTGCTTTTGCTGACTGTTGCGATGTTAGTAACCACTTTCTTTATTTTATTAACTGTAGACTGTAGGTATAGTGTCGTCTTTTAATAATAGCCATAGCGAGAAAAATACATAATATGTGTGGGTATTAGGTGTTAATTATTGTAGGAGGTATATTGTAACGTTTCTTCTTTCGCTTCTCTTGCAGTTTAATCATCAAGGACATCCGTTTGTCGCGCAACAATATTATACTGTGATAGTTTGTAATCATTGCCACCAAATAATCTACGGGATTGGACCCCAGGGATATCAGTGCTCAGGTAAGGAGATAAAAAGATGAACGAGGTAAACAAAATAAAAACATAAAACAGTTGGTACCTACCTACCAAAAACAATAACAACAACATAACAAAGAAGAATAACAACTACTTTGCAATTGTTTTTAATTTTTTTTGGTTCCTTATTGTAAAAGGAAAATTGGAACCCCTAAAAAATGTTGGAAACCCTTAAAAAAATAATGGAACTCCTAATGTGACGTTTTGGTTTTTGGGGAAGGAGGACAGGGAAAGGAAGGAAATGGCAGTTAATTGTCTAGTTAGTTAGTTTATCATCCCCAAAATTTTAATAAATAAAATAATCTGAAAAATGCTCGGACCCACTGCACCTAGGGACATTCTGCATCTCCCAGGGCTTTTATTTATTTGCCTGTCTGTTCTAGTTGCAATTGAACGTGGTACTTAAACAAAACAGAAACGTAAAACAGTTGGTGCCCAGAAAAAACAAAAGTAAAAGTAGAATAATACTTACTTAGTTTACAATTACCTAATTGTTTTTAAAAACTTCAATGCAAGAGAATTATTTCAGTTTAATTTATGAAAAAATTTTAATGATAGTTGGGCACGTGTCAGAAATGAGCATAACGTTTCTAATTAACTCTTGATGTCGTTCTCAATTGTCCCACATTTCTCCCTATAATAGCCGCACGTGGATCACTTTTCTGTCGGACAATTAAGCCATTTTCTCAAATCTTACCAAATCGTAAAATTTTATCGACTATTTCCCGGAAATATTTTCGAAATAGAACATAAAACTGAAACGTTATTTGAAATTTGACATTTTCACGAGGTAGAACTACTAACTAACTACATACTCACAATCAGTGTTTGAGAATAATTATTGGTAGCTATTTGTTTTACATATTTCATTGTTTCTTCTTCCTTTCAGCGTGCCTAATCAATGTACATAGACTCTGCATGAAGTTATATGAAGATATCTGTCCTGGTCCTTTTAACAAGAAAAATCGTGGCATTGAGAAGCTCATGGACCGTATTCGACCCGATAGTAGAGAACATAGGAGAAAACAGACTTCCCAGTTTATCCACTGTAATTATCTGTCTGCATTAAAATCTTCTTTTATTATCCACATAAATTCTTTTGTTACAAATTTGTTTTTTGTTTCTTTCCAGTGGAAAAGGAAAGGCGATCGGCCGAAGAAAAGGACAGTGGAGTAGATTTGGACGCAAGTGGTGAGTGCATTTGTTTTTCCTCTTTTTATGTTTTATTTTTTGTTTTGGGCAGACTTCCTTTTTGTTTCCAGCGAGTTTTATTATTAATAGGAGGTTAATGAAAGTAAACGATTCAAAAAAGGTACACGACTTGGATTTTTTTTATGTAGGTACATCATCGACGCCTAATTCGTTTGACAAAGCGATAATGATATTAAACTTCCTGATAAACAAATTAATCGATTATTGATTTATCGTTTGGCACGGCCTATGCAGGATGCCATGTTTATAACATATACTTATGTACGTACCTATGTACACTCCAAACATTTTCATTCATAAAGGAATTGTAATTATAGAACCAATCTGATCTCATCATACGTATCCTCTTTTGTTTTGTTACTGCTTCTGATTTAGGTACTTACGCAGAAAAGTATTTTATTGTTCGATTATTCTTGTTATTTTTAAATGATGAAGAGTAAGTAAATTGGTGCCCAATAGATAATTGTTTGTGTTGGGAAAATTTTGATTTTAGTAGATGATGTCTTATATATAGTTTAATAAACTTCACCGTCGTCGTGGGTGGACGTTTGAAGGGAAAATTGCCAAATTGTTAATGCAGTTCCATTTTATCAAACTGTTATACAGTTTACTTTTCTAATACCTACATACATATTTTTAAAGTATACAATGTTTTGATTTTGGAAATTTATACTCTAAATATGTGGGATCATATAAAGACGATGTTACGCCACTGCTAGATAATATGGAGTTATTGTAGGTACTATACAGTGTGATCAATTTTCTTTTTATTTAAAGTGCACTTTTTTGTGTTGTGTAATTCTACACGAAATACTTCGATTACTCTGGCCAATATACAACATGATACAGTCTTTTTTTAAGTTTATTTTTGTTTTTATTATTAACTGAACTGCTATTGTTTAAGGCAGTGACTTACAATTTGTCCATTGTTTTATTGAAACAATTTATTTATTGATACTTAAATGAATGAGTTTCCTATAAGTATATATTTTTTTTGTTCTTTTGGGCGATGCTTTACAATGTGCCGCTCTTTATAAATAATGGTCCATGTCTGGCGAGCCCATACGGCTGTTTTGGCATGCACCGAATGAATCGACTGGTCTAGAAACTCGGGCCAAAATATCTTTGTATAGGGGTGAGGGTGTTTGGTGCATTTCTTTGTGTCTACAGTTCAAACCAAAAATTATGTCAATACTTTTTTCTTTTTATATACGTCCTTATATATGTATCTATATACATATAGTCCTTTATAATTAAAAAAAAAAAAGTTTTCGGAATTATCTTTCAAAAAATTTTTTGTTTTTGGTGACGTGGTGTATATTAAGTGCCGCGAGCGACTACGCAAAAGGGGTGGTTAGATTAATTAGCGAGGGTGGGCAGGTTTTCGCCGACGACGGACGAACGATCGGTTAGTAGAGAGAGGTAACCAACCACCATGTAAATTACGACAACGTGGGGGTGGTTGGTAGTCACGGCTACTACTAAGGACGAAAGGCGCATTTCACTCTGACGATGACGTCAAATGCAACCGTTCTTATTAGTGTAGTGAGTGCATACACACGTGCATTATACCTACATACATACAGTCAGGGTAGTGTAATGGTAATGGTACTACCTATGTACAAAAGGTACATTAAATACATACGTTTGCGTAGGTAACTTCTATCTGCTTATAAAGTGTGTGTGTGTATGTAGGTATATTAGCGCCTGTAAACTGCACTAATTAAATAAACTAATGATGCCAAGTCGTTTTTGAAAGTTCGTGGGCGGAAAATGGTAAATGAGTTTTGGACGTTAGTGTCTAACGTATACAGGGTGTCTCAAAAGACAAATAAGCCCCCAAGTTGCTTCTTTTACCCGAGAGAGGGTGGCAAAGTTTTTTTTCGATTATGTACGATCTTAATAAAATTTGGTCCATAGAAATGTCTTTAAATAAGGAAATTACTTTCTGAAGTATAAATCAATTTTTTTAAAATACGACCAGGTACCCTTAGATAAAATTGTTCTAATCTTTTTAGAGGGTTGAATAATAACTCTAACATTTTTTTTTAAACTAGGATACATGCCTTACCATCAATTTTTGTCTCTTATTAAAAATCCATATCTGTAACAGTTTTGGCTAAAAAAAATTCTTAATATAACTACGTAGATTTTTTTTAAATAAATAGAATATTATAATAAAATTTAATACGAAGACCACCCCAGGGAGGTACTAAGTTCTAACACGCTTATCAAATTAGTTAGGATACAGTTGAGGCCAAAAACTACCCCCATCCCTAAATAAATTTGATTGCAATATTTGTAGGGTTGGTTAATTTTTTCATAAAAGGGTATTGTTGTTACCTTTTATTTCCGAAAATGAAGCTAAAGTTTTGAGACACCCTGTATATTACAGTGTACGTAATAAAAAATGAGTTTTATACATACATATAATAATAATAATTTATGTAGCTTTGAACCTTTATGCGTGGTTTTTGGTACAATGTACAAAGTTGTTTGGTATTGTTAATAAATAAAATTAATGATAATGTCTGTTTTGTGCAGGGGTGTTTATTTATTGCACATAAATTAAGGGTAATGAACTTTAATATGGTACATACCTATATTTATTAATAATGTTGAAAGGGTGGATGGAATCGAAACTACGTAATTATTGTATTATCCACGTATCGGGTTTTAGTCCTTTTTGATTGATTTTCGAGATAATTGATACTTTTCTTGAAAGTTTTAGAAGCAAAAAATAGAAACGTGGTAAGGGATGTACCTAATACCTAAAGTAAGAACGAAGGATTATCCGCTAAGCTCATGAAGATATTAATTGCCAAAATTTTATTCTGAAGTATCCTTCCTTCTTTAACAACAATAAACAATAAATATCATTGGTAAGAATTATTTTAGTTCACCACACAAAAGGAACAATAATAAAAAAAGAGTCCTTGTTTGATGCGGTTTGTTGTTGTGTCGTGTAATCGTTTCCTTCAAAGGCCATTTATTTCGCGTCTAAATTTTGCCGGTGAATGAAGAAGAACAAGAAGATTAAGAAGGGTGCGGAAGGAGGTCGAGGAGGGGCGCCCAGCGTATCCCCACTGCTTCTGTTGGGAGGCACTCGTCCCTGAACTTGGCCGTTCGATTTTATTACGAGAAACGGTAGTTATGGGGGTGGGGGTGGCGGATAGAAAATGGGAACTATTCAGACAATTTCAGGAACCGTAAAGAACAATTCCACAGTAATTTTGTCGGTACATATTAGGACGTTAATTGTATGCCACCAATATACGCGATACCATTCCATTTCGTTAGTATTTATATATTTATATACAGGGTGTTCATTTGTTATGACGATGTTGTCTCACAGGATTTGTCTGATAGCTAAGTCCTGTCCTGTTTCTTTTTAATTTTTTTAACTTAAAAAACAACCCTTATTGGAGGTGAAAATAAGGAATAGAAGTTTTTAAAGTTGTTACTTATTATACCAATTAGCTATATAGTTAAAATAATTAAATAAACTTAGTAACAATAAATGTATTCAAGTGTTAAATGAAAAATCCTCAGTAATTATTGATATTGCAATAACTAGTATAGCATAAATTAATTCTTTGTTTAATTTAATGATTTTTGGTGAAAACCGCATCAAAACCGGTTCATTAATAGCGAAGTTATCTTATTTTAACATTTTATTAATCTATGGCGCCTGTTTAGTGTTATTATTATCTGTTTTTATTATTTACTTCCGCATTCCTGAGGAGATTCTCTTGTTATTTGACCTAATTTCTGATTGGCCGTTGCCTTGGCGACACGAGCAGCAACCAATCAGGTGCCAGGAGTGCATTAAAACAAGAGAATTTTCAATTGTTGAGTTAGTCACGCGCGCTGCACCGTAGGGTGTACATCGTTGCGCTAAAATTTAGGTTAGAATTGCGTAAATACGTAATTTTAACATAAATAACAACTAAATATCGACTTATTATTTATTTGAGTATATTTTAATAAAAAGCTATGATTATTTTAACATTAATAATTAATATTGTATAAAATATCAGCTTGAGACTTCGACGTTAATTTCAATAATAAAGATAATTTAGAAGCACTCACATCCTTATTATCAGGTACATTTAATTGGCAATATATATGTTAATAATGATCCAGGGCAGTACTAAGTACTAAGTATCAACATTTATGTCAAAATTTCTCATGACGTTGAGGCTGATGGTTAAGTTTGGCTCCAGTTCTCATTCTATTCCTTCAACCCCCTTCAAAATATCTTTGACATTAGTAGAAAGTCCCTTAAATTTTTTTTTAATCATAAATTCGTCCTCCAAATTGAGGCTAACTTTTGAGTCCGGCCCTAGTGCTTATTATGTCCTTTTTTCAATTCTCAGGTTTTGTCCTATCCTTACAGAATTTATTAAATACATAGTTCGTGGTTTATATATGAAATTGCATCTGTTTAAAATTTCTCCTGTATATTGAGATGTCCTCTGAGTCCGGTCCTGGCTCTTATTCTGTTTCTACACCAATTTTCCTCAAATTATCCTTCACATTAGTGGAAAGCATTTCTTGATTATTGATAAAAAAAGGTTTTTACAAAAAAATATCTATATCTTATCATTCTTGATGATAACGTCAAAACTTTTTAGAGTGGAAATTTCTAGTCGTTGAAACATATCCATAATCTTGAATAAAAACAAGATATTGCATAGATAATACACAGTAAAAAAAAATATTTAATGCATAATATGTACATACGTAAAATAATATGCGTCATGTAGGAAAGGAAATCGAGGAATTTGCGGTTTGGTGATGGTGATTATTTTTATTATTGTGATGATCACAGAATAGAGATATATTTACTGTAGGTATATAAGTATATGTTTTTATCCGCGGTTTCTGAAAGTGAGTGATTCATACACGAAAGATTTCTATCTATCTATCTATAGGTACTTATAACATTGATTTATATACGTAAATTCACCGATCTGTCCGGGCAAAATTAGATCGCGTGTTAGGGTTATTATTAAAGGTACAAAGCAGGTGTATTAGTTTAATTATGTACTAACTATCTTTGTAGGTAGTACATACATAGTTAGTGACTGCCTGTTCGTAATAACGGTTTTGGTTATTTATCATTTCACCCCCTTAGATTTTCTTTATTTATTATCTTAGAAAGTGTTACGTTAAAAGAATAATTTGGATATGTACTAAATGGGAATATTATGTCAAGGAAACAACAAAGATTTAAAGAGATTTGAAAGGGTAGAAAACATTATATTTGATTGACATTTACCTTCATTACCTAAATAGAAACGATACGTAAATACTTTAAAATACATAGATACATACGTAACATGCAGACTGTAGACTGTAGATAATAAATCGTTATCTTGTTTTCACTTTAGAAAATTGATAATAACCACGGTATTTGTTATAGGTACCTACATGTTTATGCTTTTGATGGTTTAGAATAAATTCCACTTTTCTGTGCAGTTTTTTTTGTATCCCGGTGGCATTAGTTGGTATTAGTGGTTGAGATGATTTCGTAAATTTTAAACGATTTAAATAATACCTGCATATTTATTGTAATGGATAGTTTTTATCGGTTTCGGGAAGAGTATAGGATGCGACCAAAGTTTTCTTCACTGCCAAGGCTCAATAGGAAGTCAGTTTTTTATGTTTCCGATCTTCTAACAGGTCTGTTATTTTATTTTATTTTTATTAAGTATAAGTGTCAAAAGTATTTATTAGTAGTAAAAAAGAAGACAAAAGACAAACTGTTACGCTAATGGGAGGAAACAAATAGCAAATAAATGTTATCGCTTTTGCGGAAGTAGAAAGGTGTGTGCGTGTGTTTGTAATAATCAGTCGCCTTTTAAAATAAATTTTTACCTGCAGTAACGTAATCTTCTAAAAATACCTCCTCTTTTCTTTCGGCCTGACTGTACGCAAGTCTTCAAACAAAAGATAAACGTTTTGCCGCATCCATCGCTTCGGCACTAATTTGGAGGTGAAATTTTCTTAAAATTCATACCTACGGGGGTAGTCCAAAAAATAATATGCGGAATACCGTTAGTCATGATTAAATTTATATAATCGATTTCATTGATCTAATAGTTAAGTACGTACTCAAAATTCTTATCTTCTATTTATCACTTTCTGAAAGGTGGTTTTATCATCATATAATTTTATTTAACTATGTATATATACATATATCACACTAATATTATAAAGGCGAAAGTTTGTGAGTGTGAGAGTGTGTATGTTTGTTACTTCTTTACGTCTAAACGGCTGGAGCGATTTTAATAAAATTTGGTATGGAGTTAGCTGACACCCTGGATTAACACATAGGCTACGTTTTACTGCGGGAAAATATCTTATTCCCATGGGAAAATCGATGAAAATGAATTCGCGGAATATTATAAATGCGAAAGTAACTCTGTCTGTATGCTACACAATCTCGCCTAAAATTTACTGAACCGATTTAAATGAAATTTGGTACAGAGATAGTCTAGAGCCTGAGAAAGGACATAGGCTACTTTTTAATGCGAAAAAGGGTTGTAAGGGGTTGAAATAGGAATGTTTGTGCTGAAATTCCGTTTTTTTAAAGATAGAAGCTTGAAACTTATTTTTTAGGCTTTTGATTAGATTTAAATAAATACGACATTCAATGTTTGTAAAAATTTTACCCTAAAGGGGATAAAATTAGCCGATGAAAGTTTTTGTGTAATGACGTTGTCCAAAAAGCTTACGGCCCAGAAAATAAAAATATAGACGAACAAAATGTTAAATGCTGCTGAAAGTCACTTCCACGCGGACGAAGTCGCGGGCATAGCTAGTAATAAATAATGATCCAGGGCAGTACTCAAAAAATATTATACAATAGAATCTCAAATATACGTTTTTTATTATATTTACCCATAAGCCAATATATGATTTCTATGATACAAGATCATAATTTTATTTTTCGAATCCTACATTACTGACTGGAGTCCCCCAATTCTCTCTGCGCCTTTTTTTTCTTTTTTTTATTGACCTGCAAAGTATTTAAATTGTACCTACTGACCATCCCATAGATATTTGAAAGTGAGTTCATAATCTACTAACTATAATAAATGGTAAGTAGAGGTAAATCAAGTAATCCAACACAACGTTGCCACGTAGGTGCCTAATATGAATGTAAAACAAATGCCCTCCGAATCGGGGTCAAACATCTGCAATTTTCCCGAGCATTTGTTTCGGTTCCGGATATTTCGGCAAACGACGACGCCGGACGGGGACGCGCCGCGACGAGACTAATCGCAAATTACGACGGAATTGAAATGAATAAGGTCTTTCGTAATTTCTTCAACCAACCAAACAACCAATACACCGATAGGCATTAGTCAAGAAATTATTTTCAGGAAGTATCAATTTGCTTTAGACGTTTTAAAAACATGGTTAGGCATTTTTTTTATGTAAGTATGTATTACGAAATTTTCATTTTGAGAAGTACTTAATTAAATGCACATTGATCCCCATTTTTTCATAATAATAAAGCACTTTAGTGGGTGGCGAAAATCTTTTCTTAACACACTGATTTTTCATGAAAAATTCGAAAAAAACACTTTAGAAAGGTCCTAGAGGTCAATTAGAAAATAGACCAAAGTGATTTGTGAGAGTTCCAAGTGGGGAACCCCAAAAATGCATCTGACTCATCTCGACGTTTCAATTTATAAATACCGACTTTTTGGTCTTTGTGTTTCCAAAAATACGATCCTCAGTTACTTATGGAAAAGTGCACCTCTCGTAAAATCGAATTTCGCCATAATTTTTGCAAATGTTTACACACGCCCGATATTTACGGGCTTGGCAACGTCGCCTTTCAACTTACTTAAATCGTTTACTTTAAATTTGCGCAGCAAGAACGTTGAACTGACCGATGAAATAAATGCAAATTTTCCGCGGTGCATTTACTCGCATCATCTCCAACGACCAACCTTGTTGTTAATAAATAATTATTACACTCAGCAATTGTTATGTACGCTCAGAAATAGTTTCGCGAAAACAGAGCGCCATCATTAACCCACTAAACAATTTAGAAATAATAAAAATAGTAGTTAATAGGCGGAGTCTGTTTGAAAGTTTAAGGGTAACACTTAGGGACTAGAAAAAGGCCACAAACTGTTTAATGATTTAAAAAAGGTCACTAAGTATTTATTACCTCTCTTCTCATTGATAATTGTTTCGTAGGGCATGAGAATAATTTTTGTTTCTTTTGTTTTAACATTCTATTGTCGTTATTTAATTGTTCGAAACGTCAGCAAAACACCAACGACTTGGCTTCAGTTACCGGATACCTCAATCATCGGAAAAGACACGTAAAAATTGGGATAATTTTTATGACTCGCTAGCGTCACTATGTGTATGCAAATAAATGAAATCTAAATTAAAACATGTACATATGTAGATACCTACGTAAACCACTGACGGGGGCCATTTCCACTTTTTTTTTTATTTTATTTAATATTGTACATATATGTACAAACGATGCTCGATTTAAATCGCCACAGTTAGTTGTTATACACATAAGTGTGAGAAAGCTATTTGCGTTTACGTGAATTTAATTTGAAGTCAGTCGCAAATTTGGCAGTAAACTTTGTATTATAGAGTAACTTATTTTGTTTGCAGTAGATTGTATGTATGTATGTATTAGGAAAATGCCACGTAATTCACTGATATTTTTATGACTTGGCTTGGACCTTTACGTTTTGCTTTTTATTTACGCGGTTCAAAAATAAATTGCGACAGATAAAACAAATAAATCGTCGGAGCGAATGTGATGGTGATGTTGCAGCCTACAACATTCGAAATAACAATTTTTTTATTGATGAGGGGAGGGATACCAACTCAACAACACAAACAACATAATCTAATAATCATAATAAGTATTATAGAACATTGTAAACCTTCTAGAACATAATTGAATCTTCTGGGAATTTCTAAAATTTTATTGAACATTCTGGAAAACAGTAGAACATTCTCGAATCTTCTGAAGACTTCTAGAAGATCCAGGAACGTCTGAAAATTTTTAGAGTATTATCGAACCTTCTGGAAATCTCTAGAACATTCTTGAACGCCCTGGAAAACTAGAACGTTCAATAACCATTTTCTGGGATTTTTTTAACATTCTCGAACATTTTGGGCATTTCTGAAACGTTCTGGAACCTTCTGGAAAATAGTAGAACATTATCGAACCTTTCTAAGACTTAAGAAGATCCAGGGACGTCTGATAATTTTCAGAGTATTATCGTACCTTGTGTAAAACTCTCTAGAACATTCTTGAACGCTCTGGAAAACTCTAGAACAATCTATAACCATCTTCTGGGAAATTTTTGAACATTCTCGAACCTTTTGGGCATTTCTGAAACGTTCTGGAACCTTCTGGAAAACAGTAGAACATTCTCGAACCTTCAGAAGACTTTTAGAAGATCCAAGAACGTCTGAAAATTTTTAGAATATTATCGAACCTTCTGGAAATCTCTAGAACATTCTTGAACGCCCTGGAAAACTCTAGAACGTTCTATAACCATTTTCTGGGAAAATTTTCACATTCTCGAACATTTTGGGCATTTTTGAAACGTTCTTGAACCTTCTGGAAAATCCAGTAGAACATCTGAACCTTCTAAATGACTTTTGGACCTTTACGTTTGAATTTTTTATTTACGCGGTTCTGAAAATTTTAAAATTCGAAGTTTAAAACAAATTTAAAATCTTCGGGAAATTTTAAAATTCTAAATTTGGGATTTTGCAACGTTCAACCTTCAAAAAATAAAATTTTTTTATTAAAATGACTTTTAGAAGATCCAAAAACTCAACAAGAAAACAACCCTTTTAAATTTTAAAATTCATAAACGTAAATCTAGAACGTTGTAAATTTTCTGGAAACTTTTAATTTTGAACTTTTGGGCATTTCTGAAACGTTCTTGAACCTTCTGGAAAATAGTAGAACATTGTCGAACCTTCTGAAGACTTTTAGAAGATCCAGGAACGTCTGAAAAGTTTTTAGAGTATTATCGTACCTTCTGGAAATCTCTAGAACATTCTTGAACGCTCTGGAAAACTCTAGAATGTTCTATAACTATCTTCTGGGAAATTTTTGAACATTCTCGAACCTTTTGGGTATTTCTGAAACGTTCGGGAAACCCCAAACAGTAGAACATTTTCAAACCCTTTCCCTAAGATTTTTAAAAAGATCCAGGAACGTCTGATAATTTTAAGAGTATTATTGTACCTTCGGGAAAAATCTCTAGAACATTCTTGAACGCTCTGGAAAACTCTAGAACAATCTATAACCATCTTCTGGGAAATTTTTGAACATTCTCGAACCTTTTGGGCATGTCTGAAACGTTCTGGAACCTGCTGGAAAACAGTAGAACATTCTCGAACCTTTTGAAGACTTTTAGAAAATCCAGGAACGTTTGAAAATTTTTAGAGTATTACCGAACCTTCTGGAAAACTCCAGAACAATCTTCAACCTTTCCAAGAATCGTTTGCAAATTTCTAGGACATTATCGAACCGTCTGGAGAATTATACAACATCTCAAATCGAAGCTTCCGAGATTTTCTTGAATATTCTCAAGCCATCTGGAAAACTAAAATATTCCCGAACCTTTTGAAGAACTCTAGAAAACCATTGAACGTTTGAAAAATAATAAGTGGTAAAATGTGCACATTGTGTAATTTTGTGTGATAGTTGTTGGTTCATTAACTAAACTGTTTATTAAGCGTTGAAAAATAAGTAAAAACAGAGCCGGGTAGAAGTCAAAGGTCAAGGGAAATGCCGAGGGATGACACTTGACATTACGATACCATACCGCGTGCTCCCATTGTATTATGTTTTATAGGTTGACAGGCAAATTTACCGCTCCAAATCATTTTATAGGGTTTCCCAACTGTTCATGTTGTTGTTGTTTTTCCGAGCAGACGTCAAAACAAAAGGATTATATTAAAATTTTCAGGGAGGAAAATTAAATTTATAAACTTTTTAATTTCATTAATTAATATTTTACATAAGTAGGTACCTAAGCATTCAGCTTCCGGTTGCAGCTACCTCACATTAGGTCTATTGATTTCCAGACGGTGGTTGTCGCTTTAGCCACCCACCCCCTTTAATTATCACTCTCCTCTGCACTTCGATCTTCAATGACGAAATAATTCATAGTAGATATTTTGTGCTCGTGAATTCAAAGGCATCTGTGTACATAATAGTTTTAATATCATATCATACGTACTTAAGGTACATTATATACCATCATGTATGTACTTTATGCATATTTACGTTGGGTACCTACAGGTCTTGTTTTGTAAATGTAAAGGCACATCTTTGATTATAACACACAATAAGGGAGAGGAAGAGACTGACGCCTTGAATCTGTCTTCTCCCTTATTAGCTACAAATCGGAAACAGGTTTAAGTTTCAACCCCCTTAGCGTTACATTAGGTGGTAGAACAGCTGCTAGTGCTGCCAATAGCATCTGGTAGTTACTTAGTTACCTGAGTATTTTTCAGGTTTTATTTTTATTATTGCTGCGCCTACCAGATGCAGATGAGAGACGATAGAGAGAACCTTTTGACATCTAAAAACATTTGCAAGAAAAGTGGGACAAAATTAAAAACGTGTGCGTTCGTGAGATCCATCCCCATCATGCTCTTTTTCTTTGACTCTATCTATATGCATATAATTTTTAATATTAACACCATTTTGTATCATAGAAATTATTTATGAGATTCTAGTATTTTGTTGAGTACTGCCCTGGATTATTATTAATGTATGTAATCAAACTAAATGTATCTGATGATAAAAATGATGTCAGTGCTTCAAAGTAATGAGAATTGCAGTTGAAATTATTAGGAAGGACAATTTCTTCTTCCACGTTTCAGAAAATAGATGAGCACCCTGTATTTTCCAGTAAACATTTTTGATGTTTCTAAGTTTACAAGTCACTTTATATTTACACCCTCTGAAAATAATTGTTTTATTTAAAAATTGTAAAAGTATGTGAACTAGCTTAGCTGGGTTTCTGTCTGTCTGCCTGTCTGTACGTATGTCTGTTGTGTACGTGTTTATTGAAAGTTGTAAAACGTCGGTGGTTACAAACGAACGCTCCAATTTACATCAAAAAAAGTAGATCGTTTCGATCCTTGACTTGGATTTTATTTTCTAAAATTAACGTTATTACTTTTCTGCGTTAACAAAACGAAAACAATTCGGGCCTCAAGGATATGAGTTAAACGTTTTATTATTATTCGGACCATTGTTACTATATCAACACAAATAATAAATATTTACCTACTAAAGTTTGAACTATTTGATTTTAATCAACAAAACTAGATAAAACCTATGCACCTACTTCTACTTTTTTTCAAGAGTGGTAAATTTTTTTGTTGTAAAAATCATAAAGAAGTTATTGGTGTGGGTTGGAGCTTGCTACCTTTTATTTCCATACAGTAAGTATTTCTGGTTTGTTTCGAATTCAAAGTGGGTTATTAAATCAAGAGCTTTCGTAGGTACCGTTGGAAGCGAATTTCTAGGAAACATCTATCTATGGGAAGTGTTCCAGAAAGATAAACGTAATCCTTTTGTGCTTCTAGGAAATCCTATTCAAGGTACTTGCTTGTAATAAAAATTTGCCGGTTTATGGCTTCTTAACCCTCCTACGTATACTTATTTATTCCACCTAGTAGATAAACATTTTTGTTATTTTTAATAATAAGTAAGGGTAGATTTATATCACAGTGACTTTTAGTCCTCTTTCTATTAAAAAAGATAACAAACGAAATATTTCATGAGGGTTTAAAAATTCGTGTATGTGTAAATATATTTGTTTTTATTACCCTCAGTCCATCCCTATAAGTCACAGTGTGTTTAAAGAAGGCCTAAAACGTACCCCAAAAAATGAGCTTTCAGATAAAAAAAGAATTTTGAAAATCCGACCAGTACTTCCGGAGACAACAGCGAACAACTAAACATGTTCATTGTGTAAAACTTGTTAATCTCGATAGATGGCGGTTCTTACGTTGTTTGCGGTCACTAATCAAACTTTAAAACGTTAGTACCTATCTATACACTTTTTTGATGAAAAAAATAAATAATTAATCGATTGTAGCTTTTCGACGCCCTACATAGGTGCCTGGCTTCTATTAGTGTTATAAGAATGTAACTACAAACAGTCAACGTCGATAAGTCGAATTTTAGATAAATCGAACCAAATTGATTGGCAATAGAAACAACTATGAGAAATATGTGTAATAACTTCGGTAAGTCGAATTTTCTGAGAGAATTTCTTAATAATGTACGATTTTAACGTTTCGTTTTTTGTTGCGTCAGATGGTGATTCGAGTTATCGAAGTTCGTTCGTTTTGTGCCGCTCTAGGTTTATGATGTCATTATTATTCGGGTTGTATAGCAACGTTGCCCGATTGCGCGTGCTTTCGCCAGGCTAGCTACCTACATATTAGTACCCTCTCTGTCTGTCGGTGGTGGGTGCCGCGAATTCCTGCATCCATCCATCCATCCGCCGTCGAGCCGCCGACGACCGACGCGGGCGTCTCTCTCTCTTCTCGCTTTCGGAGCGTCTCCTCTCGTACGCTTTTACGGACTTTAGTGACTGACTGACTAGTTGTAAAGCGATTCGCTTTTATTATTCCGGTGCAAACCTACCAACAAACAACCAACTTACCGCGTCTCACAATCAGAGTTTGAGTCGGTCGGGTCTCCGTGTGTTCGTTCATTTGTTTGTGTTTATGTTTTTCTTTATATCCATGCACCTTGCAGTTTCGTTGTTTCGTTCGTTTCGCTCCTCAAATTAATTCTTCTACTTATGTACTAACTATTTATTGTATTGTCGTCGACGTCGTCGTCGTCGCGATGCTCTAGTGAAGTGTTTGTTGCCTGCCGGGAAGTGCTCTGTTAACTTCGTTTAAGCCGATTATTAAAGAGTTGTGGTCATCGTCATTATTGTTGCTGTTGTTTGAGTGCTTCATTACATTATCTGTAAATTTTCTCTTTGTGACCTCACCGGTTTGTTACATTTTTATTGTTCATGTTTTTCTGCATCCAAACTTTTCTCGTGCAGCAATATATTTTTAATTATCTAGTTTATTAGCTTTATACTCCACTCCAGTGTGTATTAAAAAGCTCTCGACGTGCACATTTTTTCAAAAAGTTTAGTCTTGCTTGTAGGTAGGTACCTACAAATGTCGTTGTTTTTTTTTTGAGGTCAAGGCCACGGTCATTCATAACGCCTACTAAAACTGCAATTTTCTTACTTCGAAACCTATTTTTTCTTTATATACTTATTAAACTTAAAGTAATCTTACCTAGATAAAAATATTTATTACAGGTAGGTACACCTAAATCCAGAAATGATAAAAAATGATTCCTACTGAAAGATTTATTAATGAACAAATCTCCCAGATAATAAAAAATAATCCCTTTTGTTTTGTGTATTAGGTAGTTTATTTAATAATTTTTAGCTGCAACTGTTAAAAAACGTCATTTTGATTACAGACTGGGTAATTAAAAATAACAAGCCAGGGGCTTATCATCGCTTAGTTGTGCAATTGTGCGTTTTATCTAAAGTATGTAACAATAATTTTCACTGCTAGAAAATTTTTTAGATTAGGTATTTGCAAAACCATGTACCTATTTCGAGAGTTATTGCCTATAGAATTTTTTGGCTTTTGAATGAAATACACAAAATATTTTACGTATGGACAAGCTCCTCTCTGTACTTACTGTGTGTGTAGAGTGCTTAATTTAGACAAACGTATTGAGTAATGAGCCAAATCCCGAGTCTAGTCCCTTTAAAAATAGATGCGTAATATCTCGACTACCTACCTACCTATACACACACAATTAGATGAAAATAACGCCATTAACGCGAAGATAAAGTCGCAGGCGAAATGTAAGCATAAGCAACATTGCTTGCTATAAAATAAACATCGTTCAACAAATACCAAATACATACATCCAACACAGAATTAAAATTAGACAGGACAGCCAAAATTCAACACCATTTACACTAAGTAACTAAATTTAAAACTTACTTAACGTAACCTTTCGCCTTTCCATTGACCCTCAAAGAAATGCCGCAAAAACTTTTATACTGATAAGAAAATGTAAGTGCCATACATAATTAAATTTATTAGTTAAAATTATTGTTCGAGTGTTTCGGGCAAAGCAAAATTTCCCTTTTTTTCCCTTTCTTGTGATATGCCAAGAATTTTCGCGACTCAATCGTGCGTAAAAATATAAAATCTAGTCAAAATTTTCGTTTAAATACCTACTATCGAATTTTATGTTGTTTGGTGAAAATATCTTGCAATTAAGTAAGCAAGCAGATGTTCAGGTCATATGGTCACGTATGTACATATGTAATTATTTATTGTTTTTGGAAACACGTTGTTATTTGTTGTTACATGGGCATAATGAAGTGTTTCTTGTATGAGACGAATTTTGTGGGTTAATTAATAAGTAGGTAGGGTACATACATACAAACATACTGAAGAGAAAGTAATCAAAACCTTACGTTTAGGAAGGTCCCACCAGACGATGCAGCAGGTGTTGTAGTGTAGGTAACATTAATTTAATAAATTAAAAAAAATTCTATTAGGGAAGTCCTTCTAAGAAGGACGTACGACAGATCGTCTTTAGTTTAGTACTAGGACAAAAGTTTGGATGCAAAAAAAAACTAATTACCTAAATATTAATTATTTTCTTATTATTAAGTTTGATAGTGAGTGACTGACTGATAATAGCAGTAAATAAAAAAAATTTTGTGCGATAGTAAAGTGGAGCGGTTGGGGTATGCGATGTGTAGTGTTCGCTCACCGAAATGGACTTGTGATGTCCGAATAGTCGAAGGGGGTGGATGTGGCCGTCCGTTTCCATGAATTTTATGGAGGCTCCAGACTATAGCTCGAGGTCGGGCAGCCTTAAAAGATCGAGCAGTTTCAAGAAATTGCTAAAATTGCCTTCGTGGGGCTCCAGTGCAGCAGGTCAGTAGCCAGCCATGCATTAACATGAAATCGATTCACAACCGAAGAAACACCCTCTATCCGAATTCTCTTTCTTTTCTACCTTTTATTATACGTTTAGAATATACATAAGCAGATATATAGAGTTAAAATTTACAAGGGATTTTATCAATTATACAGGGTTTTTCAAGTTGATGGGCTATTAGAAGTATATGAATTAGTAGAAGGAATTCAATTTTGAAACTTGGGCTCATTTATTGGGTTATTGTTTATGCCGCTTCTTTTAAAAATATTTTCAAGTTCGATTTACATCCGGTTATACCAGAAGTCGATACCAACTTTCTTATTTTAAATGGAATGGTATATTTTTCACGCTGAATTCGAATAAAACGTGTAATTCTAAGGTAAGTTTGATAACCAACTTGTACCTACACCTCTGTGACGATCGGTTTCTGAGTTAATTTAATTTATAGAAAAAAAATCGCTACGCAACCCAAATTATAAAAAATCATAACTTCCACAAAATACGACTTAGAGTGTTGAAATTTTTACTAGTAATAGCTGAATATTAGTGCTAACGCCTTGACAAAATTGAATTAAATAATTTATACAGGGCGTTCAAAATAAAATTCTAAAATTGAAAAACTTCAAACACGAATTACTTCGTTTTTTCAAATGGCACCTACTATTTTTTATTTTTTCAATCGATTCCTTTTTTTATCCTCTTTCGATCTATATGGATACTTCCTATTTTATTTGAAAATTTTGGAATAATTTTGAATTATTACTTAAAATAGGAAGTATCCATATAGATCGAAAGAGGATAAAAAAGGAATCGATTGAAAAAATAAAAAATAGTAGGTGCCATTTGAAAAAACGAAGTAATTCGTGTTTGAAGTTTTTCAATTTTAGAATTTTATTTTGAACGCCCTGTATAAATTATTTAATTCAATTTTGTCAAGGCGTTAGCACTAATATTCAGCTATTACTAGTAAAAATTTCAACACTCTAAGTCGTATTTTGTGGAAATTATGATTTTTTATAATTTGGGTTGCGATCACAATATTTTTTTCTATAAATTAAATTAACTCAGAAACCGATCGTCATAGGTGTACAAGTTGGTTATCAAACTTACCTTAGAATTACACGTTTTATTCGAATTCAGCGTAAAAAATATACCATTCCATTTAAAATAACAAAGTTGGTATCGACTTCCGGTATAACCGGATGTAAATCGAACTTGAAAATATTTTTAAAAGAAGCGGCATAAACAATAACCCAATAAATGAGCCCAAAATTCAAAATTGAATTCCTTCTACTAATTCATATACTTCTAATAGCCCATCAACTTGAAAAACCCTGTATATCTTTAAATAACACCCATAATAGAAGAAGATGGAATCTAATAATATATTTGTACAGTTCTGGGAGTAGAATGGGGGTAAATGGCGTTAAATACTGATTTATTACTAGCAGCAATATATTATACGTTTGATGGAACATTCTAGAACTATCCAGAACATTCCATAATAATTCAAAACATTCTCTAACTTTTTTTAACACTCTGGAACATTCTTGAATGATCTTCAAGATTCTGTAACATTATTGAACATTGCCAAATCATTCTGAAATGTTATAAGTAATAAAACATTATTTTACTTCTTAGAACATATTTGAACGCCCTGTAGTAACATTCTAAAAAAATCTGCTTCCTTCTCATCCCCACTCCGTGCTGTTTATTGGGTGAGTAGTGACATCAGTAGACGCCTGGCGGGGATGACTAATCGATTGATAATAAATAATTGATCAGTTATCGACCACTGAGAGTTGAAGATTATTACAGTACTTAATAATATCGCTATTAAAAAATGGGGTTGGTGGTAGAACGATGAAAATTAAGGGTTATATGTGTTTTTTAATGCCAAATCATAAAAAAATTGTCCAAAAAATAAAAAAGTTAGAGGTGGACAACCCTGATCACTTAATATTGGTGGGAATAAAACACCCAAGTTTTTTTTTTTTACTTCTTAAATATCTAATACTGTATCAACATTTGTGCAAAAATTTCTCATAACATTGAAGCTGGTCCCTAAGCCTGGCTCCAGTTCTCATTCTGTTCCTTCAACCCCCTTAAAATTATCTTTGACATTAGTGGAAAGTTCTTTAAATTTGTTTTGAGTCATAAATTCATCCCTCACATTGAGGTCTTAGATTTTATTCTTATAGCAATGAAAATTTTCTCAGAATTTATAAAGCAGTTCGTGATTAATAGATAAACTGTGTCTGTTTGAAACTTCTCACGCACATTGAGACTGCCCTGAGTCCGGCCCTGGCTCTTATTCCGTTTCTCCATCAATTTTCAATCAAAATTCCCTCAAAATGTATTAAACATTTCTTGATTTTTGATACATTTAATTTGGCTTATTATATCAATAATGATCCAGGGCAGTACTCAGCAAAATAGCGTACTACAATCGATGCTGTTTTTCGATATAAGTAGTTAAATAAAATTGAATCTCAATAATATCTGCCTTACTTAATATAATTATCATAAGCCAGTAATTTAATGATAACAGTTAAATTCGTCCCCGACAGGGAAAATTACACGAAATATAATGACGCTGATTCAGTAACCGAAAGCAGCTTTTAACCTAATTTGAAGAACAAACACAAACAACACCATTGGGTATTGTTGCCGAAGGAAGAAACACAAAAAAGCATAAGTTACCTACATAGTACATAGGTACTATAGATACAGCGTGTCTTACCTAAGCAAATAATGTTAACACGTTAATGTAACAATCAGCGACCCCTGTAGGTAAATATGATGACGCTCACAAGGGTAACAAGATACTACACTTTACCTTACTTTACTATGAGTCTGTATAGTGGTGTATATGAGTACACGACAGACGACAGTGTTTTGTTAAAACCGCACCTCTACCCTCGTAAAATAATGTCATCATCACCATCACCATCGTTGTCGTCGTAGTCGTCGTCCACCGTTCACAGGGCTAATAATATCACCCACTTCCGGTGGCCCCGATTCCTGTTGTACAAAAGGGATAATAGGTCCTAGTAAATTTTGTAACGTTTCGTCGATTTATTGTGGCCGCCTCATCACACGGCCCTTAATAATTTTATTTAACAGCAAGTAGGAAATTAAATTTTTGCACAATAATTAGTTAAACTAACTTTAAATAGTTTTACTTATTGCTTTTCTTTTAATATACGTAGGTACATAGCATTTTGTTGCGACGGTTATTAATTTTTTATTAAGTGTTCTGTTCATTGTTTTCAGCCGGCTCTAATTTTCTCGGTTACTGTTTCTAATAATAAGTACCTACAAAAATTGCTTTTTCACAAAAGGCGTTTTTGCAATTTCCCCTCTCACTACTTATTGCGGACATTTACGTTAAATCTTATTAGCCGTCATTAAAACCTTAATCTGATTTTTTAATTAAGAAATCGTCGTGTTGTCGTTGTCGTTTTTTATGTGCAATATCGCTCTTTAGGGACCGATCGATAGGTAATAAAATTCCTCGGCTGCTAACGTTAATTTTATTCCTTCGGGCGAGAGAGCGCAGGTACACACCTGCCTACCTATACCTATAAGGATAAGGGCTAAGGACACTCCTTGCTCCGCTCCATTCATGAAAGTGCACGGAAAGTCCCAATAATCTAATGAACTTTAGGGGAAGACGGTCACTGATGTTTTTGTATGTGTGTGTGTATGAATGAAGGATGGGAGGATGAAAGAGAGAGAGGGTAGAAAGCAAGGATCTGATCGAACCACTATGCGGTTTTAACATTTCGGAAGCAAATTAAACGGCTGTAAAGTTAATTAATTGATTTCATTTCGTGGTGTTTACAAAAACGAAACCAAACTAAAGCGCTTTTTGACTTGTAGGTACCATATACTATATGTACCTACTAAGTATATAACTAGGGATATTTTCAGCACCTTATTGCGCCTTAATGCATTTTACGACCATCTGGTCAGTTATTTGTTTACAACAAGCTCGATGATGGATTTAATTGATTTCCAATAATTACCTATGTGTATGTGTATAGGTATGTGTCTGTCTGTGTATGCAAAAGTATATAGGAAGTTATGTTGTGGGAGGTCAAATGTGAATTTAAAATTTTTCGTTTTTTTTTTGCTTTTTTATATAGGTATCAATCAGAAAGTTTTATTGGCATTCGTTTTTAAGTAGATACAAATTGAAGTTTCCAACCAACTCGAATTGATATTAGTCTGATTGGTTGGAGTTTGGCGGATAATCCCACTTTCAAGTTTGATTAAATGGTCTGCAGCCCTTTTAAATTAACCTCTCGTACTAGGGGATTTCCACGAAAAGATCCCATCAAATTTCCTTAAGACCGAGACGATACGGATTATATTTTGAGATTGGATCAAATTCTTTTTATTTTAATAGGGAATAAATTAGGAAAAGACTGACGCGACTATAGCTCATACTTTTTAATTTTGTTTGATTATTTAGGTATGTAGGTAGGCAATAAATTTTTTATTTCGGACGCCTGACGTCATTCTAGCGAGCGTCCCGTGTTGTCCCTTCCGTCGCGTCGTGACGCTCCTCTCCTCTCTATGCATGCTTCCTTTCTATCCATCCTTGACGCAAATAATGAATGAACGGGCCAATGTACAGGCGTCGTGTGGCTGACGTCACTGTACCGGCGCGGCGCTATGCGCACGACGACGCATTCACTAGCTTTTTTTATTATTGTTATTATTATTATAAATGCACTGTTACCAACCGCACAAAAACCAGGGAACAATATATACGTGCCTAATAGTGTTTGTTATTTCGTTCTATTTATTATATTATGTATGTAACGAGGAGAGACTAAATCGGAGTGGGGTGGGGTTGGGGTTGGAGATTCACCAACTCGAGAACAACATGCAATAAATATGCACCTTGCTTGCAATGTGATGGTGATGATTCCGTACACGTGAACCGAAGGCACGTTGTTTGTGGGTTGTTGCAGTACTCGATAATAAAGCCTAGGTCACATTTAACTACCTGTCTCGTTTTAAATAAATTATATCTGCATGTGCAGTTAATTGTAATGTAATTATTCCTGTTGGTTACCTTACATTGTCACAAAGTGTTTCAAATTATTCTTCATAAAATCGTCATTGTCAACGTCATTATTGTGAGGAGGTCTTTAGCTCTAAGAAATTTATTAAGTTTTTCTAACCCTTAAAGTCACACCTCTGTGTTTTCCCTTGTTGGGCATCCACCACAGCAAAATCTTACCACACGAAATGGTCACAGAATTTCTTCTTTGGTAATCTCGTTATCATCATCATGAGGTCTTCAGTTCAGAGACTGTATGGACACTTATTGATTTCTAAATTCTGAATTTTCGTTGGTTTTTTTGACCCCAAAGTCATCCCTGTCTATTTTTCCTTAAAATAAAAAGATCCACTATAGCACATGTAGGTGTAGGTACTTTTAGTTCCTTGGTCGTTTTAGAATTTTATTATGGATCCCGTTACCCCATAAAAAAATCCAATACCGTTGGTGCTTAAGTGATATAATTTGAAATTAGTTCTAGTGTCCACTTTGAAATCAATTTGTTGTTTTATTGATCAGCAAATGCGTTTGATGTTGGCCGGCCAAAAATGCCATTATAACACTTGGAGAATTAATTTATGAAGCAAAACTTAAAGCCTGTTAGATTTTATTTCACGGAAATTCGTACGTATTAATATGTTGGCGATGTCAGCTATAAATTTTGGTGAATTAAGGCACGACGCGTTCCTATTTTGGCACCTTACGTCGTTCTTGATAATACTGGCCGAGATTTATTGCGAGTTACTTAATAATAAAAACACGTGATCTTCAGCAAGGAATTTATCTTTGTGCCATTAATATTTCAGAATTATGCATTTAAACCAGCTCCTTGGATGATGGCAATATTCATCTTTCTGTAGGTAGTAGGTAGAGGTATATCTTTATGAATGAGATGCACGTTAAAGTCCTTTATTTATTAAAAAAGTAACCACACAATGGGCATAATAATGTAGAAACAATAATAAATATGACGGAACTTTTGAGAATATACTGAAACATTTTAAAAATATCTGAAAAATCCTGAAGCGCTCCAAAATTTTCTGAAAAGTTTTCCAGATATTTCTATAATATTTAGAAGAATTCCAGAAGTTTACGCAACTTTTTGAAATAATTCAGTTTTGGAAAGTTTTATTACATGTTCAGAAAATTTCTAAAATATCTTAAAACATTCCAAAAGTTTCTATAACATTCCAAACAATTATCTGAAAAGTTGTGAAGCATTCGAGAAATTTCTGAAAAGTTCTGAAGAATTCCAGAACATCTTGAAACATTTCAGAACTTTCTGGAATGTTTTGTAAATTCCTGTAACATTCTAGAAGTTTTCTAACTTCTTCCCCAAGATTGAGTCTATTCTTAAACATTTTAAAACAATTTTCGACTTGTTATAAAAACATTCATCACTTCCCACCCCAAATACTGCCACAAAATTGTTTAATTATCTTCCCCAATAACCACGAGTAGATAATTTTTATCCTGGTGGATCTACGATTATTTGAATTTAAATTAAATCAGTTTGTTGGTGGTTAAGAAGGAGCCATGATATTATTACGTGTCGAGATTGCATTAACAAAACATATTGAATTGTAAATTGGGTGATATTAAAAATAAATTGTTATTGTTTTAGGCCGTTCGTTGTCCCACTGACATTTCTTCATTAGTTTATTTATAGCCTAAAATAGTACCATCATCATTACATTCAATTATAGCTAATTTGTTACTACAACTAGTTACAATTACATATATACATATAGTAGTACATATAAAGTAATACATATTTATTTTACTTTTATTTGTCCTTCGCCAAATTCGTTTGTTTTTAACATGTTTATTAAAAAGAGACAGATACCAAGTCCAAGTATGCATGTAATAACAGAAATGGATAAATTTGCTAATTGATAGATATGATACTAGAAATGATGTCAGAGCGGAATTTCTAGACCGAAATGGATTTTAGCACATCCTGCCTTTACACTAACTCACTCACTCATTCGCACTAACATACATACACGTACATACATACATGCAAACGTATTTGGTTTGCTTACTACATACATACTTGTAATTCGGCTTAAAAGTGATAACAAAATCACTATTATCATTTTTGTATCTGGTGTGTGACGTAAAACATTACCTAATCGACTGTTATAATATAAATATCTATGTGTATCATTTTGTATTTATAAAAATTACTAGCAACAATACCCGGCGTTGCTCGGGTAAAAATAAAATATATTACACGTTTGATGGAACATTCTAAATATTCGCGAATTTAAAACTATCCAGAACATCCCATAATTATTCAAAACATTCTCTAACTTTTTTTAACATTCTGAAACATTCTTGAATGATCTTCAAGATTCTGGAACAATTATTAAATTAATATCTTGGTTGTTACGATGATAACATTGACGAAAAGTCATTGAATTTCGGTTTATATACCATAAGACATCGAAATTTCTAATATTAGAACACTCTAGAACATTCAAATAGTCTGTTCTTTTCCATTTGTCAAAATCACTTAAATTTTTTTGGTCGCTGTTCGCTCTTGTTTCCAATTGATCTTCACTCGACTGCAAACACAATTTAACTGACAAAAAGTTACTGAATGTTGATTTATATATCATCGAACATCGAAATTACTAGTACAAGAACACTCTAAAATATTTAGATGTACATCACTTTAAAACGTAGATGTACACTTTTTGAAACTTTCTAGATCATTCAAGAAATTTTTAGAACTTTCACGAACATTCTAAGTCGATAATAACAGTTTGCGCTCATTTTAGAATTTTTTAGATCATTTCAGAAATTTTGATATCTTTCCGGAAGACCTTATGAGTTAAAAAAGGACATAAATATTTCTTTTCACCTTTCTGCCACCTACAACCACCCACTTCTACCCACCGCGACCAAACTCCCTTACTCCCAACTGGAGACCAAGGGGTATTTACCACCCCAACACGAAGTTGATTGGAGTAGGTAGAGATAGAGAACATTAGCATTTTATATACATATGTATTTAGATGAAATAGTATATAATCAACTAAAAGTTTCAACAAAATATTAAAATTACATATAGATCGCTATACAGTAAATATTTCGACTTTTTTATTATATAGTAAGATTTAATTTTTAGTCAAATGACAAAGTTTTAGACAAATAATCATGGAAACTGAACTGCCTCACTTCTATTAAAAAGAGACGTTTAAATCGTACATTATTAAGCGATTCCTCCAAAATATGCGACTTATGATCTTAAAGTTTTCAAAATATTCGATTCGAGTAATAGAAGTTCAACAGTTAGAGTTATTAACTAACAATGACACATATTTCTCATAGTTGATGATGTTAGTGCCAACCAATTTGGTTCGACTTAACAAAAATTTGACTTATCTACGTTGGAATTATCGAAATTTTACTGCATTTATCCAGATTCAAATGGTATCCATGTGTATGTATAGGTCCAAAATACTAACAAAGTTATAAAATTTAGAAAATTACTTGTCGAAAAAATTAGGTACATATAGGTACCTAGGTAGTTGCCAAAATTCGTGGCGATATAATAGTTAAGAAGTGTCTTTTTGTGCTGCGCAGTCTGCAGCTCCTATGACACTATACAAAACAGAAAATGCCATCTACAAAGCACTGAGTCGATAAAAAGGAACCTACTTTCGTTTTTTGTTTAAGAAATGCTTCAAAAGTTAATTAATCGACGTTCTAGTTATCGAAATTCGATTCTAATTAATTAATTACTTAGTTTCAAATTGATCCTATTATAGTCTTCTTAATATGATTTTCTTTTAAATACGCTTCGAGTTATCAAAATTTTATTGTATTGCTCTAATTTAAACTCCTAAATGACTTTATTGTATTCTAATAATATAAAAAAAGAAATATTATTAAAACAATTCTTTTAAATTTAAATTAAAATGTTAACGTGAGATTTCCAATAACTTATTTCTCTTTAAATGAGATTTGATGACAAGTTTCTAGACTTTTCATTTACTTTGAACCTTCGCAATTAATAGAAGTAAACTAAAAATTTTGGTGGATGCGCTGGGAAAAGAGAAAAACCTAAAGATTTTTTTCCTCTGCAAACAATTTAAACGAGAATTTTAATTAACTATTTAAATGTGATCTGTTGTTTCATTACACGAACAGAATTATTAATTCGTTATTATAGTTTCAGACATATTGTAAAAAATCAAAAGCTGTTTGTTCTCTTTAAATAAAGAGATAGTTTCGTTATTGAGGATTATCCTGCCTGATGACTACATTATATTATCCTTGTTTTTCAATTCTATTCTATTGTAGGTATTCTATTAAATTCCTGTGTGTTATTTATCTGCTAAACTTGAAATATTACAGCGTTGTTTAGAATATAGCGTACATTGCCTTTTATTCTTTGAGCAAGTATATACGTAGTAGAGGAAGTAGATGTTTTGTGTAAAACAAAAAAAATGGCATATGTTTTCCATTTAGCCCGCTCGCTGCTTCAATCGGCGCCAGACGTAGTGCAAACAGCGTTCGTTTGGCTTAGTTTTGTTTGGTTCAGTTCAGAGTTTACCCCCCGCGTAATTTGCATCTGTTAATGTAAACTATACGACGAGACAGTATTTATTATGGTTATGGTTATGGGTTAATATTTATAGGCCTCATCTACCAGGAATTTGATGATAATATGTTATCGTTATCATTTATTATCATATCATCGGATAGTGTAGTGTAGTGGATTAATAACTGACTGAAAGTCTCAAATCTAAAATTGTGAGTGAGGGGCCTTTGAAATTACCGCCAGAAACGATGTTGCTCGAAGTCATTCGTTTCAGTCACGAGTTGGTTGGTTGGTTTGTTGGAAAGGACCTCGAACCCAAACAACTTAAATGCCTGATGGCTGGGCTGCTCTGTGTGTGTCGTCCATGGTCGGTCACATGAGGAAGGAGCAAATTGTTCGTTCGGTTCAACTCTACTACTATCACTTTCTCTTTCTAACGTTATATACTATATTATATACATATAATACACACACACACACACACACACAGGCAATCAAGCAAGCAACATTGACCGTAAATATGACTAAGCAAGCAAGGCACTCGTTCGCTCGCTTGCTGACTGTCTCCTGCCTGTGTGCCCTGCTTCATTCGTTTCGTTAAGTTCAGTTTAGTTGAGTTTGTTTGTTATACGCGACAATAGAGCCTGCTTGCTTATATATTATCGTCATTATTATTATTACTATTAGTTTAATTGTTATCGTCGTCGCTAGAAGCCTAATAATAATATAATAAACGAGCAGTAGTACCGAATTGAGTACGAGCCACCGCAGCACACACAACAACAACAACTCAACATCTTCTGCATCGTCAGGATTCGTCAGTTGTATTTACTTATTATCCTTGTTGTTTGTTGGATTTCTACGAACAAGTGTACGTAGTGTAGTGTAGTGTAGTGACGTAGTGAGTGTACTGCAGGTACTGTAGTTTTTGTTGTCGCGACCCTTTTTGTTCTGTGTTCAGTTCACCCCCCTGACGGTGGTTTCGCTTGCTCGCTCGCTACCTGCCACAACCCAACAACCGATAAACAATATAATTGTATTTCTTCGTTCGTGTTTACGGCGTGGTTGGTAGTGTTTGTTGTGTTATCTATCTACCTAATAAAATAATGTACATACATTAGGTATATCGTAAAGGGTCGGTTCTGTTTTATTTTTTAACCGCAACAACCGGAAAAAGTTTCTTTCGTTCGTTAGCATTATTTTTTCATTTGTACGGATTGCTAAGGTGCTCAAATTTCGCACCTCTTCCGTATGCAGTTTATAACTGCAATTCGACAATAATTCACGTATTTTTTTGTGCATTATTTTTGCTGGCCATTGGTTTGTTACATAGCAACAACACAACTACATACATATGTATGCAAATGTTGATTTGTTACACGTGCGGTGTAAGTGAACTGCTGAAAATTCGGCTTTCCCAATATACAACGTTATTAACGTTCTCTTTTTCTGTAGTTGCGCAAAAGGAACGCGATCGAATGAATTGTTGTCGATAATCGCGCGAATTCAGATGCGAACCAAGCAGCGATTCCTTCGCGGATAATTTTAACGATGTGGGCCGACGCTTCGACGGATGTGCGGAATAAAAACATGACATCATTAAGGAACAAGATCAGCAACAGGAAACGGAAAGGCAACAAGTCGAAAAATAACCAGCAGCAACAGCAAGAACCGGCGGAGCAACAAAAGAAGGAACCTGCGGCGTCCACCAAGAAACCCAACTACAACAGGCAAAACAGCAATGCCAGTCAAAAAAGTACCGATAAAAAGGGACAAAAACACGACGTTCCTCTCAATAATTCCCCCAAGAACCACCCCATATCAAATGGAGGGGGAGGTGTTGATGTAACCGATTTTCACCATTCAACTGTTGAAGTATCTTCACCAGTGATACTCAGAAATAATTTGCAACAGCAAAAAACTAATGTTAGTAGTTCGTTTACCAGAAATACATCGTTAAGTAGCAGTTTTAAGCGCTATAGTGACAGTTTTGTTACCCAAAATAAATGCATAGACTGCTGTCAATACGAGGAAGCTCCTCATCACATTTGCGACAAATCCTTCACGAGAGCCCAAAGTGAACTCTCGATGATCGAAGCTAACAACGTGGACGAGATCAAATCGGACAAAAAGTCACGAAGACTTAGTGATATTTTCAAGTATGGGGGACTGAGGAGTTCAAACAGCTACGAAAACATCAAGACTGCACTGAAAATGATACAGAACGATAATTGTCACCTCCAAACGTCTGCTGACGTTTTAGAAAGAAATCTTATCGTGGTAGAAAATGGACATACGTATGCCCAAAATACTGCAGTGACAAGTGACAAGTCTTCTTCTAAGTCAAAAAAAGAGAAAAACAGCAAAAGAAATGTGAAACAAGCGGAAGAAAGTAACAATTTGATAGTCACAAAAAGCAACAACGGTACTGTCCAAAATAAAGCCAAAAAAGTAGAAAAAGAAGTTAAAGAAAAAGACACCAGCAGCAACACTTCTTATTTAAAGAGAGTCAAGTCGAAGATATACAAAAATAAGAATGACACCAGCGTTATTGGCAACAGCCTCCTCCCCACTATGCCCAACATCGCAGAGGACGTCAAGGGCGAGAAAAAGAAGAGCAAGAAAAAAAACTCGTTGGACTCCAAACAGAAGGTGTTAACATCAGAGGAGAAGAGACAAGATCCTGCGGTGGAACTCCGCAAATCCGCGTCCCATTTCGAGTTCCGCCTGATAAGGCAAACGTCTAATTTGGAACGAATAAGGCCAAGGACGTTCGGTCTTCGTTCGGCCACCTCGAACATGGGCATTTCCGACCTAACGGACAATACGACCAGCATATTTAATGCGTCGGCAGCGTGCGACAACAACGCGAAGCCCAAATTGGAAAAGTCGAAGTCGAGCAGTGCAATAAACCTGAGTCTGTTGAGGACCAGGAGGAATAAGTTGATGGAACAGGCGCGGAAAAACTGCAAATCGGTGCAGAACGAGTTCGAATTCTTCGCTTTCGGTGCTCTTAGTAATACGGGGGTGAGTCTGTCGCGAAAATTTGGCAACCAGAACTTGATTAGCAACCTGAGCAATGTGGATTTGACCAAACCTGTGATTGAACTCGAAGGTAATGAATGTTATTTTATCATCTACTAATTTAAGTAAGTCATAAAGGAAATAGAAATAGGAGTTTTAATGATGGGTAGAGTAAGTAAGGGAAAAAGAAATTACACTGTTCCTGAATAGTTAGGGGTGTAGGTTTTCTGGAAGTGGTTCAGAGGGAGGGAGGTTCTAAATTACTTAAACCAAATTTTTATCATCTTCCTCTAATATTAGATGGATTTCAACGGTAACTTCATTTTTAGGGTTCCGCACCTCAAAAGGAAAAAGCGGAACCCTTATAGGATCACTTCGATGTACGTCCGTCCGCCTGTCAAGACCTTTTTTCTCTCAGGAACGCGTGGAGGTATCAAGCTAAAATTTATACCAAATATTCAGGTCTATTGTCCCTTGGAGCTGTGAAAAAATCAAACTTCTAAGCCAACGCAATCAAAAGATACAGCCGTTTATGCCGCAAATTTCCGCAAATTTTAGAATCAAAACCTACAGGGTACTTCCCGTGAACTCAGAATCTTGAAATTTGGTACGAAGCAACGTCTTATAGCACAGATGAAGGAAAAATATCGAAAACCGTAAATTTTTAGTTACATCATATAATAAAAATATTTTTAATAATTTTAAAGTTACTACCCCTTTCCTCATGAACGCGTAGAGGTATTAAATTGAAATTCATATCAAATACTCAGGTCTATAATACCTTTAAGCTGTAACAAAATCAAACTTCTATGTCAACGCAATCAAAAGAAACAGCAATTTAAGCCGCATATTTTCAAACTTGCAACTACTCGCAAGGGAATCAAAACCTAAAGGGTACTTCCAGTCGATTTAGAATCTTGAAATTTGGCATGAAGCAATGTTTTTTAGCACATATAAGTAAAGGAAAAATTCCGAAAACCTTAAATTTTTAGTTACATCACATATATATACAGCTTTGTACGGAACCCTCGGTGCGCGAGTTCGACTCGCACTTGGCCGGTATTGTTTTTTTTTTTTTTCGATATAATATGTAGTTCGACAAAATTGAATCTCAAAAATTTGTATCTTTGTATAGTTGCCATGAGCCAAAAGTTTCTATGACACTATACATTACTGGTAACTTATTACGAACCGAACGTAACGCAGGGATGTTGTAGATTCCAGTCCTGTATAATTTGACTTGGATCCTTTATAGTCCTTGGAATTTTAATCAAATTGGAACATAGGAATATTGTGTTACATGCAATCTTATTGTTAGTGGGCGGTATCATCTTTTAATAAATACATAGTACCTGCATGGTACAGCTATAATTCCTACGTTCGGTTCGTAAGTTGCCAGAACTGTATAACGATTTTTTTTTCGAATTAAATATACAGGGTTTTTCAAGTTGATGGGCTATTAGAAGTATATGAATTAGTAGAAGGAATTCAATTCTGAAACTTGGGCTCATTTGGTTATTGTTTATGCCGCTTCTTTTAAAAATATTTTCAAGTTCGATTTACATCCGGTTATACCGGAAGTCGATACCAACTTTGTTATTTTAAATGGAATGGTATATTTTTTACGCTGAATTCGAATAAAACGTGTAATTCTAAGGTAAGTTTGATAACCAACTTGTACACCTATGACGATCGGTTTCTGAGTTAATTTAATTTATAGAAAAAAAATATTGTGATCGCAACCCAAATTATAAAAAATCATAACTTCCACAAAATACGACTAAGAGTGTTGAAATTTTTACTAGTAATAGCTGAATATTAGTGCTAACGCCTTGACAAAATTGAATTAAATAATTTATACAGGGCGTTCAAAATAAAATTCTAAAATTGAAAAACTTCAAACACGAATTACTTCGTTTTTTCAAATGGCACCTACTATTTTTTATTTTTTCAATCGATTCCTTTTTTTATCCTCTTTCGATCTATATGGACAGTTCCTATTTTAAGTAATAATTCAAAACTAATCCAAAATTTTCAAATAAAATAGGAAGTATCCATGTAGATCGAAAGAGGATAAAAAAGGAATCGATTGAAAAAATAAAAAATAGTAGGTGCCATTTGAAAAAACGAAGTAATTCGTGTTTGAAGTTTGTCAATTTTAGGATTTTATTTTAAACGCCCTGTATAAATTATTTAATTCAATTTAGTCAAGGCGTCAGCACTAATATTCAGCTATTACTAGTAAAAATTTCAACACTCTAAGTCGTATTTTGTGGAAGTTATGATTTTTTATAATTTGGGTTGCGATCACAATATTTTTTTATATAAATTAATTTAACTCAGAAACCGATCGTCATAGGTGTACAAGTTGGTTATCAAACTTACCTTAGAATTACACGTTTTATTCGAATTCAGCGTAAAAAATATACCATTCCATTTAAAATAACAAAGTTAGTATCGACTTCCGGTATAACCGGATGTAAATCGAACTTGAAAATATTTTTAAAAGAAGCGGCATAAACAATAACCAAATGAGCCCAAGTTTCAGAATTGAATTCCTTCTACTAATTCATATACTTCTAATAGCCCATCAACTTGAAAAACCCTGTATACATACCTGCATTCATTCGGTTTTAAAGAAAAAGCTTCATGAACTGTTTTCCTGGTGAGGATTCGCTGATCACACACGTTTTCTTTTTCCTTTTGTGGACCAATTGTTATATCAACATTATATTTCTCTCTTGTGTTTATTTATTTAATTATTATTGTACTCTCTTCGCCGTTTCTATTGAAGATAGTCATTTATACTAAACGATTTTAATGGGTCTTTTAACAATTTTTATGTGAAAATTGTCTCCAGTTAATATTACTATTAGAGATGACTGATGATTATGATTTATGTTTAGTAATAGGCGCCATCAGTTTATTTACTCCCCTGAAAAATTACTCAAACTCTCAAACTGACTGTTGTGGTTTTATTGTCTACTTTCTTATTATTGAACAGTTAGTTGGTTGTAAAAGATTTGATACTAAATTAGTGTTGTTGTAGTGTGCAGTCCATTAGAAAGTCTTCCAAAAGTATTTAGCAGCAATTAGTAAAAGTACGACTGTTACACAGTAGATGAAATTTTGTTATCTTCTGTCTTATTATGCAATCTAGCTAATGTTTATATACTTAGCAATAAATTGTTCGTGTTTTTCTCTTTAAAACTAATTTGTTTTGTTGGTTTCTTTTTTGATGTATGTAGATATATACCTAGGTATTTCTTGTCTTGTGTAACCATCATGCACGAGCTTTGTTGAACCATCATAAATTTTCACTATCTTATCTTTTATTTCTAATCTCCTCGTCTCGTCTTTGATAAGATTCTTTATTGGAAAAATTATTTATTTATTGATTTTCGAGTCTAACGATTAATACTGAAATAGGTACAATATTTTTGTTGTTGAAATACGATTTATTAAATAAAAAAATTATAAATATCTGTAAATAAATGTTAGCACGTAAGCTATACATGAACTTTGGATTTTCATATAAATAAAAGTTATTATCTACTCAGAATTTTTGTGTAGGTACAACACAATCAGAAATTTGTACCTGCCAGGTGTTTTTTTTTTGTTATTTGTTGGACCCCTCGTATTTTATGCCACTGTTGTCCACTGTCCAGTAATTTAACTTAACCTTTGTGATAAAAAACACAACATGATGTCATTCATTCAAATGTGAACCGGAGTAAGTCAAGGTTTACCACTTATTTGTGTTATTTCTTGGTTCTGTTAGATAAGAAAAATGTTAATGTACTAGCTGTCCTCACTAATAATAATAATGTTTCACCATAAAATTATTCCAGACCAGTTTATAATTTTTACAGATAAATAAATCTGTATTCGTAATTTTCTGTTATTAATCTCCTCATTATATTATTATTATTAGAATCGTTATGATCAGTTTGAAAATTTACAGAAGGTGAGGATGGTGTTTTTTTTTTTGTGTTTTTGGTTGGTAGAATTGTTGTTACTTATTCGTTATCGTTATTAAAGATTCTGTTAACGTCTAATAAATATGGACAGTCGGGATTTGTTGTTTGTTGCAAACTTCATCCCATGCAAACGAGTCAGTCCTGTGGGCGCACGAAAAAAGTGACGGGCGAGGCGTGGGTGTCTGGTGCAAACCAAAAAGGTCATAGATATACATACAACACAGTCATGCATGATCTTGTTGTTACGTTATTGGTTATTCAAATGTCGCCCCAAATAATTGACAGATTTTGATGGAATCCAAACTATTTTGGACGGGGGTTGAGTAGCGGAAGTATCTAAAATGAATGAAACGTATTCATTGTCTTTTTAATTACTTTATTAATTAATAATTTTATTTAGCACAAAACAATGGATACTCATTTTGAGGGTGTATGCACGTTTATTCTAAATCGAACGTTTTAGGGAAACTAAAAGTATTAAATAACCTTATAAATACCTAGTCAGGAATTAAAATACAGTGGAATAAGTCACATTGTGTTGAAAGCAAGTCTAAAACGTATATCGGAAAACAAGCTTTCTGATGAAAAAAGAATTTTGGAAATCCGACCGGTACTTCCGGAGATAACAGCGAACAACTAAACATGTTCATTGTGTAAAACTCTTAATCTCAACAGATGGTGGTTGTAACGCTGTTTGCGGTCATTAATCAAACTTTAAAACGTTAGTACCTATCTATACACTTTTTTGTAGATTTTGGACGCCCTAGATAGATGCTTGGCGTCTTCTAGTGTAATAATAATGGTTTTAACTATCTACAGTCGAACTTCGATAAGTCGAATTAAATTGGTTGGCAAAAGCATCGACTATGAAAATTTACTTGAACACTTATAGTGTGACATTAACTTTTTCCATGGCATCGTTTACAATAAAATAAATTAGGGACATACTGTATGAAATCGTTATACAGGGCGGTGCTAGGTTTCATCTCCATTAAAAATTACAATATCTAGTAAAACTTTATAATTAATTAAAAATTCAATTAGACAAGACGTAATTACTACACTATCTACCACTAAAATCGCTTTCAGGAACTTATTAATTTTTAACAATTAAGTACATAACAGTTAGGTATTATATTAATATGGCCTTTAAAAGTTTTTAATTAAATACTTTGCATTACTTGTTAGTTTACATGTACTTCTTATCATTTAAATTAATTTTGTGAAGCATTTTTCTAGTCAGAAACGAAACTGCTAGATATTATTGGAATACATACAGTCAAACTTCTGTAACTCGAACAGTGTGTTGAAAGACAGCCTAAAACGTACATCGAAAATTGAGCTTTCAGATGAAAAAAGAATTTTAGAAATCCGACCAGTACTTTGGGAGATAACAGCGAACAACTAAACATGTTCATTGTGTAACACTCAAATCTCAACAGATGGCGGTTGTTACGATGTTTGCGGTCATTAATCAAACTTTAAAACGTTAATACCTAATGTCTATAAACGAAATGGAAGGGTAAATATTGACTATGTGCGAAATTTGAAAAACACAACAAGGGACAATCAGGGTAAGAATTTTTGACGATCTGTCATTTATTCAAGAAGGGGTAAATGACAATATAAACAGTGAAAAACGGGGATGGTTGGAATGTGAATGTGTATATGAATGGGGAGAAAGAGAGGGCATACTCTTATGATACGATGGGGGTGTTAAAATAAAAATAGATGCATCCCTTGTATCTCTTCGTACCTACCCCTACAATTCTCATTCTTTTTCATTCGTGAATTTATTAACTCATTTTAAAGAAATTGTACGTGTCCCCGACCTCCTAAGTTTCTTAATATCAACCCCATAACGTCGTATGTAATATGCATATGTACATCCCCTGTTCCTATAGCAATAGCAGTTGTAGCACAGGAGATGCAACTTTTAATGCTTTCACCGCATTTTTCTCTTTATTTTTTACTCTTTTAGCAGCAGCGCCAGCTACTATTTTTAGTTTTAGACGACACGCCATCTGCTACGATGATGCTAGACGGAGAGGATGTGTTTGTTTTTTTCTTTTGAAATTCGTTTGGATACTCTGGAAGTCTGCCCGCGTTCGTTCTTTATTAGATACAATAATTTCCACGATTCTGACGACGTGACACTGCGGTGTGGTGTCCCCCCTTCTAAAATATTTACCTATAAATAGCAGCCATAACCTTCACACCTCTCTTTACTCTTAACTGCCACTAATTAATAGATAGATACGTATGTTTTGTATTAATTAGCTGTAGATACTGGTTCCCGGTTTGCTAATGTTATCTTAATTTTTGGTTGTTTCAGGAGAAACAAAACCTGGCCAGCCAGTGTCGAGGTCTAGTTCAGATAGGAGACCGGACTCAGTGCGAGAAGAAAGTTCCAAGTCCGGATCTGAACACCAGAACCACAACGACCATGACGTCGAAAATGCCAACATTGACAGGTATGACACTTTCAGAAAGTTTATTAGTTTAATGACCATCAATTCCTTTTGAACTTCCCTTATTATTAAGGTCAAACTGAAAAAAGGCCCATTTTCTTACTGACAACCCTCCAACTCCCTTAACATTCGAGGAAGTTGCCAACCTCTCCCCCACCATATTAGATAATGTGTTAGTGTTTATTTGATTTTAAGGGTGGCTTCGTAATTTTTTGAATTTTCACTCACTATTGTTGTTTTTTTGTGTGAGGGACTGTAACTATTACACACATTTGCTTTACTACGTAGGTATGTTGTTGTGCATTTAGTAGGTAGGTACCTAAAAGAATTATTTTTTGCAAAATTCCTTAGTGTCACTTGATGTGTGTGTTCTGGTATTTCTGTAAAATTGGGTCAGCGTGTTTCACTCCCTTGTCAGTTTTGATGTTGTTCCCGTCGTATCCCGCCGTTTGGTTGCAATAATAACAAACGCGTGTTTCTAAACTGGAAATTGCTACACGCAACAGGCAGACACTCGTGTCAATTTTTTCTGCTTGCAAAACGTATTTATGTACATATGCACCTACGAATTAATGGACCAGTTTTGCGTGTGCTCGGATTAACTAATTATTCAATTTGTTCGCCAATTAAATAAATATGTACTTATTCTGTTTTTTTGTCATCTGATGACTCGACTCTTCTTCTGGATTGCAATGTAGAGAGAATCTAATAAATAATTAAATACCGCACAGGAAATAAATTAATATGAACATTAGAGTAATTTGGTCATTGCTAACTAACTTTTTAGTTAACAATTTTTTACCAGTTGTGTGTGCAATTTATTTCTCAAGAACTGTTAACGTTTCACCCTTCCACTAGGGGTTTATTGTCTTTAATAAATTTCACAAAAAGCCACAATTTTTTTATTTGTATGAAACATAAAAATTTTTACTTATTAGTGTTATTACAGGCATTGTTGCTACTTATCGTATTTTTTTTTAATATTATTTATGTGATAATATCCATCCGGTCATGTCCAGATAACAAACACCCTGACGATTGACTGACTGCATTCTGTTAACACCAGTATTAATTACATTACTTCTTGTGTTAATTAGCATATTCGACATTCACACTGCAACCAAATTTGCTTTAATAAATAATCGTTCAATTGAGTAAATAATTATATAATAGATATAAATAATAAAATAAGGGTTTTATTAAGAAATAATTAATTTCATTATTAATATTATGGATAGATAGATGTGCTCCCATGTATCTAGCACCTGTTCGATTATTAGGTATATTGTGGTTGATACCATAACGGTTTTATTATGTATAGGACGTGATAGAATGCATCAATAATCACATAGTGAGTAGATTGCACTCCATTTCAAAACGTTATTAGTCATCATAGTTGTAGGTACATATGAAGATAGCCTCAAAGAGGCAATTGGGTCGTCGAAAAAAATTTAAAGATTAATTACTTACATACCTACCTACCTACCTCTGATTAATAAATAATTCATTCATTATATAAGTCAGTTAGTTAGGTTAGGTTGCTCTTACTTCTTTGGTGGATTTTAATTATTCTGTGGATAATGTAAAGATACCTACTTACTGTTTTTGTAAAGAGTTAGTTAGTAGATAGATAGGTAGGTAGGTAATCGGTCAAAAATAGAACCCATAATAACACGGAAAATTTCCTGTGAAATACCAATATCCTAGATATTGTATTGTAGCTAATGAGGTCTTTACGTCATTGATTAATGATGTTAATAGCATTCTCAAAGAGTAACTACTTATTGAAATTTAAAACAACACGATTTTATTATTCAAGTAAAATTTAATTATTTTTTGTTGTGTACGGTCTTGGACGTCAATATGATGTCACGGTGTGTTGAAGGACACCTTAAAACGTACACCAAAGAATGAGCTTTCAGATGAAAAAAGAATTTGAGAAATCCGACCAGTACTTTGGGAGGTAACAGCGAACAACTATTAGACATGTTCATTGTGTAAAACTGTTAATCTCAACAGATGGCGGTTGTTACGCTGTTTGCGGTCGTTAATCAAACTTTAAAACGTTAGTATCTCTGTATACAGGGTTTTTCAAGTTGATGGGCTATTAGAAGTATATGAATTAGTAGAAGGAATTCAATTCTGAAACTTGGGCTCATTTGGTTATTGTTTATGCCGCTTCTTTTAAAAATATTTTCAAGTTCGATTTACATCCGGTTATACCGGAAGTCGATACCAACTTTGTTATTTTAAATGGAATGGTATATTTTTTACGCTGAATTCGAAAAAAAACGTGTAATTATAAGGTAAGTTTGATAACCAACTTGTACACCTATGACGATCGGTTTCTGAGTTAAATTAATTTATATAAAAAAATATTGTGATCGCAACCCAAATTATAAAAAATCATAACTTCCACAAAATACGACTTAGAGTGTTGAAATTTTTACTAGTAATAGCTGAATATTAGTTCTAACGCCTTGATAAAATTGAATTACATAATTTATACAGGGCGTTCAAAATAGAATTCTAAAATTGAAAAACTTCAAACACGAATTACTTCATTTTTTCAAATGGCACCTACTATTTTTTATTTTTTCAATCGATTCCTTTTTTTATCCTCTTTCGATCTATATGGATACTTCCTATTTTATTTGAAAATTTTGGAATAATTTTGAATTATTACTTAAAATACGAAGTATCCATATAGATCGAAAGAGGATAAAAAAGGAATCGATTGAAAAAATAAAAAATAGTAGGTGCCATTTGAAAAAACGAAGTAATTCGTGTTTGAAGTTTTTCAATTTTAGAATTTTATTTTGAACGCCCTGTATAAATTATTTAATTCAATTTTGTCAAGGCGTTAGCACTAATATTCAGCTATTACTAGTAAAAATTTCAACACTCTAAGTCGTATTTTGTGGAAGTTATGATTTTTTATAATTTGGGTTGCGATCACAATATTTTTTTATATAAATTAATTTAACTCAGAAACCGATCGTCATAGGTGTACAAGTTGGTTATCAAACTTACCTTATAATTACACGTTTTATTCGGATTCAGCGTAAAAAATATACCATTCCATTTAAAATAAGAAAGTTGGTATCGACTTCCGGTATAACCGGATGTAAATCGAACTTGAAAATATTTTTAAAAGAAGCGGCATAAACAATAACCAAATGAGCCCAAGTTTCAGAATTGAATTCCTTCTATTAATTCATATACTTCTAATAGCCCATCAACTTGAAAAACCCTGTATACTGAATGGAAATATTCACGAATGATATGTGTGAAATTTGTAAATCAAAAATATTCAGGGACGATCAGAGTAAGAATTTGGGACAAGTTTTCATTTATTGAAGAAAGGGTAAATAATAATATGAACAGTGAAAAATAGGGGATGGTTGGAATGTTAATATGTATATGAATGGGGAGAAAGAGAGGGCATATGATTAGGTGTTAAGGTAAAAATAGGGGTTTTTTCCCAAACCCCCACAATTCTCATTGTTCTTCATTCATGAGTTTATTAACTCATTTTAAAGAAAATTTCGTCCTTTTGTACTTCAAGACTGTATATTGTGCTCTCTTTCTTATTGCACGCGCAGTATATTTGTTTCCTTTTTTAATTTACAGAGTATAGATACATCTTAAGAAGACACTTTAAATTTTCCAATAATCTCAAATAATTTATCTCAGAGACACCAATAGTTTCAGATGACCCAATTTGAAGGACAATTTTTCCTTATATTAGATATACATAATGATTCTGTTTGTTGTTTTTTTTGGTTATTCAAGGTTGAGTTAAAATAAATTTTTGCGTCGATAAATGGAAAAGAGAGGAGTAAAGAGAAAGGAAGGAGGAGTGAGTGAGGGAGAGTAGGGTTTCGTACTTTGCTTACCTTTCTTCGATTTATTTACGCGGCATGAAGCTGTCAACTGTTGTTTCCGTTTCGTGTCCCTTTGGACCATTATTGCTCGCGAAAATAGATCGAAAGCCAAACACAATTTTAACGAAATTGTTGAAAATATCGTCGCATCATTTCTAATACTTATTTATAACCACGTTAGATAGCTGGAAGAATTTATTAGGAATTATTTTTTTTAGGTTTTTTTAAAGCATGAAATTTACATTATATATATGTAAATATTTGTTGAAAGTTAGACAGAAGAATATTTTTTGCAAAGCCCTGACATAAATAAATAAAGAATGTCACTTAGATTAGATCAAAAATCCTCTAAAGGCAAATAAATAAGAAACTTTTTGGGAAAAGTTCTTTGATGTCATCAGAGTAAATTTCATGTAGGTATGTATCTAGTACCTACCTATGTGCCCACCTGTTCATTGTTAAGTGTATCTACTTGGTATGTCATTAATAATAATAATTTAATTATTATTATTATCATCGAAAGCTTTCATAATAACCAATTAACCGTGCGAAAGACATTTAGGTCGAGTATTCACAGGCTTGACATTCCACTACACTACATATTATACATAGACTACTTACTACGTACTGTATAACAGTTCCTCCTATCAGTATCCTATCCACATACATAAGTATATGTTGGAGTTTATATAACAACGAGTAACAAACAACATTTCGATTGAATTGATTTTCACTAACTATCTATAATATAGGTACCTAATCCTAAATAAGGATAATTTATTTGAATCTAATCAATTGGCGATTATTCTGATCGATTTCACTTTTATTTTGGGGTGTAAGTTCTATTTGAAATTATTATTTTTTAATACCTATGTAGATAATAGTTATTTAATTTAATGCAGAGGCAGTGAATGAATTCCAATGTGTTGTCTTACAATTAGTCATTTTTCTTGGTAAAATTTTCTCCTATGATCTCACCACACTCACTGCACTGTAGTATTAATTTGCAATCGTCAGCAAATGTCAGTAAAGCGAATATATAATTGTTTATTTACTAATTTTTCACAGAAATTTACAATTAGAATTTCCAATAAGTCATTCATTAATTTATGAATTTTACACAAATACAAAAAGGATTATTAGGCAGGTACCTACTCAGAACGTTTGAAAATAAAAAAATCAAGTGTGTTACAAGAAATTGAATCTATATAAAAAAAATATTATACTTAATGAGAATCTTCAAAATTGCAATGTAACTGTAATTAATTCATTAAGGAAGCTCAACGTTACTTGATACTTTTTGGCAGTGTTTTCTTTCTTTGAAATGTACCTACTGTAAATTAAAAGAGAGCACGATAAATTTACAGTCAAAATTCGTTGACTTGAGTCACAATGTGACGATGAAAAGTCAACTTATCGAAGTTAGCGTCAAATATTATTTCAAAGTTACCAAGATATTCGATTCGAGTAATAGAAGTTCAAGAGTTCGAGTTATCAAATAAAAATTAAACATATTTCTTATAGTTGTTATTGAAAAGCAATTTTGTTCGACTTATTGAAGTTTGACTGCAATTATCCAGATTCAAATGGTATCCATGTGTATGTATAGGTGCAAAATACTAACAAAGTTATAAAATTTAGAAAATCAGTTGTCGAAAAAATTAGGTAGTTGCCAAAATTCGTGGCGATATGATAGTTAAGTGTATTTTTGTGCTGCGCAGTCTGCAGCTCTAATGACACTATACAAAACAGAAAATGCCATCTAAAAAGCACTGATTCAATAAAAAATAACCTACTTTCGTTTTTTGTTTAAGAAATGCTTCAAAAGTTAATTAATCGACGTTCTAGTTATCGAAATTTGACTCTAATTAATTGATTATTTAGTTTTAACGTTTCGACAATGTCCCATAAGCATTTCTTTATTTCAAATTGAACCTATAGTCTTCTTTTAAATACAGTGTAAATTAAAAAATGAGTGAAAGTGAAACAATATTGTTTGTTTACTTTACCTGACTGACGCGACGTTTCGTAACATTGACGCATAATCCGGTGATGCAACGAAAGGTCTGAGACTGCTAGAAATGTTATTTTATTTGTTTCTTCTTCTTGTCGAGATATCGAATCGGACGACTTCCTTATTTGCTACCAGACCTCTACAGACAGTTGTAGGTACTGAGTACCTACACGACATAATGTAATTAATTAAACTGAACCAGACGTAAACAACATATTACATACAATAAGTACAAGTCGTCAACAGTAATATTAATATATAAAATAGTTGTTAACAATAATAATAATAATAATTAATTAATTAATTAAACAAGAACAACATTTTCTCACAATCAGTTAGTTAAATATTAAAGTCTGAAGATCAGGCAGTAATTTTTTTTTTTAATTTCTGAGTAACAACAAAAGAATAAATAAAAAATATATATGTAGAAAATTTTATTGTTAGCACATTGTAAAGCGAGCGATATCTCTGGATATGACCATTGCTTTGTACAGACTTGGCTTACAATTAGATAACAACAAATTAGGTCATTGAGAAAATTTTACGGCCTTACTTATAGGCCTGTGTTTGTATTTCAATTTGTGTACAATGAACATAACTAATAATAACAATAATAATTTGCATAGGCAGATAAATAATTGCATTAAATTATGTATAGAAAAATAAATAATATCAGTTTCCTGTAATTTGTTACAATAATATTTACAAAATCTAATGATCGATAATTTTCTAATATTGAAATCAATTGAGCCTTTACGGTTAAATTATCTGTAGGTAGGAGGGTGGATTTAGAAATTTAATAATCTTAGGTAGGTAAGGGAAAATTGCCATTTTTTTTTCACGTGTACGAGTGAGTACATATGTAGTCGTTGTATTATACTGAAAGTGAAATTTGCTCTAGCAACAACAGTTTTTGATAACGACGTGTTATCAGAAGTTCAAGATAAAGTGCGATAACAATTTTATGGACTGTCAAAGACGATTGGCGATCGTTGTCGCGTTGTCACGTACATAATAAGGCAAATATGTTTCGAATTTTGCGTAAAATACATTAGAGGGGTGTAATAATTAACAGAATTTTAAAAAATAATAATTGTAGATGTGTTAGTGTTTATTATTATAAATGTGTTCATCTTCGTGTGTGTGTATAAATTTGTGGTGTGTGTTGTTATTTTTAATTTATTGTGATAATAGTTATAATAATTAAGTATGGATCCTGGTTTTATGGACGTCGACGCTGTTATAAACCTTATGCGAAAGTCGTGGCTTTCCCATAACAAAAGTACAAAAAGAGTAGTTAAAAATAAAGTTCGATTATCATCCCATTCATCTGTAGTAGAAAGACGATATAGGTAACAATTTATTTTAATGTTTTTAGCTATAGATTGGTACATAGCTAAATATATAATATCTACTTTTGTGTAACAAATTTAACTTTCTTTTGGTTAAGTGTGTAATGAATAATAATTTTAGTGTCCTCATCATAATCCAATTATTTTATTATCACGTACGTAAGCAGTTTGAACTCGTAATAACGATTGGTCTGTCTGTGTGTGTGTGTAATTTGTAATGTGTATGTATGTAGATATAATTTCTGGTTTTGCTTGTTCACGCAAATTAACTGGTTATTTACAATTTATGTAAGCGTTTGCCCAATTAAACTTGACTCGAACACTTACAGTGTGACATTAACTTTTTCCATGGCATCGTTTAAAATGAATACAATAAATTAGGGACATACTGTATGAAATTGTTATACAGGGCGGTGCTAGGTTTCATCTCCATAAAAAATAACAATATCTAGCAAAACTTTATAATTAATTAAAAATTCAATTAGACGAGACGTAATTACTACACTACCTACCACTAAAATCACCTTCAGGAACTTATTAATTTTTAACAATTAAGTACATAACAGTTAGGTATTATATTAATATGGCCTTTAAAAGTTTTTAATTAAATACTTTGCATTACTTGTTAGTTTACATGTACTTCTTATCATTTAAATTAATTTTGTGAAGCATTTTTCTAGTCAGAAACGAAACTGCTAGATATTATTGGAATACATACAGTTAAACTTCTGTAACTCGAACAGTGTGTTGAAAGACAGCCTAAAACGTACATCGAAAAATGAGCTTTCAGATGAAAAAATAATTTTAAAAATCCGACCAGTACTTTGGGAGATAACAGCGAACAACTAAACATGTTCATTGTGTAACACTCAAATCTCAACAGATGGCGGTTGTTACGCTGTTTGCGGTCATTAATCAAACTTTAAAACGTTAGTACCTATCTATACACTTTTTTGTAGATTTTGGACGCCCTAGATAGATGCTTGGCGTCTTTTAGTGTAATAACAATGGTTTTAACTATCTACAGTCGAACTTCGATAAGTCGAATTAAATTGGTTGGCAAAAGCATCGACTATGAAAATTTACTTGAACACTTATAGTGTGACATTAACTTTTTCCATGGCATTGCTTACAATAAAATAAATTAGGAACATACTGTATGAAATCGTTATACAGGGCGGTGCTAGGTTTCATCTCCATTAAAAATTACAATATCTAGTAAAACTTTATAATTAATTAAAAATTCAATTAGACAAGACGTAATTACTACACTACCTATCACTAAAATCGCCTTCAGGAACTTATTAATTTTTAACAATTAAGTACATAACAGTTAGGTATTAGATATATTAATATGGCCTTTAAAATTTTTTAATTAAATACTTTGCATTACTTGTTACTTTACATGTACTTCTTATCATTTAAATTAATTTTGTGAAGCATTTTTCTAGTCAGAAACGAAACTGCTAGATATTATTGGAATACATACAGTCAAACTTCTGTAACTCGAACAGTGTGTTGAAAGACAGCCTAAAACGTACATCGAAAAATGAGCTTTCAGATGAAAAAAGAATTTTAAAAATCCGACCAGTACTTTGGGAGATAACAGCGAACAACTAAACATGTTCATTGTGTAACACTCAAATCTCAACAGATGGCGGTTGTTACGCTGTCTGCGGTCATTAATCAAACTTTAAAACGTTAGTATCTCTGTATATACTGAATGTGTATTTGAATGGGGAGAAAGAGACGGCATACTCTTATGATACAGTGGGGGTGTTAATGTAAAAATAGATGCACCCCTCGTACCTTTAAACGTCTTACTCTTTTTCATTCGTAAATTTATTAACTAATTCTAAATAATTAAACTAAATATTCGTCCTTTTCTAAGGCTATTACGTTATAAGCTTTAGTCTTTTAAAATTTAGAAAATGTAGTCAAACTTCGATAACTAGGAATGTTGATACGTCGAATTTTTGATAAGTCGGACAAAATTGGTCGACAATAATATCAACTATGAGAAATATGTGTAATTTTTGTTTGATAACTCGAAGATAATATTTGACGCCAACTTCGATAAGTCGAATTTTCTGGGGGATTCCCTTAATAATTAAAGTACGATTTTAATATGTATTTCTTTTTAATAGCGAGCTGTATTATGCAATTGAATCAGTGAGGCAGTTCACTTTAATAACAATAATTCTATTTTTTGTCACATAAATGGTTCGAATTATCGAATTTCGACTGTAATATTTATCTAATGGTAGCTAATATGAGAAGTTTTGAACATGTAGACATTTTGTAATTAATTGAGTGCCAGTGTACCTATAGGTAGAAAATCATTCACACATTATCTATAGTTCTTTTTTTATTTTTATTTTTAATTAACAATGTGAATGAGATCATCTTCGTCGCAATCGTAACCGTCGTCGTCGTTGTCGTCATCACCCAAGTCTCTTCTTTTGTCGGTTATTGTTGTTGAAGAAGTTCGGTTGTTCGGAGGCAAAATCTCTTGCAGTCCTTGACCGCAATGACTTCTTGAGTTATTGGCTGGCTGACTGACTGACCGATACTCCTCTTAATGAAACTTCTTGTTTTTCTTAATATTATATCCCCACTCAATACATAAGTATATATCTAATAATAGTAAGAAACTCATACATATTAATATATTTTTGGCCAGATGTAGTAGATATCTGTGGGTACGTTAACAGGCAGGAAGTTATTGTAATCGATCATTAATGTTAATATCTGTCTGTGAGCTGAGTTGCAAGGATACGACCACAAATTGAATGTTAATTAGGTCATGTACTTCTGTTTGGATTTCTTTTCACGTATCTATGGGTTTATCCATGAACTCTAATATAAAGGACAATTTCTGTAAAAAATCAGATCCATTGTAGGCCGTATTTCAGATTGACCTGCAACCGTTTTATTATGCTCCCTTTCCTTTATAATTATAAGTTTTAACCTTTTTACCCCTGTAATTTGGTCGTTTTCCCGTTAAGGTGTGTGATTCATGCGTTTTCCTTTCTGCTTTTCAGCACGGTCAGCCTTCCTACCTACACCGGAAACAAGAAAAAGCCATCGACGAATATAAACCGGTCGGAAAGTGTCAAAGAACAATCGGAAAAGGTAAGCCGCCACTTGTCTGTTATTTTTATTTCTATTACAAGTGCAACTAACAACTACTACAACTATTTAATTATGTACCTACGGTACTTATCTATTTATATGTTTGTATTTAGTTTGTTGCCATTATGAAGTTGTTGTTTGTGTAAACTTTCGCATTTTACAACGGTGCAAAAACAACTTTACAACATAAAAGATAATAATAGTTTACTACATACATATATATCGTACTACAATGTGTTTTTAATTATTCTATTTTTATTGTACTATGTACTTACCTACTACATGAATGAAAGTGAAAGAGAACTTTTTTCTTGCAGAGGAAACAGAGGAGGAATATTAGCGACCCTCTTCATAACACTTCAAAGTAAGTTTTTTACTACAATACATAATCTATTTTTTTATTGTTTCTATTTTCTTTCATTTTATTATTATTTTGTTGATGATAATGCGCCGTTTTGCTCTTCGATAAAACGAAAAATCGTAATATGTACGTACCTATTTTATATTTTGGTGCTAAAAGTAAGCAGACGTTGACAAAAAGTCTAAATGTATTTTATTATTAAGCACAATACGACGATAACAAATGTGAAAAGGCACATCTGGTCGTTGGTATTTTAATGGGAAGTGTAATAATGTACCTATGTACTTTATATATAATGCATAGATACATCAATAGGACGGACGTATGTAATTTTATTGGTGTCCCATTTCCCATAAGTAACTAAATCAGGGCAGTAGGGAGGTCCTGAAAGTATACAGGGTTTTTCAAGTTGATGGGCTATTAGAAGTATATGAATTAGTAGAAGGAATTCAATTCTGAAACTTGGGCTCATTTGGTTATTGTTTATGCCGCTTCTTTTAAAAATATTTTCAAGTTCGATTTACATCCGGTTATACCGGAAGTCGATACCAACTTTGTTATTTTAAATGGAATGGTATATTTTTTACGCTGAATTCGAATAAAACGTGTAATTCTAAGGTAAGTTTGATAACCAACTTGTACACCTAAGACGATCAGTTTCTCAGTTAATTTAATTTATATAAAAAAATATTGTGATCGCAACCCAAATTATAAAAAATCATAACTTCCACAAAATACGACTTAGAGTGTTGAAATTTTTACTAGTAATAGCTGAATATTAGTGCTAACGCCTTGACAAAATTGAAATAAATAATTTATACAGGGCGTTCAAAATAAAATTCTAAAATTGAAAAACTTCAAACACGAATTACTTCGTTTTTTCAAATGGCACCTACTATTTTTTATTTTTTCAATCGATTCCTTTTTTTATCCTCTTTCGATCTATAAGGATACTTCGTATTTTAAGTAATAATTCAAAATTATTCCAAAATTTTCAAATAAAATAGGAAGTATCCATATAGATCGAAAGAGGATAAAAAAAGAAATCGATTGAAAAAATAAAAAATAGTAGGTGCCATTTGAAAAAACGAAGTAATTCGTGTTTGAAGTTTTTCAATTTTAGAATTTTATTTTTAACGCCCTGTATAAATTATTTATTTCAATTTTGTCAAGGCGTTAGCACTAATATTCAGCTATTACTAGTAAAAATTTCAACACTCTAAGTTGTATTTTGTGGAAGTTATGATTTTTTATAATTTGGGTTGCGATCACAATATTTTTTTCTATAAATTAAATTAACTCAGAAACCGATCGTCATAGGTGTACAAGTTGGTTATCAAACTTACCTTAGAATTACACGTTTTATTCGAATTCAGCGTAAAAAATATACGATTCCATTTAAAATAACAAAGTTGGTATCGACTTCCGGTATAACCGGATGTAAATCGAACTTGAAAATATTTTTAAAAGAAGCGGCATAAACAATAACCAAATGAGCCCAAGTTTCAGAATTGAATTCCTTCTACTAATTCATATACTTCTAATAGCCCATCAACTTGAAAAACCCTGTATAATAAATTTTTTTAATAAGGTTCAGACACCCTTAGATTCTTAGACGATTTTTTAACCGTTACATCTCTAAATAAATTTTATATTTTAAGGAACTAAAACAAAATTTTTATTGGTCCAGACACCCTTAAATCCTTAAATTTTTAAATTAAAAATTATCTTGTGCTCTTATGTCGCTAGACAACTTGGGGTCTTTAAATTATTTTTCAACCCTTACGTCTTGTATTTTAAGGACCAGACACTTTTAGATTCTTAAATAAAGCTTTTAGTAAAAAAGTTTATTATTGTAATAACTAGACTGCTTCTAATAAAATCTGTAGATATTTATTGTAAAAGACTTGACACTAAAGTCTTTAAATAAATTTTGTGTTTTAAGGACCAGACTTTAGATTTTCAGGTCTTTAAATTAATATTTCAGCCCTTAAATCTAAAAATAAATTTTATATGTTATTGATCCTTAAAACAGTAAATAATCTCTAAACTCTAATCACTTTTAAATCTTTTAACGAATATTTTATTGTAAGGACCAGGCACCCTGAGGTCTTTAAATTAACTTTGGACCCTTGGGCCTTTAAACAAATTTTGTATTCTGAGGACCAAACGCATTTAGATTCTTATGTAAAACTTTTTATTGCAAGTAGGTACTATGGTAGACCCCTGAAAATCCTCTTTTTTTTTATAGTAACTACCAGACGCTTTAAGGCTCTTAAATAAATTTTTTATTGAACTTGAGGACCAGATGCCCTTAGATTGTTATTGAAACTTTTTATTATAGGCTTTAAATGTTCTTATTATGGGGACCACATACTTACCTAGGTACCCTTAGATTTTTTAATGTTTTTTCGTCCTTAGATCTAGGACCAGACACGTTTTGAATTTAAATGAACATTTGATTGATTTACTATACGAATTTTAAAACAGAAAAATATAATTTATTGATTTACCGATTACCTATGTAAGGGTAACAGTTTTTTTATTGGTTATATTTTGGATGTCCCTCACGACTTGGCTAATAACTACGTACGTATATACATAATTAATGTTGTTTCGTGTTTATTGGCGTGCTCGTTCACTCATGGATGTGGATATCCAAAAATATCGAACATTGGTTGTGTGTTTTCTTGTTGTATGTGAGTGAGCTCTTTAGAGGCGAGGCGGGTTGGTTATATAGGTACCTACGTAAAGACGAGTCCTCTCCTCGGGTATTTCGGTAGCAGAAATACCCGAATGTGGAGTCGCGTTTTCTCTTACTTTTGAAGCAGCCAACAGCGACTGGCTGCAGTAGGTACGTAGTTACCTAAAATATCTACCAAGAAGATTTTTCGATCAGACATCATTCTTTATAAAAGTGTATCGCGTACTTATGTTGTGGTCATTGATCTCTAAAATGTAATTAAATAAGTGCATAAGTATACACAAAAACCGATTCCTGGAAAGACATCGTATTAAAGACCACTTATGTATGTATGTAGGTAAAGTAGCTATTTGCTTTTTCGTCTAATTAAACAGTTCGTTGATAGACGTCGCGGCGCTGGCTGGTTTGTTAATTTTCATGTGAAATCGGATGCAGTTTAGACCATCAAGCCAGAACCAACCAGTTAAATACTGACTTACTTACTTAGTAGTTGGTTGAGTTGTTGCTCAGTTTGTGTGTGCGCGCGAGTATGACTTTATACGAGTGCGAAAACTTTTTGTTTCACAAGAATCCTTTGAAGACAGCACAGCAACAAGGAGGATACTCGACCACCGAAAAGTATGTTTGAATTTATTTACCTATATCTATAGTGGATATTTTGATATCCAATTTTTCTATATTACAAAGAAGGGTGCATATGTTTTAATAACATTGAAAAGTTAAAGTGTGTTTGGTCGTCCGATTCAGTAATTTTTTGCTTCTCCATTCATAAAAATACCGAACGTAAACAGAATTGTGTATATTAAAAAAATACGTACACAAAAGTGTGTATTTGTACTCCGCACGCGTAAAAAATAATAAATTAATGGGGTCGGCGATTATGAAAATATTGCTGGGCTATTTTTACATAAGTACACATATGTAGGTACCTATGTGTTCTTGTATTAACTAATTGGCTGTTGACTGACGAGATTCTCACGCGCGCGAAAAACTCGGAAAATCTTTTTCATACATACATACATACATACAATATACAGTAATGTTCAATAAAAATTGTGCTGCTGTGGCAATGGCTGTGGGGGGGGGGGAGGGGGTAAAATAAAGCTAATTTTAGCGTGACGTATTTTATGAACAGCCCCTTACATAAAGATGAACTTCTTTCAGTCCAGTGCCATATTTAAAAACAATCGTAACCAGTTAAGTAACATCTGCCTGCCTGTTTTGTATAAAACAAATGTTTATTCCTGCAAAACAAAAATAACAATCTATGTATGATAATTGATTTTCTTACGTAGGTATCTACATACAGTGGATTTCATTTATAACGACTCTGGTTGTAACGACCTTTTGGTTATAACGACATATCATGAAATAAGTCCCTTGAATTTAATAAGATAATTTGGCTGTAACGTAACGACTCATCTCATACTGACTGATATTGTTGATAAAGTAGCACTTTTCTTGCCTAATTTCCTTCTTTCATTCTTTTTATATAGCGACGAAATGTATCGTAATCGTCGTTATAAACGAACTATATATACTGTATGTTATTTTAGTGTTCTTTTACAATGAATGAATGACCTTATTAATGAACATTATTTTGTTTTTTGTGTGTGAAATCGATGATAAGGGTTACGTCACCCGCCACACCACACCAACCAACCACCAGCATAGATCGAGTGTGAAAATGGGTCGACACTATTCACTCGTCTCTTCCACATCGATTTTTAATTATTAACCTTTCATGTTAAGTTGCAAGTTTTATTATTGGGTATAAAAGACGCCCCGCTTTTTACCGACGACGATGATGATGATGATAATAAAACTTAGTGAGTGGTAGGTGGGTAGGTAGGTAGCGAGGAAAACTTCGTCTCACAATCAGTTTACGTTTGCCCACGTTACCCCGATGACATGACATGGAAGAACAAAATTTCCATCATCGATTCCAATTTCAATGTCGCGTAGAAACGAACTTTTTTTTGCGTTATTATCGTCAGTATTATAATAATAATAATAATAATTAATAAATAACAAAAAGTGTAGTGATGTAGGTAGTTATTTTTAATGGCGTTTTTGGTTTTTTGTGGCTTGATTTGATTCGGCGATGACCACCTGCAAAGTAATGCAGTATTCCAGTGTGGATTTATCAAAGTAAATTTTTTATTATCTACCTACCTACCTATTTCTTTTCGATTCCCCAGAAAGAATTTCGGCAAATATCTCGACCAGTTTTTCAAGTTCTTCCAACAATCTTGTTTGGCATCACAACCATCAGAAATTAACTGCCATGAGTCATATGGGGGATAGTATTATATACAGGGTGTCTTAAAATTTCGTGTAGGTACTTACTTATGTAAGTATGGCCTTAAAAATAAGTCGATCCAGAGGATTTCAGTGTACATATTTACTTACTAAAAAAATACAGGTACATAGGTATCTTGGTAGGTACCTATATTTTGGCCATCAACACTCAGGCTATAATACGATAATATAATAATTAGATTTGGGTATAGGCAAATGAATGCTTTTTGAAGAACAATTAGGTGTGAAAAAGGCGTGCAATAATAATAATTAGTGTGGTGGAGAAAATACGTTATAGCCAACGGCTTTTATTATTGTGTCGGTTGGGAATTGTTAATAGCGACTTACTAATATATATAATAGGTGTGTTAACCTGCGACGTGATTGGTCATTAAATCGTGAAGGGAAATTCGATTATGTAACCAAGACAGATTTATTATTAGATACTTAGTATTAGAAGTACGTAGAGACAATAACTAACCGACATTTGAGGGCAGGACCGGACTAAGCGAAGAAGATGATGAAAGCAAAAGTTTTCCTTAAAATTGAAATACTTAGTATTGTATTTTTCTGTAGGTATCTAAAATATTTTTTTTATGAAAGTGATAAAAATGCCTATGAGTCATAACTGTTAACTGTAATGTAAAAAAGTTATCAGCGAAAAAATGTTGATTGAATCATAGGTACTGTATATACAATTATGAACACATACACGTTTTTGCTAAATTGGATTAGAGATACATAGGTACAAATATGTATTTTTAATGTGTTTTTGTTTTTCTTCATTTCAATCCCACGTACCTACAAATTAGATTGATGTTATCTTTATAATGTTTGCATGTTGGTAATTTAGATCGCAATAAATCGGGTTGAAATGTTTAGCAGCCCTTCCTTCATTCTCACTATTCTAGACTTGCATTCCTGTTTCAAAAGTGACAAATAAATGTGTGGTCGGTTAGTTAGTTACTTGTAGCAAAACGGCGCGTTGTTTTTCTTTTATTTTTTCATTTTACAGTTGCCTTTGTTTTATAAACAAGAGCAACGCGAATTTATATCGGTCTTTTACGAGAGACGTGAACAGCAGCAGCTCACTTTTTGGGTATTTTTAGGGAAAACGATGACCTAGATCAACAAGGACTGCCTTACCATGCTCACTCGGGCAGTTCGTCAAATTCCAGTCTCTCTTCAAAGTAAGTATAACTTTTTTATCTATTACCTATATTACTCCTGTGGTACAGTTTGTATATTATACATACTTATTAGGATATTCATTGGATTCAGACAACAATTTATTCCGTTTTTGGTCGACCATTTTCAGGGTCGCATCATCCATAAAAATAGCACGTCTTTGGGTGATTTAATTCTCAAAAATATACCATATACATAGATATCCATACCAACGATATTTTTTTGTGAATCTTCAAATAATAATTAGCGAAAATCATATTTTATGTTAAAGTGTCCATTTAGGACTTTTAACATGGGAATTTATTATCTATTGGCCAAAATTATAACATAACCTCATTCATGTTTCTACAATCCCTCAAAATAGATGCTGTCATCACGTGGGTTATGATTTTGAAGCCCGTAAAGGAGGGTGTTAATTTTCGAATTCCAGAAACCCACATAAACAACTACCTACCACATTTCTTCCTCGAGAAAAAAATTTTTAGGAGTCTATCATAATTTGTTTTTTTTTTGGAAATTTTTTTTTAGTTGTGGTAATTACTGTTTTTTCTTTTTTGGTACAGTAAGTCGTCAGAAAGTCCAAGTACCTCCCTCGATGCCGTATCCAGGTTTCCAGACACCCACCCGGCTGGAACGGGATGGGACAGCGACATGGAACTGGAAGCTGATCCTCCCGATTGGCAAAGTTCAGTGCCTGAGGACGAACTAGCCGGCCTACATCCTTACGAGAAAAAAAGACAAGATGTTATCAACGGTTTGTAATTTAATTTATTATTTTGATAACTTATATAAGGATGTGATTTTCTTTTTAGAAATATTTCATACAGAAAGGTCCCACGTGCGGAATCTCAGAGTTTTGGAGCACGTATTTTGTAAACCGTTGCATTCCTCAAAGATCCTCAAGCAAGAGGAACTCAATCTCATCTTTGCGAATTTGAGTGAACTTTTAGACCTCCACGTCCAGTTTAATGCCGGTATGAAGAACAAGAGGAAAGAGGGGTCGGTTGTTGGTGAATGTGGGGACCTCCTCCTCAATATGGTGATGATTATTTAAAAAATTATTTTTTTGGGGACTATTTTTAACAACTAATTTTTTTAATGCAGTTCGACGGTACGATAGGTGAAAATTTCCAAAGAGCCGCAGCCACTTTTTGCGAAAGGCAACAACTCGCTTTAGAGTTTATCAAAGAGAGACGAAAAAAGGATTCCAGGTTCGACAACTTCCTTTGCGAGTGCGAGAAAAATAATTTGTGCAGGAGGTTGCCTCTACAAGGAATTCTTCCAACAGAAATGCAAAGGTAAATAATTTCTTCTATCGTCCTTAAATACTTAAGGCTTATTATTATTTTTTTCTTCCAGGCTGTCAAAGTATCCTCTGCTGTTGGAAAGGCTGATAGAAAGCGAAGAGAAACTGAAGGATACAGATTCGGGCTACACGCAGTCTGAGCTGAATAAGCTCAGACAGGCACATGATCGGTCCAAAGAAATATTGAACCACGTGAACGAGGCGGCTAAAGTTGCCTTTAATAGAGCCAGGCTCGAGGACCTGCAGAGGCATTTAGACACATCTATGTTCGAAAAGACTGATCATGCTATTGTTAATGAATTTAAGGTAGTAGGTAACATTACAACACCTCTCGAACTGAAAAATAAATTGTTTTTGTTTGTTTCAGAATTTAGATTTAACGAAATATAAGTTAATTCACGAAGGGCCTATGCACCTGAGGAGACCGAACAAGCAGCCGTTGGCTGTCCACGTCGTTCTCCTAGAAGAAGCTGTGATACTTCTGCAGAAAGATGCTGAACGCTACGTCCTCAAATTCTTTCAGGCGGGCACCCCAAACCAACAGTATCTTGCACCCGTCATGAAGACTTCCTCCCTCATCGTCAGAACTAACGCTGCATGTAAGTTACTATTTTTCTTTTTATACTTCTTTTGTCTTCATTTAATTTAAGTTTTTGTTTCTAATTGTAAAATGTCTCGCTTTTGTTTTGATATTTTTTTTGTATGGTTTAATTTTATGTTTTTCTTTGTTTCTAGCGAAAAGTTCCTTATTTGTTGTCAACACTTCTACGCACAGTCAAATGTACGACCTTGTGGCGAAGGACTCTGTAGAAAGGGACATGTAAGTCGTATTTTTTTAATTTATTTACGTAATAATAATTTTGATGGTCTATTATTGATTAATTTATTTGTTTTCCAAAGGTAAGTAAGGTGAGCTCCTCTATTCAAATAATCTGCATATTCTTATTATTATTTGACTACGTATAATTAAAGCAATAATGAGTTTTTTATTTAAATAAGGAAATTTAGTTGTTTAATTAATGTGTGTCTTCCGAGGTATATAACAGACATGAACAGATGATTAATTAAACTTAAAACTTGTTTTTAATAATTATCGTATCTTGTAGGTAATGTACCAAAAAAAAGGGCTTTTCTTCTTTATTTCCTCTTGGATATTTTCCATTCATTTATTCTGTGGTGGAAAGATCGGTTTAAAAGTATCGACCTTATTTTTATTTATAACAATGTAATAATTAAATAATTTTTAAAGGTTCACCGAGTTGTTGAAGGTCATTTTAATTTAACCAAGATTTGAAAGTACATGTTATTTATTACGTATTTGAAACTATCACCATCACCTACCTACCTATCATAGACCTTCAAATAGCACGTCTGTTAAAACAGAAAAAGTTGTGCAGAACAATTAAAGTAAATTTCTGGTTTAAAATCCTCAAAAGAAGGAAAACAAAATTAATATGTACCTAATACCGTCGAAGATTATAGAAACATGTAATTATTTTTTTTTAAATAAAACTGACCCTATGGCACTCAAGAAACTGTAAGCTACACTTTAGTGATTTTTTTTCAAAACTTAATGATTCACGAACAAAGATTTTTACTTTTGTTTTCCTCCTGAAGATTATTTAGGTACGTAGGTGGATTAATTAAGAACATCCATAAACCCAGTCAGTTAAAATAAATTAAAATAACCTAATTATCTCCCCCGTAATTATAATAAAATTTTCCATCAACGGAATCGGAATCGGAAATGGGTTCTTTAAGATCGATCGATCTCCGTATTGACTGACCGATTGATTCGTTTGAAGATTTGTTATTAGACAGTGAAAATTTATACTATACGGCACTTTAGTCCCACTCCCACGCCTTTTTTGCTTTCTGTTTGTTTACATTATTGCATATTACGGTGGTATCGTGAGCTCGTGAACAGTTTGTTTTTTCTGTTGCGCGCGGTTAATTAAAAGTCCCAGTTTATCCCGGAGCTTCTCGCGTCGTATTTACCTATGTATAGTATGGTACATACTTACACCTGATCGCAATTTTTGTTTGCTTGTTTGTCTAACCTTGAAAACAAACAGGACTTCCTGGGGGATATAGTGTATTAGGATGATGGGAGATGGGGCCCAAAACGCGCTGGCTTCTTGTACTAGGTAAGGAACTTTCGCTACCCTGACACTTTAAAAATCAATTAATATTTCAGTTAGTATTGATTACTTAAATATATATTGATTAACAACGACGCAATGTCTGAAGTTATTATGGACAAAAATAATATTTTTTATGGTTGAAACTTGAAGGCTTTCGTGTATAATAACATCAGATGTCGGTTATAACGAATAGGTATTTTTAATACATTTATGAATTCGCGTTATGCCGCATGTAGTGCATACATCCGTTGGATTTGAAAGCCATTAAAAAGTCAGATTGCGACGACCGTGAAAACTCACACGTTCAAAGACGACGGACGCGACGTTAGACGCGGGTTTCCTCCTTCCTTACTTACTTACTTACTTAAACTTTGGCGGAAGTTGTTGTTTATTGTTTACGGAAAGAAAAAATTGGGAGTACGCGTAATTTTGAGAAGCAAGAAGCGGTGTTTAGATTGGCCGTGGTTTTCGCCGTATCAGAAGCTTTTTGCCTTCCGGGTTCACCAAAATCAAAAATATAACTGACTGACTGCGTGCGTGAGTGCATTTATTTTAAATTGCAGTTTCGCCACTGTTCTCAATCGGACCAGTCAAAAATTTTATTTTGATTGTATGTACCTAAGTAATTGTGCGCAGAAAATGTTGCATCAACGAAGAAAATCGCTTACTATAGAGGGGGAGAAACGTGTGTGTCAGTTGGAGAGGAGGGGTAGTTTGGTGCTGCCGACACAAATAAATAAGTTAGAGAAGGAAGAAAAGAGGAGGGGTAGTCTTATAGCAAGGTAGTCACAGTTTATTATTTAGATTAATTAAAAATAATTTGTTTCTGAGTAAATATTCCAGTGTCCTGTTATTTAATATAAGTAATAAAATAAATTATTTTAATGAGTAGGCAAATAATATGTACCTATATATTTTTAGTTTCACGATGTGTTCAGCCTTGTTTTTTTTTTGTATTTAATTATTGTAAATATTGGCTTAAAATTGGGACATATTTTTTGTGCTTCCTAATGGCCAACAACAAAACTGCCTAAAAATAGAAAATCTATCTAAACGACACAACACACAAGTTATTTTCTATTTTATTTAAAATTATTAAACTTTAAGGTGGTTATAGGTTAACGTACTGTTACGTAGTTTATTCCTAAAAGTCGAGATTTAAAATTCAGATTAAAAATCAGTGCATTGATCTTTTTTCGTCGCAATCCCTTTTGAATTTTAATCGTTTGACTTTTAAGAAGAAGAAAAAAAGTGCTTACTAAGTTTAGATCGCATTTTATTAATGGGTTACCTAAATATAAACTTTTCAGAAAAAAAATTCAGTAAGTATGTGGATGCGATAAGAATATTTTAATAAAAAATTGGTTACTTACCTACAAAGGTGCTTAAGTGCATTATTTTTCTTTTATAGCCCACAAACGGGAAATGAAATGTACTAAAAATCTTTAATGGCCCAACATATATGGTGGTGACTCATTCTAATAATTATTGATCTATTTTCGATCGGAAAAAGCAAATATGTAATAATTTTTGGCTCTTGATTCAATTTGGTACCTATTATTATTATTTCTAAGTAATTTTATTTTTTTATGATTTGATGACCACCAACCCCCATTTTTTAATAGCGATATTATTAAGTACTGTAATAATCTTCAACTCTCAGTCAGTGGTCGATAACTGATCAATTATTATTATTAATCGATTATTTAGTCATCCCCGCCAGGCGTCTACTATGTCACTACTCACCCAGCAAACAGCACGAACGGAGTGGGGATGAGAATGGAGCAGATTTTTTTAGAATGTTACAACAGGGCGTTCAAATATGTTCTAAGAAGTAAAAGAATGTTTTATTGTCTATAACATTTCAGAATGATTTGGCAATGTTCAAGAATGTTCCAGTATCTTGAAGATCATTCAAGAATGTTTCAGAATGTTAAAAAAAAGTTAGAGAATGTTTTGAATCATTATGGGATGTTCTGGATAGTTCTAAATTCGTGAATATTCTAGAATGTTCCATCAAACGTTATATATTTTATTTTTACTCGAGCAACGCCGGGTATTGCTGCTAGTAACCATGGTATTTATTTTTTACTAGAAGTTTGTAAACAGTTTTGAGATCGCAAACGTACGATATTAAGTTTGGTGGGGACGTATCCTCTAAATCCGGATGAACGAGATCATGTAAAAACATCCTCAGGTGGAATAAATTAATCTGCCAATATATTGAACGTAAGGATATTTTAAGGTTTAATAATAGTACTCGTTGAAAAATCCGTCTTTCCGCCACATATTTTTTAATGTACTTATGCATGTAAAATAATAATAAACCATTAAACGATTAAGACTGCCAATAAACAATTACAATATATCTTTCGGTTACGATTACAAAATTTATTGATTTCTACAAAATAAAAATGCAGTCAAACCTCCTGAAAATAAACAGTCGAACTTCGATAACTCTAATGTCGAATAGTCAAATTTTTGAACTAAATTAGTGAGAAATACATTTAATTTGTATTCGATAACTCGAACTTCTGTTATTGGAATATATATAGTCAAACTGCTATGTTGAAAATGAGCTTTTAGTTGAAAAAAGAATTTTGGAAATCCGACCAGTACTTCCGGAGATAACAGCGAAAAATTAAACATGTACATTTCGTAAAACTTTTAATCTCGACAGATGGCGGTTGTGACGCTGTTTGCGGTTATTAATCAAACTTTAATATGTTAGTACCTATTTAGACACTTTTTTGAATTTTATTACCAACTGTATATGTTCAAATTTTAATAACTCTCGATAAGTCTCAATACCTCGAATTTTTTTTTTCGTCACATTGTGATTCGAATTATCGAAGTTCAACTATACAAATAATATATAAATCAACAATTAGTAAGTTTTTTATTGATTTATAGCCAATTCTTAATAACTTTTCGTCCTTTGCTTGGTAGGGTAAGAGTCTTCATGAAAGCAGGTTTCTTTCTTAATCTATCTTTACTTTATGATGAAGTTTGTCTCTCATCAAGGGGCGAAACGTTGATGTTGGTTTTAAATCAATTAACAATTTATTGATCCACATTATTTATGTATTAGGTATAATTTAAGGAGAAGAAAAGTATGTAAAGTGGGTTAATAAACAATTTGATCCTTTGATCCTCCTGTTTGTTATAAGGAAAATGTCCAAAAATCTAAAAGTCCTTGTTTGTGAGTCAGTAGTCAGATCTCGACTTCGTACTTTAGTTGTTATTGTGAGAATTAACATAAATTTGATGGTCGTCGTTGTTGGCGTGGCGTGTAGGTACATGTAGGTACAGTTTATTTTCGATTCGTTCTTTACTGATCGAATAGATCGATCGGACCCCTTAGTCAGAGGATAACAAACTATTTTTCAAATAAATGCCGTTTTCTCGGGAAAATATTTTGATTGGGCCGCCGTAACATTATTGGACTGGACTGAATGTATGTATACCTTTGTATTACGCCAGTAAAAGCGATTGGTTAGAACTAAAAATATCCTTTGGGTATACCATACCTACGTATTACGTAGATATATATATACATACGCACACACGCATTCGGGTCATTTGAATCGGAAACGTTTCGCCAGTTCGGGGGCGTCATTTCCCGCGTTTCTTTTACTTTTGGTGGTTGTTTTATAGTTTGGTTTTCGAGTGTTTTTAAAACACGTGTCATGGTTTTTGCCGGTGATTTGGCTTTTTCAATAGTTTTTCTTCTGGTCGTCCTTTTACTTAAATTAAACATGTTCAGTAGTGTACACCACTCAGCCACCAGGTAACAAAATAAGATATATCTTCGGATTTTTTTTTTTAAGTAAAGTTCAAGTTTAATTTTCAAATATATAACAATTAAATTGATGTTGTGAAGAATAGAAGTATTGTTCAGATACAAATTAACAACTCGCTCGAGATATCTTTTTGTTTCTTTCGTCCTTGCCATTTTAATGAAATTCCTAGACAGATTATTGTTCTCTTGTGCAACAATAACAGTCTTTAGGTACTTACTGTCTGTTCCCGAGGGAAGCAAAATATGTGTAAATGTAAATCTAAATGTAAACCACTTTGTTCTTTTAATATTAAGTTGTTTGTAATTCAGACGTCGTCCGTTCCGTTAAAATAAGACCCAATAAAACACGAGAATGTTTAGACAAAACTTATTTTAATGTTCCCCTAAAATCAGCTTTTAAAATAATTTTATGGTCCATTATAAATTAGTTATCGATAAGTTAAGTTAATTTTTTTGTCGGTTATTGTGTTTTTTCGCGTTTTGAGGATTTGAGTCATGTCCAAGTTCAAGTAACACCGTACTAGTACTAGTACATAGCATTAAAAACATTAGCCCACCTACCTATAAATACACAATGATTCACAATGACGCCATTTAACTAACTGATGGTGATCATAATAAACTTATAAGACAGTTAATTAACGCATTTGAAACACCTGACCTGGAAGACACAAAAAGAAAATTGTCTCGTTTTGTGATAATGTTGTTTTCGAAAATATCGGAAATTAGTAGTGTGCATTTCTTCGGTAGATGGTTCAAGCACATATCAGACGCGGCGGAGGCTTACAACAAGAGGGAAGGTAAGTCGAAGAGGTCCGAGCCCACCCCCGACGCCGACGAGTCGGAAACCGTGCAAGATTTGCCGAGTACCAAAGATGTTGCCGAAAGGGCCGAACAAGTGTGTGCCACCGAACCTTTAAATGGACTTGCAACCCCCGAATCGAGCCCTGAGGTCGCCGGCGAAGACAAAGACAAAGTCCAGTCTGATAACGAAGGGGTTACAAATACAGGAGGTAAACAACAAAAAAAAATTCATTTTGGGAACAATACTTAATTAATTTTTTTGTCGTTTAGAAACACCTATAGTTAATGGGGCTTCAGTAAAATTGAGGGCCGAAGATTGGCCCCTGGTGCAACCCACTGAAATACATGTTGCAGCCACACCTGTTCTAACAGCAGAACCTGTACTTACCCCACTTGGTAAGATTTTATTTATTTTTCAAGTTAAGGTTGTTTTTATTCTGTGGCAGGTGTCCTATATATACCCAAGGGACCTTGCCAAAAAAATACTATAGGTACATACATTAGGTATTTATTTAATTTTTGAAAATAAAAAAAAATCTTGCTTAGTACAAGTCCAACTATCGTCCAAATGTATCGTAATAAGAAACTTAGTGTACTCGAAATTCGAAAAAAGTTTGAAGGTTTGTGTTGGATTCCATTATTATATTTTTTTTAACAGACGCTCAACGTATTTATTTATTTGTGCCTTTAAAAGCAAAGTAGCTATTTTTATTTTATTCTAAACACTTTTAAATACTTTAAAAAAAGCGAGAGAAAATGAACGGAATTTCGTATTTATCCTCGGCATTCGCGCCTATTGCGAAATGTTCGATCGAAAAAATAATCTACATATTTGTTTTCGCAAAGTTAAGTTAAAGGCCAAGTCTGAAAAAGTGTTATAACATAATCTGATAGTGGCTGTTACGATTAATTTTAGAGCAAATCAGGCGCAAAGATGAAGAAGTCAAAAAGGCCCTTCAAGAGAAGGAAGCCCTCGTGGCAGACCTTTTGAGCATTCCCAGGGAGTCTTATTCCGTAATAGCGGATATGGCCAGCGAGGAGGCGCACAAAAACACCTCCGATCCTTCCGAATTAGTTCTGGCAGCTGTCTATCAGGGTATTTATTAATTAATAAATGATAAGATCATTGATCAGTTCAGGGCGTTACAAAAATAAATATTTTTGTTGTTTTTATAGCCGGTCAACTCTTGTCAACTATCAACGAAAGTCTTAATATTACGGATGTGGATGTAATATTGGCCAGGGGAGGAAAACATCCCTCTTGTGCCAGTAACGAATCGCTGGTCGCTGAACACAAACTACCCCCTGTTCCTTCAATGCCTATCGTCAAAGTAAAAGAAATTGCCACCACTCTCAACTCTCAACTTACCACACTATTGGTGAGTTTCATCCCCTTCAATCATTTATTCTTCTTATTATTTTTCCTGTCGTTATTTTTTTTGTATCGCTTTGCTTGTTGCATTTATTTTTTCTTCATTTATTTCTTAATTGTTTTTTTCATTGAATTTTGTTGTTTAATTCCCCCTCATTTTATTCGCTTTGCTTACATTTTAGTATCGCGTGCGAATGTTTTGTTATCGTTTGTTACAGAGTGTGGTAAAGCAGAGGGAGGAAGAGAGGGATAGGTTGAGGAAGGAGCTCCAAAGGACGCGGGAACAACTTCACGAAAAATGCTCCCTCCACGGACCAACCCTTATCGAACAAAACAGTATAACCGAAGAAGAAAACCTACAAGCCGGAGACTTGGAAAGAATAGAGGTGAGTATTAATAATATACAATTTAACAACACCTGACAACTGACAAAAACAAAGCAACCCTTATAATTAATTCCTACTTGTATATAGGAAAGTCCATCCGAAAACATAACCGACTGAGGAAGCTCTGCTACTACTATAATTCGAAACGTGGACTGCTTTTGACAACAAACACCATTATATACCATCACCAATCAATCAATCAATCAATCGACTTTGTTTGTATAAATATTTAACGAAAAAAGTGGAAACACGACGTAATGTCGAAACAATTGTATTAATAAGTAATCTTTGTTTTATACTAAAAAAAAAACAATTGCATGTAATTTATACATAGAGATACATACATAAGTAACGACGATGGTACTAAAAAAAAAAAAACAAACGAAAGTGATGATGACGCCGTTGTTGTTAATTACGTTATTATTATTATTGTGCGCGTGTTTTACTCGTTGATTTAAAAAAAATTGTACAAGAATATTTTTGTAGAGAGTGCTTCCAGTGAAACACGAACACAATTTTTGTTACATGGTATTACTAAACGTTATACATACTTATATATATTGATTAAAAAAAAAAGATTCTTCTTTACTAAGACGATGATGAAGATAACTGAACGAAATTAGTAAGTGATAAAAAAATGAATTTTTATCATTCGTGAAACTTTATTATACATATAGATAGGTGTCTGCTTACAGTGGGAGACTCTTCAACTTCTTCTTATACTGTTATATTTAATTTTATTATTACTTTTTTTTTTTTAATGTTTGTTTAGTTGTCCCTTTCATCGTTCACTCTCTATTTCTCTCTCTCCCACTGTTTGTGCAATATATCGCTTGATATCGTGAGAGGTATTATTACATTACTGTTCATTATTATAAGTCGCTAATGATAATTATGATGATAAAAAGTAATAACGAATTCCCAAAATAAATACCTAATAATAACAAATAATGTTCTTGTTACCTGAAGGATGGCCTATACACATAAACTGCATACATACAAGTTTAGTAATTTATTACACAGGGCCACAATTTTTTTTAACCCCCAGTCTAGAATATTTTTTTGACGCCCTTGAAATTTTTTTAACATCAAAATATTTACTTTACGATATAATATCTCGAAAACTACATATTTTGGGAAAATTTTAACCCCTTATTCGACTTCAGCCCGTCAGAAACTTTAAGTATTTTGGCTTGGGGGTAGGAAATTTGTTTCCCTGTGTTTGTCAATTTATTTACAATTTTACGATTGATTTATTTGAATTTTTGTATATAATTAATAATAAAAGTGATCGGTCATAAACTGTCCGGAAACAGCATTTTTTTAATCGAGTATCTACATAATTATTTTTTCTCTCGCGCAAGTGTAACAAATAAATAATGTTATATTAATAAACAATATTATTATTTCTTCTGTATTTATTATCCTTATTATTATTATTATTACTCTTCAGGTCTTTAATGTTACTATTATTATTGTACAGATCAGATTTTTTGGTTTACCTACCCTTATATATATATATATTCATATATCTCTCTTTTTTTAAGTTTTCGGTATTCGAAACCAGTGTGGCACAGCGGCGACGTTGCCAGTAATATTTTTTAATTAATTATGTCGTGATAGCCACGATACAGACAGAACTACCCTCTCCCCTAATAAATTCATTACTACCGACTACCGGTGGGTGGTCCTACTCACCATCATCCCAAAGTGTCCCTCTCGTAAATCTCGTGCTTTTGTATAACCGCTTTTTTACTGTTAGGCATTTCTTATGTTTTGCATTTATAGGAAGTAATTTATTTGAATACTTATAGAGAGTTTTTCTTAGCGAGTTATACATAATGAACATGGTTTAATGACCTACAAATTGTTAAATGTATTTATACAGAAATAACAGTACTATTATTTAGAATAAATAAATAAAATTGCATAAGGCCTTTTATATCCCTCACATTCCTTAAGAACAGCAGAGCATTTTTTGAGAAGGATAAGTTTTAATTTTTATTTATGATGGGGCGGAACTTTGAGGAGCGATTTTTAAGGATCAGGACAACAGAAGACAAAATTTTTGGTTAAAGATATGAAAACCTTTCATTTTATTACCTATCTATCTATCTATCTATGAGGTAGTTGAAGAAGAAACGTCGCATTTGGTTTAACAGAGAACTAACTCTATTCATTTCTGCTCTCCTGATCCTTAAATGACTGTAAACTACTTGTAAATAAAAATATAATAAAAAAAAGGACAGTTTCTTTAAAATTAGTTAATATAAAAAAATAATAAATTTGTAAATAATTGATTGGCCTCATTTTATATTACCTTAAATTTTTTATTATTTTTCACGTACGCATGAGGGTGGGGGTTCGAAACGTCTAACAGGACAGACAATTTATTATATTTTAAATTGTAAAAGTTTTTTGGGACCACTTGTTTTTCAAAATTAAATACCCAATGAGCATATTAATAAAAAATATAATGAATTATATTATTTAATATATTAATAATTTTTTTATTTACGAAAAGTTCCTTCTACAAGTAATAAATGTTAATTAATAATTTACGTGATTTTTACTATTTTAATTTATTTTTATTTTGTATTAATTTTTAATACTTAATTATTAAAGGCACAATTTAATTGGATATTTAAAATACATAATTAATTACATATTAATTTATTTCAATAGCTTTTGTGATTAAAATAATATCCATTCAGGACTAATTTTTATTTTATAATAAATTATTTATTTACTCGTCTTTTGCTTCGGCAATGCCTAGCTTCAAAACCTGTTTGTTATCGCAAGTCGAGAACTATTATAATAACAGGACAAACAGCATGGTAAAAAAAAGGGACAAAAAAAGGCAGATACATAGTTAAATAAACACGTTGAAATAATGTGAATTTTAAAGGCCAAAAAAAATGTGTGGGGACGTCACAACAAGGTCAGTTTAATTCAGTTACTGTTACGATGCTAATCTAGCCGGGTGTTTACGATTTGTTATTTTATTTGCGAGGTTAGTTTACAATTTAATAATAAATAAATAAATAAATTAAATTATCAGTTAAACGCGAAGAGGATGTTACATTAAATAATTAGTTAAATTGTGATAAGACTTTAAGCAAATGTGGATAATACAAATGACAATAAATAATTCAGGTAAGTCTTTTGTAAAACATTTATTAAAGAAATGTTTTTTTATAAATAAATTAAGAAGACCTGTTTGTATTTTTCCACTATTCTTAACGTGAACCTGGGGATGGCTTTAAGGGGTCGTATTTAATTTTAAACCATTTGGTTGTTATTTGATTTTAAAGTCTATTATTTCTTATTTAATTAAATTTAATTAGACTAAATAGTAAAAAAAAGTTGCAATTAAGTCTCAGAAGTATTTATTCCATAACCAGGTACTGGTACACTATTAAATATAAATTTAAACCATTATGAATGACAACAAAAACCTTCTTCATTGACATTTTTTATTGAAATTAACTTTTAATAAATTCTAATTCATAACAAACTTATAAAGTAAAAATGCTTCTACATTTACTACAAAAAACTAAGAGAATAGACTACTTTTTACTTCTTTTTGAGTAATTCCTCATCTTGCATGGACAATTGTCCCAGTTTTTTACCAATTCTTTCATGAATGTCCAAAAACTTGGCGACACATCGGTCCAAACAAACGGCTTCCCCTTTGGCTATTTCGGCATCGTTATAAACCGGAGGAATACATTTTTTATGACACGAGGAAGTTAAACGGTTGTACATATCGGCCATCATTTCGATTTCTAATTCTTGAATGAGCTGCAACTTCTGTTGCTCTGTTTGGGCCATTTTTAGGTTAATTTTTTGTTCACGAAACGTTTATTCTTGTGTAAATTTACGGTGACTCGGAATGTACTCTCCAACGTTCGCGTTACTCATACGTTCCCGAATTTTCATATTTTCATAGCGCTTTTGGTCTATGCTTTTCTTAGACGAGTAGAACGTGTAAATCGAGCCCGCCGTTAGTCCTGCCCTGAAAAGGACAAGGTGTTAGTAAATTATATTAAAATGGACGTTTTGTTTACTTGCCAACACAGGATTATTTTGGTGAATTTATTGAGACGGATAAGCATGCCACGAAATTTGCAAAATCACACGAAATCGGCTCGATCATATGGCTTTTTATGAGGTTATGGCCTTTTGTTTTCTGTGAGCGTCAAGGTTGAATTTTTCATAGAGTGTAAAAGGCGACGACCTTTGAAATACAAGCTCAAATAGCCATACAATTTAACATTTTAGGAATGCACGTTTGTGAATTTTCTTTATCAATTTTGCAATATCTTTTGTGTAATTAACAAACCCTAACGTTTACATAAATACGTGACTTTTATACGTTTAACAAATGACCATAAAATAATAAATATTAAAGATTATTTAACAATATTAAGTAGTTTCCTAATGTAATTTTGCCAACATTTAACAATGTTCCAAATTACGAAACTCTCGGACGAAATTTTAGACACACAGTTTGTTAATAAAACTCGAAAGGGGTACGTTACAGTTAAGGGTTTTACCCTCCCAGAGGCCTATATAGACTATATAAATGAAATTGAAAATTTTGAAGTATACGATGACGATATATGGATTTGTAGTTTTCCAAAATCAGGTAAATCAAAAATTTTATTGTATTTTTATTAACCCCCCATCCCCGTGTAGGGCCGGGTAAGAATAGCCCTACCGTATTGTCTTTGCGTGTCGTAAAAGGCGACTAAAAAGACAACGCCCTGTATATTATATACTAAGAACTTTTTATTTTATTATACAAATACAGGGCGGTTGATGGACATAAAATATTTTTTTTTGTTTGAAATTTATTAGGCGTCGTACCTTTCAATTTTAGGGACAACATGGACCCAAGAGATGGTCTGGTTGATCGAAAATAATTTCAATTACGACAATGCAAAAAGGCCAATTCACGAGCGGTTTCCTCACTTTGAGTAAATGAACAAATAATTACATAGTTATGTACTTAAATGTTAATTGTTTTAGTTTATACGTCTATTACGATTTAGAAAGTGCCTTTAGTGAAAATTCAGGCCTTAAGAGGCAACCTTTTGGTATAAATTCGTTTGAGTATGTTAAAAATTTAAAGAGGCCACGGTTAATCAAAACGCATTTGCCTTTCGTCCTTTTGCCCAGTCAGATACGAAAATTTATTAAAAAACCGAAGGTAAATATATTTCTAAAAATTGTAGATAACAGTAATCTACCTGCGGTCCTCTTTATTTACCCTTGTTCCTCTTTTTAATGGCTTCCAAGTAATCTTTCATGGCCCAGAAGGTGTCCTATCACATTTCACCCCTCCTATATCTTAGTGACTTCCTAGGTATCAGTTTCTTTCACTGTATCGTCTCCTATTTCTACACAAGGTTCAGTCCCCTTTTCACCTCCTTAACATCTTGATAATTGACGATTCCTTTCACTGTTTCGTTTCCAATTAACATTTCAATTTTTAAAGGCCCCTTTTTCACCACCCTAACAGGGGAAAACTGATTCACAGATGGTTTTAATTTTAGATAATATACATAACAAGAAACTGTAAAGACGTTTGTGTCTCTTTTTACCATTTTAGTCGAGATTTTGACGCCTACACTGGTACTTTTGAAACTTATTGTAAACTTTTTTTAAAAGGAAAAGGTAACTATCGATACATTTTATATAATAAATGAATATCTATATTATATTAATCAAATTGTAGTTCCTTATGGGCCCTTTTGGCACCACACTTTAGGGTACTGGGTGCAAAGAAATAAACCCAATATACTAATTCTTCGTTATGAGAAATTAAAAGAAAATCTTCCCTTGGTAGTCAAAGATGTTGCCAAATTTTTGCAAAAACCAGCGCCTGAAAGCGACATTAAAAGTCTCGTAAACCACCTCAGTTTTGAAAATATGAAAAATAATCGGTACGTTAATTACTGTTCATTAGCAGCGTTTTTAAATAGGATAAATGGGTCAAAAAATCAGGGGGTTTTTATGAGATCGGGAAAAATAGGAAATTATAAGGATATTATGTCGAAGGAAATCGAACAGGAGTTTGATGAATGGATCAAGGGAAATATTGCGAATACTGGGTTTCTAGAATACGAAGTTAATTAAGTAATTGCAATTAAAATGTAATGAATAATAAATCTTTTTGTGCTACTTTTTGTTACGTCCACTTTTATTAAAAAATAATTTTCAAAACAGTATATGTATCTATTAATTTTTTTTTTTTTTGGGAAATTCAAGTTTATACTTTCAGTTTTTTTAAATTTCTGATTCATAATTTTATGCACATTAAATATTGACTAAAATAAAAATCAATTTTTTTATTATCTGATCCTAAATTTTGCATTTAAATGTTTCTGTCGATACGCCACTGTTTTTCCTTATACATACCATTCCTCCAGTTGCCTCTGTTTCGATAATTTTCTGTCTACATCCCAAAGGAAGTTTTTGAATTAAAAAACTACAGGGTAGTAAATAAAATCAGGTAATAAACAGTTAATTAAATATTTATTTACATTTGTACAACTTTGCTGGTTAGCATCACATCACATAGGAAATTAATTATTATGATTTTGAAAAATTGTACACTTTTAGAGGTATAATTAGTTACATACGATATTATATTATACAAATATTATATTACTGTACATTTACAAAAATCTCAGTCATTTGATTACCTACTCTAAACAGGACTAATGTATAATGTATGTACCTATGTCGTTATTATAAAATTTCCAAATATTCAACGGGCAGGAGAAAAATAATTTTTGTAGATTCTAAAATTAAATACACCCTGAGATCTCTAAGGGCCCATCTAGAGATTCAACAAGGCAGGCAATCTTCGGAAGATAAAATGCCAAATAGAATATTTATTAAATAGTAGAGATTAATTAATTAATAACGTTATTTTAATAATGAAGCTGTTAAAAATCAATATCAGTGCATTTTTTATAAAAATAAACTTGTTTCAATTCCATTTGGCATTCAGTTTGAATAATTAGTGCGTCCTTAACGACAACTGAATAGTAAAACAAATAAATAATCGATAATTTCCCAATAAATTATACATTATACACTAGGTTGTGATGGTCTTCGGGAGTCGATAAGTGGCGCCGTATCGATTCCTCGAGAGACATTCTTCGTTTCCATCGACCACGGTTCCAAAAGTTGGGACGCCTGGTCGAATTTTACCGATTTTCTTTGGACTTTCGTACAGGGTGACGATTCCTCAGTTCCCACGGACGAGGGAGCTGCTGTTGAACTGTTATGGACGGTGGTGATTGGTTTACCCTCGTGGAAATACGTGGCCGGTTTTCGAGAGACTGTGAAAGTTGTGGCGGTTGCTTGGGTACTGAAGTGGATGCTCGGAATCTGAAGCAGAAGATAGATTAAATTAGAAGAACTAAGAAGTAAGTTTCATTTTCCTTAATCCATTAGGTCAAGAAAAATAAAAAATATGGGCAAATGGTGGGGTAGTTTTGGTTCATTTGTTTTGGTTTATTTTTGAAACGAAGTTCCTAAATGTAGCCTATGGTTGGAGTGAATTTTTAGAAATGTTCACTCAACAAAAAAACACATTCGCAAATGATTTTGGACATGATTTGTAAAAAAATAGATCGTTTAAAAAATCAATAATAGATTTCATCGATTCAGTTACTCAAAATTCTAATTATTTTCTATTACTTTCTCAAACGGGAATGATAAATGAAGAATATATCCTTAAATAAAAAAATTGAAGATATTACATTATTTATTGATTGATCGCTATTAGAATATACTGAAGAAGATTTTAAATTACTTAAACAAAAATTTCGTAAACTTCAATCAGATACATTTAATTTTTTTTATTAATAATGCTATGAAAATAATTAAATAAACTTAGTAACAATAATTTTACTCAGGTATAAAATGTGGAGTCCTCAGTAATTATTGATACTGCAACAACGAGGATAGCATAAATTAATTTTTTGTTTAATTTAATGAATTTTGGTGAAAACCGCATCAAAATCGATTCATTAATAGCGAAGTTATTATATTTTAAAGTTTCATTAATAATTTTATTAATCTATGGCGCCTATTTAGTGTTATTATTATGTATTTGTTTTTATTTACTTCCGCATTCCTGAGGAGATTCCCTTGAGATCTGAACTAATTTTTGATTGGCCGCTGCCTTGGCGCCATGAGCACTAACCAATGAGGTGTCAGGAGCGCATTAAAACAGAAGAATTTTCAATTGTTGAGTTAGTCACGCGCGCTGCACCGGAGGGTGTACATCGTTGCGCTGAGATTAAGGTTAGAATTACGTAAATACGTGATTTTGACAACAATAACAACTAAATATCGACTTATTATTTATTTGATTGTGTTTTAATAAAAGGATAATGATTATTTTAACGTTAATAATTAATAACTACGTTAATTTCAATAATAAAAATAAATATTTGAAACACTCACATCTTTTTTATCATCATACACATTTAATAATAAAATAATAATGATCCAGGGCAGTACACAACACAACAAAATACTGTATGTACTACAGTTATTTTTCGAGGTAATTGTAAAAATCTAAAAAATGTGTATATTATTTATTACAGGCATCAAAAGCCAATAGATTTAATTTTTGTAGCATAATATAAGGAACTTCGTCTCTGACGGTAATTTTTTATCATTTTGAGTGGACATAGCAGTATTTTACTCTCATCCTTTAATTTTATTTATTCCATACGTTTGAATACATTTTATTAATTCGTCTTGCTCTCCAAAACGTTTATTTCCTGTTTGTAAAAATGGGGAGCAAAAGGAAGTGAAGGATGATTTACCTACAGCAGTAGGTACATGGAATAAATGAAATAAAGAACTGAGATGGGATTTCGTATTGTTGCAGGTGAGGAAATATAGTTACAGGCTTACAGGATATCGATACAAACTCACCCTTACATCCGCATCGTCGCAAGCTCGTCCCCTGCCGCATTTCAGCTCCTGGTATTGGGATATCACACAGAGAAGAGCGTATACCTTGTTACACAACAAAAATATGTAAGTGATTTTGTTTATTATTGAGTAGGTAGGTACTTATTTAATAATACCCAATAAAAAAAGCGTTTTGGTTGTTTTTAAAAGCTCTTGGGTAGGCAAATAAAAATAAAGGGCAATTTAGATATTTGGTAAAACAAGTTATTCTGCTGTCGTAAAAGTCGATCGTTGTTCAGAACGTCGGTCGCCGCCGCAAGTTTTAAATTCGACTTTCCGAGTAGATGTGAAATTGGATGCCTTTGGATGGCAAGTTGTTAAATGAAATGTCGGGACTTGTTTATTGAATTTCCGAATTGACGCTGAATATCTTATACCTACGTCCTCTATTTAGCGATTTTATTATTATAATATAAAAGGGAAACGGACGGGGTGCCTTTGTTTACATTTTCAATATTACCGCAACTATTCTGTTACCTAGGGGCTGTTCATAAAATACGTCACGCTGAAATTAGCTTTTTTTATCCCCTCCCCCCCGGTTTATATATATATTAAATATTACGTCACAAAAACTAAACCCCACCCCCTGAACATGATAAATTTCGATTGATAATATCTACACAAATTTTGATAAGTAGTCAAAAATATTTATTATATTTTCATAATAAAATTTAAATAAATTAATAAATATCTTCTTCTATATCTATATATCGTCATGAAAGTACGGGGGCGTAGGTACTTACATTTAATGTTACAATGAAGAAGTCGAAGGTAAAAAGTATGGCACTCTGAGGATTGATCTTAAGCTAAAACAAAAAGAAATAATTTGTTAAAACCTGTAGAACATATTTTTGAGGTATTTTATTTTCCCATTATCTCGTTTGTCATGGTGTAGCTAATTTTATGTTGTGGTACCTAATGAAAAATTATCTCCATTATCAATTTTAATTATCTACCAGGAGTTTGTTGTGGGAACCGTTTATTTAAACACAACGATGAAATATTGTCCTAAAATATACGTAATAAGCCTTCTTGTAGAAAAACTTGGATCATCAATTTCCATTTCGTGACTTCTTTTTCAATTTACTCTTTCAAGTCCATCATCCGAACAGCCCTTTTGCATCAGATGAAGCGAAACAGTCTCAATCGATTAAAATCACTTTGCTCACAGTATTAGAAAATGTTTTACAAAAAGCACCCTCTCTATAGTATTCTGAGCCAAAAAGTACTCTTTAATATCGTCATCGTCAGCTCGAAAAACATTTTAACTAACAATAAGTATTAGGTACATATTTATTACGATAATTAAATTTGGCCATTTACAGTTACAGTAATTGTCATGAAAATTCTTAATTTAGAACCTTAATAAAGAAAATATTGATATTGTTCACGTTTTTAGCAGCACCAGAAACCACAAGTGTTTCCAATAAAAACAAAATAAATATTGCAAAATTCAATTTCAATTAACAATTCTGATCGAAAAATAACAACCCTAAACATAACGTAAACAAATGGAAATTGGTTTTGGTCTGATGATGGAATTTAAAACTTTGCCAATTAGCTAGCCCAATCCAAAATCGAAACGTTTTGCTTGGTATTTGTTCCTTTTATTTCATGTGCTGTGTACAGTAAGTAGACAAATAATTGTGGTGAGAACTGCATCAAATAACAAATGATATTATATTAGGTATTTGAAAAATGAAATTTAAGGGTTGGTTGGTTGTTTGGTTGCATACCATACCATACCATACCATACCATACCATACCATAACTACTTCAATTATGTTTTCGTATTGATTTAATTTATAATAGACATTATTATTTAATCAGCATAAAAATTGTTTGGCAACTCAATGTGTTTACAAAACAACCAACACCATGCGAATCGATTCTAATTACTTAACAATGATAATAGCTACGGCTAGGTTCGTTTAATTGTTTAGCAAACAAACCAATAAGCCATTACACGATTAAAAAATGAACCAACTAAAGAAAAAATGTAATTTTAACTCTCGAACTTTTACTAAGTACTCGAAAATATCTTGACAACCTGAAGATAGATATTTTTGTTCTAATGATCCCCTTATTTCACTTCTGATGGGATGACTAGAACAGTAAATGTATTTAAATAAGGTGAGAATGGTATCTATTAAAATATGTAAGTATATCAGAACTACTAAGGGCAATTGAGGAATGATTAGGGTAAGAATTTTTGACAATCTGTCATTTATTCAAGAAGGGGTACTTAAATGACAATACAAACAGTGGAAAATGGGGAATTGTTGGAATGTGAATATGTAATGAAAGGGGAGAATGAGAGGGCATACGATTAAGATACAATGGGGGTGTTAATGTAAAAATAGATTAATTTCTTGTATGTCCCTTTGTACCCTTACAATTCACATTAGTTTTTATTCGTGAATTTATTAACTCATTTTAAAGAAAATCTTCCACCTTTTCTAAGGCAATTGTTATAAGTTTCATTCTTTTAAAATTTAGAAAATATAGTCAAACTTCGATAACTAGAAACGTTGATTTCGTCGAATTTAAATCAATTAATCAATAACTCGATATTTCGAAGTTTCTTTGAGTCATATAATGATTCAAGTTATCGAAATTTGACAGTAGGTACTTACAAAAAAATTGCTACCTATAGAAAGCATAGGAAAAATAATAAATTTCCTCAGTGGATTTTAATTAATCATTGTTAGTCATATTATTGGGGAAAATTTCTTCATTTGAGAAATAAAGATGTATTATACAGTGCAGAGGTATCTATTAGTTATATTGGAACATAAAAAGTAAAATTACAACGCTAACATCAATCAGCTTCAGAAACAGCTTGGGGTTGATTTATAAAAGAAATGTTAACGTTTGGGTTGAACGAAAAATAAAACGGAAATCTAATCTTTTAGTTTATTGTAGATAATTTAGAAATTGAGGGCTAAAATCGCCAATTAAAATTACTACTTATATGTTAATTTTTAATTAGGTAGGTAGGTAAAAAAAAAATTATTAAGTGAACTACTAAGTACTTAGATATATCTACAAATGTTTGTTTTTCTAAGAACTCGATTTTGGGAAAAAAATGTATAAAACGATTAAATAGAAAAATATATTTTTTTATCGTTCAAAAATGTAAAACTATTTTTTTCCGGTTCTTGTATTTCTTTTTAAATAAATCCACCCTCAAGCAAATAATTTAAAAAAAATTGCAAAAGGTGCTTATCATTAAAAGACTAGCCGAAGAAGAATTCTTGTTTGCAACATTTAAAATTATTCCGCAATGAAAACAATAAAATTCCATTCAAACAAAAAAAAAAACTTAAGCGATTTTTACAGTGTGTCAATCTATGAATTAAGTTAAGAAACTTCAAATAAAAGTTGTTCCCTATTTTAATATGTATAATAATTTTTAATTTACTGTACAGGGTGTTCGGAAATTGAAATTGCAAAAATAAGTTTATAAGCAGCACTTTTTAACTTGTGGATTTAAGTACCTATTAAATAATAATGATCTTTAAAATTTATTTAAGCTCGATATCGTCAAAATGTAGGTATACGTAAAGTATTGTACAATAACAAAAGATGTGGTATTAAAGTTATTTGTCGGGGATTATAAATTAATTACACCTTCCCTCAACCGAATCAGATGGAACGAATTGTTTTATGTCGCTTATTTCGTGTAGGGAAAACGAGGAAGTGATGGGAACAAACAAATGCGAATAATTTCGTCGGTATTTTGCTAATTAAATAACGGTGATATTCCCTGTTCCAACTCCCTTCCATCCTGCTTATTACTGACGACATTAATTTATCGTATTTACAATACCTCTCTCTATTTTAAATACGTAATGCTCTATAATTAGGAATAACATAAACTCAAATAATTCTAAAGGCATCAGGTAGGTAGGTCACTTTCTCTCTTTAGACGCATTTATTAATTTGGTTATTGATATTTCGTGCCTATATGAATTCAATGTCACATTATTCTCACGTCTGATGAAAATAACTGAATAATTATGATAATTTTGTTCATGAATATGCAATGATCAAACAAAGCCCACCCACGCGCGTGAATGCCCTAAATTACTTTAGTCAACCCTTTATAGCGTTTCGATTTTTTTTTTCTTCTTTTAAAATTGATACCTCGATCAAAAATATTTAAAAAGAAACTATGTATTATGTTGTAGCAACGTACTTAAAATGTCATAATCATGAGCTTTGTATAAAGGTACCTTTACAAGTTTTTGTAATACCTTCAAAGATCTTAAAGGGTTAGATGCTTGACATGGTATCATCCCTGAGGTGAACAGCAAGGGTTGTCGTTTTAAAGTCCATCAAAGAGACGCTTTACGTATCTAATATTAAATTCCTGGAATATCTAGGTACCTACTGCTATCGAATTTTCGTATCGTACATTTGCTAATAGGAATTGGGGTACCTAATACTCGTGACAACCCTTGTATGAAATAAACTGTCTTTGTTTCTTTTGTCATCCCCTTCACGTAGTCTGTTAAATCTTTTACTAGAGTAAAGGTCAAAAGAATTTCTAATTTTCTTATATATAATTACTAATGTTTGACCCTGTCCAAAATTTTTTTATTTTTAAAATCCCAAGTAGTTTTGTGGAGATTCCTAAAATTTTATATTGAGTATAAATTAAATACATACAGTCAAAATTCGAAAACTCAAACTTCAAAAAGTAGAATTTTTGATAACCCGAATTACATTACTCGAAGATAGATATTTTAGCTCTAATGGTAGTCTTTTTAGACTTATGGGGGGAAATATACGAATGATGGTGATACCGGTATCTATGAAAATATGTAAGTAAATCAGAACTACTTGGGGCAATTGAGGGATGATCAGGGCAAGAATTTTTGACAATCTGTTATTTATTCAAGGAAGGGTAGTCATTTACCCTTGAAAATATGAACAGTGGAAAATGGGGGATTGTTGGAATGTGAAAATGTAATGAAGATATAATGGGGGTGTTAATATAAAAATATATGCTCCCCTTGTATCTCTTCGTATCCCTACAATTCTCACTCTTTTTATTCGTAAATTTATTGACTCATTTTAAAGAAAAATCTTCGTCTTTTTCTAAAGCAATTTTTATTGTAAGTTTTAGTCTATTTTAAAAATTTAAATCGAAGATAACATTTAGCGCCAATTTCTATAGGTAAGTCGAATTTTCTGCAACTAAACGTACTTTAAAAAATTAAAAAAGATAACCCTCTGTATATCTATCCATCGATCTGTTTATATACTTGTAACATAAAATAAATACACACAAATACAAATGCGATTTACAAAAAAAAAATGCACATACGTATCTATGTATAATTATTCAATAATTAAAATTAAACAAGTACTGCTGTATTTAGAGAAACTTGTTGTTTTATCATACAAAACCTGAATAGTATCAGAAATCTCAAACTTAAACACTTCTACTAATTTTTTTTATTTATGAATTCGTCGTAAGAAGCGTGAAGTTTGATCTATTTTTCGAATTTTAATCAATAAATAGGTAATTATTATTAATGTCACCTGATTTATTATCAGGTGACTTTGTGAATGTGCATAGGTAGTTAGTTATCATTTTTCTTCATTTTTAAGTTTTTAATTACGTACATATTACCATAATTTATTATTGAAAGTAGTACAAACAACCATTTTATCAAACTGTAATTTTCTATTTTTTTAATTAAAATCCTTTTGATATAATTACTTATTATATTAATATTATTATTATTTTTATATATAATATAGTTACATAAGCGAGAGATAAGCGGCTTCTGACAATGCGCACACCCTACTTCTTGTTCTTCCTTTCATTTCCACGATTATCCATCCATCCATCCAATCATAGAGACTTTTCGTGGTCACGTTACGAGTGAGCGACTGAGCGAGTATCTGTGACCGAGGACGGACGAGACCGACCGAAAGTAATGTCTGTCATGTCATTACCAAAAACCGACAGTAATTAATTACAACTAAATTAAATTACCAGTTCGATTTGTTTCATTTATCTATTAGTTTTGTTACGTGCGATAACATGAGATAGGTAACGAATTACTGAAAGGTGTCGTGAACATTTTTGTTTCCATCTTGGCTTGTGATAATACAATAGTTGCCTAAAGAAAATGCCAACAGAAGACCGGCGGTCGGCCATCTTTTCTGACAGACACATCGCTCTCATCATGTTATCCTGATCCAAACGAAATTTCTGTTGAAAAAATTCTTAGATGATATTATTTGGTATGTAATAATTAATTAATTATTTTTTTATATTGTAGACGATTATTAGTTAAATAATAAGTACTTAAATATTTTGCTGTGTAACGAAATTGAATCAAAAACATTTATTTCTGTTTTGAAAGAGCTACTTAACACCCAATGTAAATTAATTTAGTGACTGACTGCTTGCGTTATGGCAGAAAAGCAAACGACCATAATGATGACGATAAACGAATTTTTCCCTTGTATGAGGGACTTTTACAGCCCTGACGAATTGTTTTACAAAATTAGGGTAGGGTAGCGTTTTCGAAACAATAGAAAAATTCGTGAGCTACACTTAGGTATACAAGGTTTTTCAAGTTGATGGGCTATTAGAAGTATATGAATTAGTAGAAGGAATTAAATTCTGAAACTTGGGCTCATTTGGTTATTGTTTATGCCGCTTCTTTTAAAAATATTTTCAAGTTCGATTTACATCCGGTTATACCGGAAGTCGATACCAACTTTCTTATTTTAAATGGAATGGTATATTTTTTACGCTGAATTCGAATAAAACGTGTAATTCTAAGGTAAGTTTGATAACCAACTTGTACACCACACCTATGACGATCGGTTTCTGAGTTAATTTAATTTATAGAAAAAAAATCGCTACCGCAAGCCAAATTATAAAAAATCATAACTTCCACAAAATACGACTTAGAGTGTTGAAATTTTTACTAGTAATAGCTGAATATTAGTGCTAACGCCTTGACAAAATTGAATTAAATAATTTATACAGGGCGTTCAAAATAAAATTGTAAAATTGAAAAACTTCAATCACGAATTACTTCGTTTTTTTAAATGGCACCTACTATTTTTTATTTTTTCAATCGATTCCTTTTTTTATCCTCTTTCGATCCATATGGATACTTCGTATTTTATTTGAAAATTTTGGAATAATTTTGAATGATTACTTAAAATAGGAAGTATCCATATAGATCGAAAGAGGATAAAAAAAGGAATCGATTGAAAAAATAAAAAATAGTAGGTGCCATTTAAAAAAAAAGGAAGTAATTCGTGTTTGAATTTTTTCAATTTTACAATTTTATTTTGAACGCCCTGTATAAATTATTTAATTCAATTTTGTCAAGGCGTTAGCACTAATATTCAGCTATTACTAGTAAAAATTTCAACACTCTAAGTCGTATTTTGTGGAAGTTATGATTTTTTATAATTTGGCTTGCGGTAGCGATTTTTTTTCTATAAATTAAATTAACTCAGAAACCGATCGTCATAGGTGTGGTGTACAAGTTGGTTATCAAACTTACCTTAGAATTACACGTTTTATTCGAATTCAGCGTAAAAAATATACCATTCCATTTAAAATAAGAAAGTTGGTATCGACTTCCGGTATAACCGGATGTAAATCGAACTTGAAAATATTTTTAAAAGAAGCGGCATAAACAATAACCAAATGAGCCCAAGTTTCAGAATTGAATTCCTTCTACTAATTCATATACTTCTAATAGCCCATCAACTTGAAAAACCCTGTATACTCACTCAATAGTCGTATATATATGCGTATTATGTAGGTTTTCGCCGAGAAATGGAAACAAAACTTTTGTATTAGAATTAATTGAAGGTTTAATTATACGTGACGTAACGTAACGTGGGGCGTGCGTTTGTATGTGGGCCGAATTCTTCAACTTTTAATTAAAACCTCTCAAACCTAAATTTATTTACTGCTTTGGTGGCAGCAAAACCGTGACGTCAAACAAAAGAGAACGATAAATAATCCAATTATAACGATTCCGCTTAATGTAAATAGCACCATTTAAAAATTTGTTTATCACGGCGATTAAAGTTTAATGCAATAGAAAGTTTTCGTCAGCCAATTAATTAATTAATTTAAAATTGTTTCATTTGTAACTAACGTCCAAGTAAAGAAGAAGAACAAAGAGAAGTTTAAACCGGAGGTGCTGTAGACTTTATGACACTCTCAACATTCCTAAAAAGCGCTAGATCTTAATTTATGACGTTTTGTAAAAATGGCGAGAGAACCAAGAGAAGGGTTCCTTCGTTAGGATTAAATTGGAACCGGAACGACGAACAATGGGACTTTCGAATAAATTTATGCGGTGTAGAATTTCTGACCGGGAATTAAATTGAAATATTTCACCATTATTTCCAGCCCTCAATTTATTCCAATTATTTATTTTTGACTAATTATGTAATTATTACAGACAAGGCAAAGAAAATATAGAAAATCGCATCATAAATAGGGGAATAGAGTTGATATTAGGATAGTTATGTAGAATGTTGAATTTAAGAGCTGAAAAAATTCTGGTGCATTAAAATTTTGAGATAACATAAAACTAATTAAAATTTTGAAACGCCAGGCCTTTAAATTAAAATATTTCATTATTAACATCGAGTTTGAATTTATTGGATTAGGTAATTAATTATTACCTACTGATGATGAAACCATTCGTAAGTATCGTAATCCCAAAATTTGAGTGAGATTAGGATACTTATAATTTTTAATGAACAGGGGTCAAATTTTGCCTGGCTCATTAAAGTTTGAAATATCTCACCCCTAGCACAAAATTAATTAAATCCTGACATAGGTACTGGAGCACTAGTTTAAAATCAACGACCTCCTGGTCATTTTCTTTTTCTAGTTTATGTTGTAATTAATGGTCATAATATACAATATTGAGGTACTTTAATACTTTAATATCCTGACCAGTAAGTGCTACCACCATCTTGTTGATTTTACAAGAATAATAAAGAATCTTTTCGGTTTATATTTAATTTTTCTAAAATAGCACTCTAATATGCATCACAATCTCCCATGGGTATTTTAACTTTTTTATGTTTGAGCTCGTGTTTGTTCCTTAGTATTCAGTTATTTTTGTTGACAGAGCTTTTAATTAAAACGTGCTTTCGTTGAAATTTATCGTCGAATTCTTTGTCCAAGACAAACATGTGCATTTTTCACTGTTATCCTGCAAACGAAGCAACATGTGTGTTTGTTTCCATTCAAATTTTTTATTTTTATTTGCTCGTCTACTTAAAGGGACTGTATAGGTATCATATTGCCATGTGTGTGACGTAAAAAATCGAGATCCTTGAGTAAACCATGAATCAAATGGTCTTTGAGGTCCTTTGGGATAGGGGGAGTCCCCTTCTCGCACGTTGCTTTCCAAAATCCGTCGAATTGATATTGATTGAGTGTGAGTGAGTAGTATCAGCAGTCGTAGTAGGTAGTAGGTAGGTACTTAATTTAAAATCGATTTATATCCACCAAACACCAAACGAAACTCAATAAATAATACAAAAACTTTATGTTTTGTGACGACAAACTTACCGTATATTTTACGAACGAATATATACACTGTGAAAGGTCGGCGACTATACAGACGGCCAATGTGACCACCCATGGAATTAGCAGATAGCGTTTATCCTAGAAAAATAAACAAGGAGGGATGCAATTAAGAAAAACGTTTATGGGAAGGGGATTTATGAATATAAGTCTTTTAGGGTGGACTTTATAACACTCGTTAAAGAAGCTTACTGTAATGGAACTTTTTTTATAGGTAGATACTCCATAAACGAAGTTTGCAGGCGAGATTTTTTGGACTTAAGAACCCTTTAATGTTCACCCTTCCCTTTCTTATTTATTAGGTACATTATATAAAGTTTGCTCACCGAAGCACTTTTTTATACCAGCTACTATCGTACAACTCTTTCACTGCACCAATTCCAGTTTTACTTTTCTATTAGGGGCAGAAACTTAAAAATTTGGAACAAATTCAAACACCAATTGAAATTGTATCTCCCTCTAACTAACTAATACGTAATAAATGGGTGCCATCTATAAATTATGTTTCACAAATTTTATGTTTTTTTTAACTCCCTGCCCTTGTCACAGCATTAAAATTTGAGATGTCATACCCTCAATATAAAACTAATTAAAATGGGGTAAAACATTTAGAAATCTTGTAAACCTTATAAATATAGATCCACTTAGTAAATTTTATTATATTAAGTTTTTGTTTACATACAAATTTTGTGTTTGAATATTTGACGTCACAAAGCATTTGCCCCTTTTGTGTGACGTAATTTATGGATGGCCCCTATAAATAAACATTCCTTTGTCTTAACTAACTACTTAATGCAAAATAGCTTTTAAGTAAACTTCAAACTAAATTCTGTTGTGGAAATGTCCGCGTGACGTAACTTATGCCAATCATCTTTAATTTAGAGAATTACTTTTCGAGATCAATACGGTTACGAAGTTGTTGGTTGCTGGAGACCGTTAGATAGTCGATTATTTACGACTTAGCGATTCCATGGCAGTAAACAAAACCCAATAAAATTCTGTTCGACAAAGTTGCTATGTAATGTGTATCGAAGCTATTATCTCGGGTGTGAAATATACCTACTTATATTTTAAAACAGGATGCTCACCTTATAAAGGCCATAGAATAGGATCAGGGATGCTACTATTCCACAGGACGTTACGGTCAATATGACGAACGAAAAAACCAAAGAGGCTGTAACACAAAATAACAATTCGACCAATTTTATTTATTTTTTATGTTGGCAAATCTAACAAAAATGCTTTTTTAAGGCTTCTTATTCCCAATGGTTTAACTTGAGGATGATTACAAAGAGAATAAGAAGCCTTAGTTAAAAAAAAATTGATACTGACATTATTTCTCTTTGGTCACAACTAATTTTATGAGGTTTATTATTTTCAACGTTTCGACAACATATTGAGACGATGTCAATGAAACATTGAGGGCTAGGTGTCTTAATTAGTCCTCTAAAAATTAGTAAAGACATCGATTATTATAAAAAAATCCTTTCTTTATATAATTAAATAAAATAGCAAGGTTGGTATTAAATTATATTGATTTCAATTTAACTTTATAGATTTTGACTTACTTTCTGAAGTGGTGTCAGGATCTATAATACTGTACAGTGGTTCTTCTGTGAAATTGCTTCGTAAGTAGAGAATGTCCTCGTGTAAAGATTTGGAAACCACCCCTGCGTTTAACGAGTAATATAACTGTAACAAAAAAAAAAAAATTAAAAATTCACCCCCTACAGAAATCTATCTTAGGAATTATTGGTTTTTGTTAACTATAGATATAGATGTAGTAAGATACATAATTGATAATCAATTTTGACCTAATTTCTTAAAAAGCAGCACATACACATAGTATTTTGTTGTGTGCTTTACTGGATCATTTTCAATACTCAAATTAAATGTTTTATACAATATTAATTATTTATGGTAAAATAATCATTATCTTTTTATTAAAATATACTCAAATAATAATAAGTCGATATTTAGTTGTTATTTATGTCAAAATTACGTATTTACGTAATTCTAACCTAAATCTTAGCGCAACGATGTACACCCTACGGTGCAGCGCGCGTGACTAACTCAACAATGCACTCCTGGCACCTTATTGGCTGCTGCTCGTGGCGCCAAGGCAACGGCCAATCAGAAATTAGGTCAAGTAACAAAGGAATCTCCTCAGGAATGCGGAAGTAAATATAAACAAATAATAATAACACTAAACAGGCGCCATAGATTAATAAAATGTTAAAATAAGATAACTTCGCTATTAATGAACCGATTTTGATGCGGTTTTCACCAAAATACATTAAATTAAACAAATAATTAATTTATGCTTTGCTAGTTATTGCAATATCAATAATAATTGGTGACGATTTCATATTAAGTATACTTGCATATAATAATTAATAACTACTTTACAAATTTGTATTTCTTATTTTCATCTTCAATTAGAGCTGGTTTTACTTAAAAAAAAGAATAATAATAAGAAAGAGTATGCAATCAGGAACGAAGAAAGTCCTTTACGCCTTTTTTCCACTCTAAATGTAATTTGAAAAAATGATTTTTAAATATTATCATTATCTATAATGTATCATAGAAATTATTGGCTTATGATAACTATAATAACATAGATATTTTTGAGATCCACTACTGCCCTGGACGAAAGATTTTAAATAGCTCATTTAAGCTCAGAATCCTTTTAATTCTATTTTGTCTTTAGGATGTATTTAATTTATTTATCACAGAAAATGATTGTCAACATTTCTTCGCATCTAATGCTCCGTAACGAATTCGTGAAGATTTATTCGAAACTTTTTAACGAAGTTAAACAGTAAAAGAAAGACATCTGACAAATTGTATAACCGACTTTTCGTCTTACCCTTAGGACAAAAAATTTTGCTTCATAAAAAGTGTCTTTTTCTCTTAAATTGTAATCATTTTTTTATGTCAGGAAAATGTTTTTGTTGCCTACAGGCTTCCACTGATGGGATATTTCAAAAGGCATGTTAAAATGTTTCGATCGATAACAGGGCAAAGTGATGAGACAATAAACACCTGAGGTTTAGTGATTTCTGAAAAAAACAACACTTAGATTTTAATGAAAATCGTTTTGGGCTCTTTTACAAAAATATAATATTTTTATATTATTCGTTTATTTAATTTTGGATATTTCTTAACTCTTGTGTGTGTGTGTGTGTGTTAACATCGTCCTCCTGCCCACCCTTAGGCATAAAAATATTCGATTTGATTGTGTGTCCAATATTTCCATCAGACAATTGTTTATATACTTAAAACAGTTTTCCGGAAAGGCCGTAAATCTAGTTTTCCACCGGCGGGCGCGGGCGGCATTTCACCATTCGCCTCGTAAATAACCAATGTCGTGTGTGTTTCTGGCACCCTGCGGACTTGTTTCAAATTACGCGCCCTAAATTAGTCACTTAGTACCAACCCCGTACCACCGAACACAACAAAATTAATTTTGTTTCAAATATTATGGTCTTTGAAATATTTGTATGGGTATTCATCCATGTCTTACATTTTTTTCATAAATTAAATAACTTTTCGTAAATAATAATAATCAATAAAATTAAATATTTAGAAGCTAAAATGCCCACCCTGCCCCTCTGAAGAACAATAAAACGTTTATAAAAATTTAATTTACTTTATTTTCGTATTAGCTACTGTTCATATTTTTATGCTTAAAAGGATTGTTAGGTAATGTAGTGTTTTTACAAAAATCTGCGCTGCTTCAATGTAGGTAGAAACGTTGTGTATAAAGGCAAACAATTTTTCAATTTAAAATGCGACAATACAAACAAGCGGTTAATCGTCTATTTTATGAACAAATTTTAATTTTCGTCGAAATCGTTTTCATTTCATGTACTTCTATTCTTCATTTTGGATAAAGTTAAATTGTAGCATTCATCGATCCGGATATTGTTGTTTATTGTTTTTGATTTTCGACTTGTCCAATAAATTTAACAGATAAGCGCAAATTGTCCATTTAATGATTGTGGAAATACATACAGGGTGTCTCAAAACTTTATGTAAATAGAGCAACCAAAGGTGGCAAAAATGATGACAGAAAAAAAACGTTTTTAGAATCGGTTTTATAATAAATACATTGCAATCAAATTTATTTAGGGATTGGGGTAGTTTTTGCCTCGTCGTATCCTAATAAATTTGATAAGCATGCCAGAACTTACTGCTTCCTTGGGGTAGTTTTCATATCAAATATTATTCAAATGGTGCTATGCATCTTCCAGTTTTTTCAAAAACAAAATCAAATTAATTAATTAAGAATTGTTGATGCAGAAAATATTTTTTTTCCGAAACTGTTGCATATATGGATTTCGGATAAGAGACAGAAAATGAAGCTAAGGCATGTGTACGTCTTAAAAAAAATTGTTAAAGTCATTATTCAACCCTCCAAGAAACTTTAGAACTATTATTATATCTAAGAATAAGGGTAGTTTACATATGTGTCGTATTTTAAGAAAAGAGTAGTAGTTGGTTCCAAGAGCACGTAATTTTGAGACACCCTGTATGTCTAATTCTGTTACGAATTGAGTTTGATCTTCAACGTAGTTACCAACAAGTTGGCAACAAATTAAGAGAAAGTTACGTGTTATACCATAAGTTATCACTGACATTAATGTTATAGAAACTTTGTCTGAACTCTGTACCCTGTACCTTGTATTTTCGTTCGTTTACTTAAATTAAACACGACTAAACAAAATAGGTGCCTATTCCTACTTGAATTTCATCTGACGTGACTTAACACTTTATTAACTTTAGTTCTGTTTCGTTTTTTGCAAAAGCTCGTAACGATTTCGTGAAATCGTGATCTCTTTTTATTACTTTCCTGGTGGTGGTGGTGCTGATGATGCTTTCGTAGAAGCGAAGGTCTGGACAGTAGGAGGGTAGGTATTTTTTTCCCTATTTATCGGTAACTCAAACTGAAAGTGCTATCATTAGTTTGCGTTGCTTTGGGAGTAGTTGAACGTAAAAGGGGATGCCCTAATGGACACCTATTTTTCTACTTTATTCTTTCTATTCACGACAATAATTTCCAACTCTGGTACAAATAATAGCACCCCATTTGTTTCCTTTTTTTTACACGGCGCACACACAAATAATAATAGGTTATATTTGAGGAAATATCTTTTTTTATATAAAATAGTGCCCTTTATCTGTGTAGGCACTCCTCCCTGTAGGTACTTTAAAACTTTTCCAATCAAAAATTTATCTATGCATAAAGGGAAATCGAAATCCACAGAGGTACGAGTAGGTGAGTGGGTAGGGGAAGTGGTACATTTGTATTTGAAAACAGAGGGGTCGCGTCGGTCGTCTATCGTCTATAGATAGATAGCAGTGTTATTAAACGAGAAACCTAATTACCATACAAATTACATTACTTTATTCAAAAAAGTAACCACACGACTTGTTTGTTCTGTTCTCTTCTCATCTCTCTCATTCCCTTCTACCTATTTCCACAATTACAATCACAAAGAGGGTGGGTAAATCTGTGTCTACAAGTATATATATAAAAAAAATACATTATTAATTAATTCAGTTTAAATTATGTTTGTGTTCTCGCAAGAAATTGTCTTTGCTTAGAGACTGACTTTTTAAGCTGCTTTCTAATTAGTTTTGTTTAAGTTGTTGAGCATTGTCGTTAATTATTCTATCCGTATAATTTATACGAGGCAAAGGACAAATTTTAATCCGGGAAAATTTAAAAATCTAAAGTATTAGAAAGAGTACATTTGTGAAGCATTTCAGTAGTTTAAATGTATTATCTGTATATGGGGACGTGTGTGTCGTCGCCCTTTGATGATTTACGATCCGAGAAAAATCTGCAAAACAAATATTTCTTGTGTCGTGTTATACAGAGACAACGATTAATCTTCAAAGGGCGGAAAGAATTATTACAATCGGTCTGCTATACGTTATTTATCACGTTTTCTACACGACTAGGTATTACCTACATACATTTACTGAAAGTATTTTTATTTTTGTATCTACACAAAATATCGAAGTTGTATTGTTCGTGTTTAATGCGAAGGATGGACAGGTCTAGTGCTATTTTGTGTCCATTAAAGGCTCGTGTTGGATGACACATTATAGTAAGTACGAAATTTGAAAAGAATGACTGAAAATGTTTCGCTAATTCTCAGAAAGCTTTTAACCGAACAATAACAGCGTATCTGATTTCTCTTTTTCTTTCACAGGATTTTTTTTTTGTAAATAACTTTGTACGGAATTTATTGATATAACTGAAAATAAAGCTTAATATTAAGATCGTAAGTAATAATAAATTCGTGTTTGTTTTGACATGAAAATTATACGTACGTAAGTATCAAGGAATAATTAAAACAGGAATTTGTATATTACGTATTGTCTAGTCCACGAAGTCCTTGATTGAATTCTTGCGACAATGAGAAACTTAATCAAGTCATTTCACAGTTATTTAATTTGCTATCGGGAACAAGGTCTTAGAAATTCAGTTTCCAATTAATTCAGAACACGTGTCCTGGTCCTGGCACTGATCCTTTAGCTATCGACTATACATCAACACATTATCCATATACAAAGTAAACACTTTTCCATTTATATGTAACTAAGGATACCTTTAGAAGTAAACAGTGGGAGGAAAGACTGTATATTAATTAATATTGGATTTAAAGGATCTGTATTGTAATTTTTTTTTTTGTAAAAAAAAATATGATTTACGTTTCGAATTGAAGAAAATGTGAAAGAATTAGTTAATATATAAATCTTCCATTTTCTAAGCCAATAAGGGGTTGGTTGGTTGCTTAATAATAACTGGCAGTAATAAAAATATGGGCAGTAGTAAAAAAGTAATGGCAATGTTTTAATTTTAAGTTAATCGCCCGTAGAAAAAAGACGCTCTGCGAGTTATCTCTGAACGGCAGACACGCTTTTTATGGGTAATTTTAGATAGATGGATGTCCTGCGCGTCCCATGGAGCAATATAGTATGGCTCTGGGGCGAGACGCGAAAGGTACACTTTATATTATCCTTAATAGCATCGCAAACACAATTTCTTCCTCTATTATCACTCCATTCGTTCAATTAACGGAGGTTACACTCCTTCCCGGTCCTTTAACACAAGCAAGCAGGACAAGGAAGTCGTAAAAATTAAAGGCATGTAGGTAGGTAATGCACTGAAATTCGCTTATAATATATAATATAATAACAATAATAATTGTTGTTGTTGTTTTTGTTAAAAATCGTTTTATTTTGTAATTTGTGGTGTTGAGTTGACCCCCTACCCTTCTCCCCCCATTCGCCCACTTGTCCCAGTTTTACTTTAAGCTGTTGTCGTAAATTCGTGTTCCAGTTTTGTTTTATGTCCGCCCTACACAACAATATCAGCGTTACTGGAAACGTATTATGGTAGATAGAATCCCGGTCGACTTAAGTCGAGAAAGAGTTGCATTGAAAAGACAATGGGGAGCTTTTGACTTTGTAAAGAGCTTTCTTTAGTAGCTTCAATCCTTCATGCCAGCTCGCCGGTTCACACACTACTTTAAAAGGCGCTTTGTAACCGAGAAACGCCGCGCCGGTGTAACATAATATTTAGTCTCGAGTACCTACGTACAAAATTTCTTATTAGTGGTACAATAAATAATAGGTTAATAAAAACAGGGTAGTAGGTATACAGATAAGTAGTAACGTTTTAAAGTTCGTTTAATGACCGCAAACAGCGTAACAACCGCCATCTGTTGAGATTGATTGAGTTGTTCGCTGTATCTCCGGAAGTGCTGGTTGGATTTTCGAAATTATTTTTTCATCTGAAAGCTCATTTTCTGGTATACGTTTTAACACACTGTTCAGGTTATAGAAGTTTGTCTGATATCTTTATATAGGCAATAAAAATAATATGTATTTCTCATAGTTGATGCCATTAGAATCAATTTAGTTTAACTTTATTTGCCCTGTAGTAAATTAGGTTAAATAAAGTAGAATTTCGCTCGTAATATTTTAATGTAAGGTGTACAGATCTCGAAAACTTGCAGACTTATGTTAACAACAAAGAGCTATTTTCGTCAAAAAGAAATAAACAAGACTGCTCTAAATGTGTTTTATCGTTCGGTGCCTTTATGAATCAAAATTTTTCGTTCCAACTGCCTTAAACTATTAGATAATGTAGATATCCTTTTTTATATCTTTGCAGTAGGTATGTAAATTTTTGTATATAAAAGGAAACCATTAAATCTTAAGAAAAAATGGATTTTTCTGCGTGGATAGTTACAATAGATATTACCTATTGGCAGCGTGCAAAGTCATGGTAGGGGAGAGTGGCGCTGATTGTCGTTTTAACACGTAGTCTTATAGAAATGTCCGCTTTTTTCGCGGACGGTGGCCACTGAACTATTTTCAATCCATAAGATTAAACATTAAAAGTCCCACTTTTTGGGGGCAGCACCTGTCTTGCACTCTGCCTATAGGGTATGTATGTTACATAACACAGTACATTACATTAACGATGTTGTTATTGAAGCACTTCTCTTGTTAAGGATACATACGACTTTTGTAGACAACAAATAGAAAACCTGCTATTGTATAAATATCTGGAAAAACATCACGGTAAATGTTGAGCCATCTAAAGCTGAGTATCAATATCATTTTCCACAAGGATAAGGTCCTTTTGCAAGAAAATGGAAAATAACTGTAAATGATATAGGGCATATAGGCAAATGACATGACTAAAATAAATTTGGTTCTTCCTAAAACCACTTCTTAAGTTGCCAATTTGTCTACCAAAAAAAGTTGTTGAACTGAATAGAGGGTTTATTAAAATTTCGATACTTTATTTCTGAAGCAACAAAATTGAGAATTACGTTATTAAAGGGAGAATTAAAGATTCTCTAAACAAAAAGCTTTCAAAGTTCTAAGAAACTTTTATTATTAAATTTAATAAACAAAAAAAGTTTGGGCCTATTAAAAATTTAAACTTACCTATTAGTAGACGGTAAAATTTCGTTATAAAAAGTTAATTAAAAACAATTTTTAGAAATGGGTGTCACAAAGACTCCTCAGGTGCCTTAAAGTGTCCAAATTTTAATTGGAATCTATACAAATTTAGTAAAAATTAAGTACAAATATTCTCAGAATAATTTGTCGTCCCTTCCAGAAAATTAATAAGTAGATATAAAATTAGTTGAAGATACATTTTATATTTGTGGCAGAAATAAAATAAAAAGAAGCTGATACAGCATAGGCGGCTGATGATTTATTTGGCAAAAACATAAAATAACTTGATTAGTCTTTCAGTATCTAAAATTAACTTTTTCCAGGTCCCAACTTCAAACACTCTTCTTATTTTTTTAACGTAATAATATTGATCAAAACCAACGAAAATAAGAAATGAGAAAGAAATATCTTTTAATAACCAACTCAAGTTAGTTTAGTTATTATAACAAATATTTTAACTTCAGAGGCCACATAACTCACGTAACCTTTAGTTATTAGGATGGAATGTTTTCTAAACCCTTTTTTTTTTTTCAATAGGTATATGTATATTGTGTATTTTTACACGAAAAAACAGGGAGGAAAATAAAATTTTCATTTTAGTTAGTCTTCAAGTTCAACATGGCCAATTTTATAAATGACCTTTAATTATATTTACGTATGTAGTATGAGATAGTAAAATCGCTTTCAATTTGGCAATGTTCCTGTGTTCCGACCCTACAATGTCCCTGGGCATTCAAAATTAACCCTGGGACTCGAATTGAATTAGACGTTTAATTTCTACATGTACCTATTAAAACTACCCTTTGAACGAACCATTCTGGCCTTTCCTCAATATCTAATCATCTACTTTAATTTGAAAGTATTTGCGTCAGCGGATCAGGAAAAACTTTAATTTGTGATTGCCCTTTTTAACTTTTCTTACGTTGCGTTGGAACTTTTCTTATTATTTCAAGAATCCTTTCAACATCGCTCACCGTAAGTAAATTGTAGAGGTGTTTCAGAATCCCACGAGCTAATGTTTAAAATTAGGGGTTGTACGTTTTAAATGAATTAATGTAAGTACGTACGTTTTCATTTAGTGCATAGTTTCCTCCCTAAAACCGAAACGTGGTCCTGCGTGTTCTCAAATGATGAAAATAAATTTTCCGAGTTGTTAACGGTCGTGAGAACCTCTTGGGGAATTAGGAGAAACAAGTTTGCCTCTTAATATTACGTAGAGTACATTATTATGTAAGTAGGTGAGAAAGGAGAAGAACTACTATCCCGGAAATATCTTTTTACATAATTAATAATTAAATTAATTTGACGAAATTAAAAAATCTACAAACTTAAAGGATATGTAGTAGGGATTATTGATAATTAAAGTTTCTTCAAGTGTAAGCACTTCAAAGGACCGAGATGAGTGAGAGAAAACCTTTGATCATTCTTACTCTCAACTTTCTACCCCTTAATCAATGTGGAACGAAAAAGGACTCACATCATTGTGTTCTTATTTAATTAATTTTCTTTGGGCCAAAAATATTTAAAACTTTAAACAATTATTTTAAATTTTTAAAACTATTTTTTAACACCCCCTTTTGTACACTAAAAAGGGGAAAGGGGAAATTAAACCCTTTTTAAATTTTCAAAAAAACAAATTTTTACTTAAAATTAATTAAAAATTTTTTTTTAAAATTCCAATTTTGGGCTTTTTCAAAATTTTTAATTATGGGGCAGATGTTTCTTCAATAACTGTTTTTCGGTCCAAAGATGTTTCCCGTTATAGAATAATTTCCCATGCTTTCGGGAAGGGCCCGGAAATCGGTGTGTTAATTTTTCCCCAAAAATAGTAACAATTTAGATAGGTACCCCGATTTTCGTAGGAAATTTTTAAATTGGTTAAAACCGTCGCCGAACTAAGAATTTTAAAAAATCTTTAAGTTGAAAAAATCAAAAGTTTTCCAATGTGAAGTGTATAGCATGTTAGTGATAACAAGTACATGCCACAAATTGTTATCGCACACACGTACTGTGCCACTGGTCGCTACATTATTAATTAATATTTACTTAGGACCAACAAAACGTGTAAATAAATCTACCAATCAATGTTCAGACGTGTAGGGGGTAAAAAAAAGCTAATTTTAGCGTGACGTATTTTATGAACAGCCCCATCGTATGTACACATAAAAAAGGGGGAAAAGGGTGAATTAAGCATTTTAGAAGAATCAAATCGTAGCCTGACGAAACGAAACAAATTTCTAGTGTCTACAAAATAAAAGTTAATTGAAAATTGAGGTGTTTTTATTCTAATTTCCTGTAAGTTTTTTTTTGGTCTTATCAGGAGTATTTCCCCTATTTATTATGGGCAATGTTTCAGTTACGAATAAGCATAAGTTGAGTTATTATTTTAAGAGCTACTGTTTCCAGTTACTAGAAGTAATTTCCGAGTTGCGTTCCTCGGGAACGGATTCCCGGAGACGACTCGGTCGTTTAATGGCTTTCCTGTTAGAAAATAGTGAACAAGTTGTAGTAGGTAGGTACTTACTTTGGTACGTAGGCAAACTTTTAAGTGGATGGATAGAATAAGAACCCGTAACGTAACCGAACTAAGAACTTTAATACAGACAGGAACTGATCAAATATTAAGTTAGTAAATAATTAATTAATTGCTTTAACATCAAAATGTGAATTATTGATATCGCGATGTTGTTTCGAATGAACAATTCAGCAAAAAAAAAAAAAAAAAAAAAGAGATAGAAAAATGTAGGTCGAAACCTTTTTCTTCTTACATTTGTTACTTTTTACCTGCGTCCTCAGTCTGTAGGAGGCAATATACGTACAATACATAAGGAAACTGAGAGCTCTCTTATGTAAGAAAAGTCATTTAAAGGAGGTGTTTGTATGGTGTATACGGCTTTCAAAGGACCTGCAATTTTGTTTAAATTCAATTTTCTTCAGGGCACAAATTGTCGCCATTATTTTTCGAAATATTCGTCATTAAAAATGTTACAACTGAAAAAGAAAAATGAAAAACCATAACTACATTTTTTTATTGGTCATCAACTATGAAAAATACGTGTAATTATTACTTAATAAATCGAACTGTCTTTGTTCCTTGTATCAATCATCCCCTTTATGTAGTCTGTTAAATTATTTAGTGGATGATATAAAAAAAATTATTCAGCAACTAATGTCTTTTGAGAGTAACATTTTTTTTAATTACCTGAAACTAGTTAGTTAGAGTAAAGGCCAAAATAATTTATAATTTTTTAATACAAATGTTTGATCCTGTCCAAAAATTTTAAATTCCTTAATTTTAATTCATATTTAATTTTGTTGGTAATAAATAAATTAAATCCAGTCAAAATTCGACAACTCGAACTCCAATAAGTCGAATTTTTGATAACTCGAACACTCGAATACTATATCTAGATAATGGTCCCTTTCTTAACGTGTAGGTTGCTGATAAGAAGGGTAAATGTATGTGTAAGAATTTGTAAATCAGAACTAGGGCAATTGAGGGACGATCAGGGGGTAAATGACAATATGAACATTGGAAAATGGGGGATGGCTGGAAAGTGAATGTGTATATGAAAGGGGAGAAAAAGAGGTCATATGTTTAGGATACAAATGGGGGTGTTAGGGTAAAAATAGATGCGTCCCTTGTATGTCTTCGTACCCCTAAAATTCTCACTCCTTTTCATTCGTGAATTTATCAACTCATTTTAAAGAAAATCTTCGCCCTGTGCTTCGATAAGTCGAATTTTCTGGGGGAATCCCTTAATAATTAATATACGATTTTAACGTCTTTTTACTAGCAGTAGATACTATGCAATTACATAAGCAGTGAGGCGGTTCAGTTTCTACGATTATTTATTTTTTATCAAAACGTACTTGATTTTTATTTGTACATATACCTATACCTATATACAGGAGAAAATATCTATTTCATTTTGACTGTAGAAGGAAATTATGTTTTCTTTATTCTTTTAGGAAACGCAGCAAATTTTAGCGAGTTTTAAATAGCATATTACATACCTCATAAAGTAGTTGTTTAGGTATATATTTCAGAGGAAATTTATAAGTTTATTTTTAGTGCTTCTAGTGCTTTGAGAATGGAGCCATTGCACATACGTATGTACATAATTATGCATTACGAAAAACGTTTAGTTAGAAAATGTCGAATAATACATAGAATATGATGTTTTCCAAAGCACAATTCACATCAATCATTTTGAATACTCTATTAAATCAAATGTCCTTCTGAGAACATTTTTCTTTGATCATTTGGTGGTAGATTGCTTTAACTCGAAATGGAATTCAAATAAATACGTAATAAAAAAATGGGAATTTCTTTTTAGGAACAAAAATACTTATATATAAGTATTTTGTTAGATTTTTCTCTGACTCGGTTTTAATAACTACGCTTTTCCTGCGAACTCTATCATGTGAAAAAAAGACCGGAGTCAATCCCCAGCCCTTAAAGCAAAACCAATAATGCGGTATCCCAAGGGTTAAAGGATATATTGAGTTTTATCGGGCCTTCTGCTTTTGTCTTAGTGCGCATTCGGCTCATCATAATGAAAGTGTCTAAGTGGTCAGTCGTTTATTTGAAGTTCCTATCGGGAAGAGACTCGGGGCAGTTTGCTTTTCATTATTACATTTATATGTACGTATATATATAAATCCAACCCCAAACCATTTATTCAATATCACATACTTTATGAAGAACTCTGGTAAACAAACGTACGATTAACGAATTTGGAACGCATACTGTCAGAAATACAATATTAATTTGATATTTATCTACTCAAAATAAAAAAATGTGAACTATTATGTACCTACAGGATGTCTCAAAACTTTATGTAAATAGGCAAAAATGATGAGAGAGAAAAAAAAAACGTTTTTAGAATCGGTTTTATACATACATTGCAATCAAATTTATTTAAGGATTGGGGTAGTTTTTGCCCTCGTCGTATCCTAATAAATTTGATAAGCATGCCAGAAACTTACTGCTTCCATAGGGGTAGTTTTCATATAAAATATTATTCAAATGGTGCCATGCATTTTGCAGTTTTTTCAAAAACAAAATCAAATTAATTATTAAGAATTGTTGATGCAGAAAATATTTTTTTTCCGAAACTGTTGCATGTACGGATTTCTGATAAGAGACAGAAAATGATGTTAAGGCATGTACACTTCTTAAAAAAAATTGTTAAAGTCATTATTCAACCCTCCAAGAAACTTAAGTACAATTATATCTAACGATAGGGGTAGTCGTATTTAAAGGAAATTGATTTATGTAGTTCATAAATTTCTATATACCAAATTTTATAAAAAATTGTACATAATCACCTTGCCGTCCCCTCATGGCTAAACGAAGTAATTCGGTATAAATCGACTGTGGTTGCTTTGCTCGGAATTTTGAGACACCCTGTATATGTAGGTTAGACCAGTAGAAGTATCACATAGCCAGTAATCCTAAACGATTCATTAAAATTATTTTCATACATACATAGATAATTAACCGCCATTCATTAGTATTTCATTAATTTGCAGGTATCTTAAAATTCATGGCACAAAAGTGCCGTTTAATTGCATTTCTCGATACCAATGAGACCCTACAGAGACTTGGCACTTACGTTAATGAAATTTCTGATTGAACCCACAGGTATACTATACTACCCACTGACTAATACCCGCGGCATAGGTATATACCATATATGTACTATCAATTCAGTTGCATGCCATTTTATATACCCACACCCCTTCTTGCATTGATATGTAGTAGATATATAGATATTATAAATTGAAAATAGTGTGCTTTGACGAAGGTCTCCTCCAATGCCATCCTCAAAAGCACAAAGGATCATGTGTGCTCTTCAATCGAGCCCTTTGACAGGTTAATTAAGTTCCCCGTAGCTTCTTCGTATTGTATGTTATGTATATTAGGTAGTAGCCCCAAGTAACCTCAAAGGGATGACTAAATCTTATAATAAAAGAATGGAAAATGAAGCACTGAAAAAAGGATATTATCAACTGTATCTGTTTATCTATCTACAAAAAATATGCATATATACATAACTAGGTATATGTATTATTATGTTATTAAATAACCAGAAGATTCGAGTTATAGAACTTCGACTGTAATTAATAATTTCGTAAGAAAATTGTCAACACTTAGAGGGCTTGTTTTGGTAATTTATGACGTTATTGTTAAATATAAAATATGAATACTTACCAAAGTATAAATTCCACTTGCAAAACTCCCTTTTCTTACGGACCTCCAGCAGCAACACGAATGGAGAATGGCCATTTTAAATAACACAAAATGTCCTCTTAAGATACGATGAAATATATAGTAGATATTGTGACACCTGAGACACTCATATTTAAATAGTTTTATTATTTTTTATTTTACATTATCACACCCCGTCATATTTGACGAAAAACAACCAGTCTATTTGTTATTAGGGAATCTTGTAAACAAACAAAATATACGACTAAATTTTACATTAGAATATTGTGTGTCAAAGGTCAATAGGTTTAAGGGGCCGTAGGGAGAAGCACTTGATTTTTTAACTTTTTGAAAAGTCACAATAAAAAACACTTACACAAAAGTCTACTGATTGAAAAACACAATCTGAACTTCTACAGAATTCTTAGAAACCCTCGTAGGGTAATAATAATGTACCTACCTACCCTTATATATTATGATCGATCATCTTTTACCCATACAATATACAATATACAATATACAAAGATCGACCTTGACCATAACAGGGGTGTTGTTATAAACCCTTTCTTATATAGGTAGGTTGTGAATAGTGGCAGTAAAACGCAAAACTGTGTCGTATGGGGTGGTATTGTGTATAGGTACGTATGTAAGGTATGTTTGGCGTCGGTGACATTCCGGGAAAGTTGTTACCGTGAAAATCACATTATTAGTTAACCGCAAGGTTCTCGCAACGACTTGATCTCACCATTATCATTATCGGGGCGGAAAATTCGCGTGAGGGTAAATGAATTTATTTCGCTGTATTATACGGAGAGACGACGTACGTGTAGGTATGCATGCGCTCATTAAACGTTAACGTTCGACAATAATATTTAGCCCTTTTGCGCGCCTTATTCTCGTCATCAAATCTAACGTAATAACAAAATAATTCGGTGGGGTTGACTTTTACACACGTAACATACAATTCGGCGCCCTCGACGACTATGAAGACAATATCGGGGGAATTTACCCTGTTTGTTATTATGTACCTACATACTAATTACGACACGGGTGGTGGAGTGGGGTCTTTATTATTTCCGGTCACGAGGAAGGACGACAGGTTGACCTAAAGACATGGTCATTGGATATACAGGGTGTCTCAAATCAAATCAAATCAAATTTATTATAGAGGGGTTTTCAAGTTGATGGGCTATTAGAAGTATATGAATTAGTAGAAGGAATTCAATTCTGAAACTTGGGCTCATTTGGTTATTGTTTATGCCGCTTCTTTTAAAAATATTTTCAAGTTCGTTTTACATCCGGTTATACCAGAAGTCGATACCAACTTTGTTATTTTAAATGGAATGGTATATTTTTTACGCTGAATTCGAATAAAACGTGTAATTATAAGGTGTTTGATAACCAACTTGTACACCTATGACGATCGGTTTCTGAGTTAATTTAATTTATAGAAAAAAATATTGTGATCGCAACCCAAATTATAAAAAATCATAACTTCCACAAAATACGACTTAGAGTGTTGAAATTTTTACTAGTAATAGCTGAATATTAGTGCTAACGTCTTGACAAAATTGAATTAAATAATTTATACAGGGCGTTCAAAATAAAATTCTAAAATTGAAAAACTTCAAACACGAATTACTTCGTTTTTTCAAATGGCACCTACTATTTTTTATTTTTTTCAATCGATTCCTTTTTTTATCTTCTTTCGATCTATATGGATACTTCCTATTTTATTTGAAAATTTTGGAATAATTTTGAATTATTACTTAAAATAGGAAGTATCCATATGGATCGAAAGAAGATAAAAAAAGGAATCGATTGAAAAAAATAAAAAATAGTAGGTGCCATTTGAAAAAACGAAGTAATTCGTGATTTTAAGTTTTTCAATTTTACAATTTTATTTTGAACGCCCTGTATAAATTATTTAATTCAATTTTGTCAAGGCGTTACCACTAATATTCAGCTATTACTAGTAAAAATTTCAACACTCTAAGTCGTATTTTGTGGAAGTTATGATTTTTTATAATTTGGATTGCGGTAGCGATTTTTTTTCTATAAATTAAATTAACTCAGAAACCGATCGTCCCGAGGTGTAGGTACAAGTTGGTTATCAAACTTACCTTAGAATTACACGTTTTATTCGAATTCAGCGTAAAAAATATACCATTCCATTTAAAATAACAAAGTTGGTATCGACTTCCGGTATAACCGGATGTAAATCGAACTTGAAAATATTTTTAAAAGAAGCGGCATAAACAATAACCAAATGAGCCCAAGTTTCAGAATTGAATTCCTTCTACTAATTCATATACTTCTAATAGCCCATCAACTTGAAAAACCCTGTATATGGCTGGGGACAAAAACTATGACAGGTTTATTTGTCTAAAAATGTTGGTTGCAAAAAATATTTTTTTTTTCTCCAAAACTGTTGCACATAAAGTTTTTCAGTAAGACAGAAAATGAAGCTAAGACATGTATCCTTAAAAAAAATTGTTAAAGTTATTATTCAACCCTCCAAGAAAATTTAGAACAGTTATAATAAGGATAGGGGTAGTTTATATCGTTGTCTTATTCTATTTACACCAAGTTTCGAAATACCCTGTACCTGTATAAACATTTAGACACATATTTATGGGAATGTCTTATCTAAAATTATTTCGTGGGGTGGTAATCATTGTACTTACTATCAACCCCCTGATCTATCCATTACAATAATGGAAGCGTATTAACTTCAAGTGCAATATGATTTGGTTTAACATCTGATATATTATATTATATAAGGGTGTAGCACTTGGGGCGTGTGTGTATTCACTCAATTACTCTGAATGGAGTGTGGTTTACCGCCAGGAACAGAACTAATTAAACAATACATTAGTTAGGGTAGTCGTCGCAATTATCTACCATATATCCATGCCATGAATATTTGACGTAAAGTCAGTGGAGCAATGTAAATGCTATGGAGTACCTTCAGGCCAACCTAACCATCATCATATAACAGTTAGGTATATTAGATAGGTACATTGTTGTTGAACGGCAGGAAAATTAAAAAAAAAAGGTATTGGTGCTTTTTTAATTAAGTATTTAAAATTAAATTTACAACATTCAAGTTTGTTGAATCTCACATCAGTTATGTGACATATTTTGCAGAATCCCTGCTTTCACGTCGATGGATCTTACAGTCCATTTTTTTTTTTCATTTCAAGGCGCCTTTTCCATTTTTTTTTTGTATTCCTGTCATGCAGAGAAGTAACAATCACCAAACAAAATTCTTATATATAATATAAAAGTACCTAGATATAAAAAAGCTCTCTCTCGAACGAAGAAAACTTGGCGGAAAAAATATAATACATATATATGGTATAAGTCTGGCTGTAGTAGGTAATGCGATTATAAGTACTTCCAGTGATTTTGTTCCCTTATTCCATAACGAAAGTTGTTATCCTTCCTAAATCCTTGTCGCTCGAATTTGTGTATGGTAGGTAATCCGTCTAACACGGTCTACAGGTCTCCACCAACTTTACGGTCCACGGGCAACTTCTTGTAAATATACACACGCATTTATGTACACTGTTCATATATATGTAGTTAAGTTTTTAGCTTAGCTTTTCCATGACGAAGTCGTACACTAATCCGATTAACAGTTCAAATTTTTCTAAGCACCAACATAAATATTTTCTGCAACAAAATCCTTCGAATTGTCAACAATTATCGTAGTAACTAAACCGGAAGGTACAAAAAATTAATTTTTACATACCATACATATTATAAGGACCTATTGACCTTTTGAACGCAACTATTTATAATATTATGTATCTATAATTGTCACAGCTACTTACAGGGGTGCATATTAGTCATATATTTTGTAAACACACTCAATTAATATTTAATATATAACACGACCGACGATGATAACAACGACAAGGTGAAAAAAAAAATGATAAAAAAAAAGCGGTTATTATTTTCGATAATGTTTTTGAAACACGTGGTTGAATTGGGAGCAGGGAAAATCGCGATGCAAGCTACGGAAAAGAGGGAAGCACACTGGCAAGAGTTTTCCGTCTAAAACGTCGCGACGCCCGGCGTCGTCGTCGTTTAGCAACAATCCGTTTAAAAGGCCATGCGCACCGAAAACACACAACGAGTGAGTATATAATTGCGAATACCTCCACCAGTAATAGTGGGTAGGTAATTAACTATGGGTAATTAGGGTCTTAATCGCAACTAAATCGATTTTACTTCTTTACGGTTTAAAATGCGAAATTTAACAAGATTTATGAATATTTTTACAGTGAGGATCTTCAAAATAATTAAATATCTATTACCATCAACATTTTTATCATTTTTCTGTAGGTATTTAAAGTTGACCCCAAGTGTTGCACTGTAAATTATAAAGAGTGCACAATAGATTTACAGTCGAGCTTCGATAACTCGAAAAAAGAAACGTTAAAATCGTATGTCATTAACGGATTCCCCCAGAAAATTCGACTTATTGAAGTATTTTTAACGCAATTGTATTTTTTACAGTCATATAGTTAGGGAATAAAGACAAAAAAAAAGGTCAAGGATTTTTATATGAAATTTCCTTTTGTGGTTCATGCAAAAATCTAGCTTTCCCCTACTTTTTCTGATGTGCAATGCCTCTATTCGTCGTATTATCAAATCACAGCCTGAAATTAATGAATGAAAACTATTACTAATAATCCTGAGTACGGACCTGTTCTGTTATTATATTTCAATAAAACGACCCTTTACAACTATTTGTAATAATTTATGTATCTCTTCATTATTAAAAGAAATTGTTTGCAATTACAAATAACGTTAAAGATATACTTTTATTAAAATATGAGAAATAACAGGACCGTACTTAATAATATTAAAAGAAAAAACGAGTGGTTGTTACATTTCAAAGTCACCTGTTTTATTAACTGTAAAAAATCGAAAAATTAACTTTTGTGCATTTTACTTTCAAATCGTTTCTCATAGTTGATGTTACTGTGAAGTTTTAATAAAATTCTTTACTTCATTTTGACCTTTTGACATTTTAAATCCAATATTAATTTTGTATTTAGTTTCAAACGATTTTAATTGCTTAGGTACTAATTAATTTGCTCATTGCAATCGTCAGCATTGTTATGGTCTCGATTTTTCTACTCTGGTATCATTTTAGCTTGCATGCAAATGATTTATTGAGCAGCATTTTTTATTGATTTCCAATCAGTCAACGCCAAGCACAGTACGTAACGTAATATATTATAAATATGTGTATCAATTCCTGGCTCTTAAAGCCTTTAAAAATACATTATTTTCCCCATAAATCATTTACATATTACAGAAAAAAAAGAAACCGAAAAATGTTGTCTCTATTATCTACACGATAATTTATTAGTTTTGTAATTTTCTTGCAAGGTCGTATGTCGTATAGGTGCTTTTATGTTAGAATAATAGATACATATATGTATCTATGGTATGAGGAAAAAAATAAGTAAGATAAGTGTTTCGGATTCAGTTACATTACATCGACTGTAGCATGTAGCGTTCATTGGTGATACGTACCTATGTGACAGGAAGAAATTCGTGATTCACTTTCGAAATTCAAAATTTATTTGCCCCGTCGAATTTCAAAAGCAAATCGCACGTTTCACTAAACCGTATCGTACACCAGCAACAGCATCGAGCAGCTTCCCATCCATAAAACATGAGAATTTCTTCGACGTAAATACTAAAATGTATACTACGAGTATATTATATCATGGTGTCGTGGGCGTCGTTATTTGAATACGTCGAAATGACGATAGCCACCGATACAGTTCATAAGTAAGTAGGTGAGTAAGTAGGTAAATTAAAAGTCGTTTTTCATTCACGATATGATAGACTTTATCAGACGTTTCACTCAAATTACCTGTCCGATAAATTGATACGTTCACGTCAGGATTAATTATTGATCGTTATTAATTTAGAAACTTTCGTCTCATCTCTCGTCAATATATCCTATCTCAAAATTAATCATCAATCAATCCAATCAAACCCACAAAGGAGCTTAATTCGTTAACAATTACGATTGTTTATTAATTAATTAATTGATTAACTAACGATGTTTACAGGGGGGGGGGTTAGATAAAGATAAGTCATAAATGTATGAGTGTCTTCTCATAAGCAGGCCAGTTGTTGTTATATTCATTATTTATTAATTAAGTGTGTTTACAAAATATGCGATTAACATGGTCAAATGTAAATAGATCAAACTAAATTTGTGACAATTGGGATATTATCTATTAAAATAGTTGTATTTAGTATTTAACGTTCAAAAGGTCACTAGGTCAGAATGAAATCGCCCCTAATAATTAATATCTATGGTATGTAAAATCCTTTGTACCTTGTGGTCGTCCTGTTATCCTTTACGATTAAGGATAATTGTATGTATGTACTTTTTTGCTAGTGCAATTCTTTATATTATTATTTTATTGGAGCATTGCGATTAATCCAAAGAAAATTCAAAAATTGCAAATGTTTAAACATCTATTCGTATATATAAGAAAGAACGAATAACTTTTTTTGGAACCGTTTTCAATATTGTATTCTTTGAAACTTACTTTATTATATATACAGGATTTTTCAGGTTGATGGGCTATTAGAAGTATATGAATTAGTAGAAGGAATTCAATTCTGAAACTTGGGCTCATTTGGTTATTGTTTATGCCGCTTCTTTTAAAAATATTTTCAAGTTCGATTTACATCCGGTTATACCGGAAGTCGATACCAACTTTCTTATTTTAAATGGAATGGTATATTTTTTACGCTGAATTCGAATAAAACGTGTAATTTTAAGGTAAGTTTGATAACCAACTTGTACACCTATGACGATCGGTTTCTGAGTTAATTTAATTTATAGAAAAAAAATCGTATCGCAACCCAAATTATAAAAAATCATAACTTCCACAAAATACGACTTAGAGTGTTGAAATTTTTACTAGTAATAGCTGAATATTAGTGCTAACGCCTTGACAAAATTGAATTAAATAATTTATACAGGGCGTTCAAACTAAAATACTAAAATTTAAAAACTTCAAACACGATTTACTTCGTTTTTCCAAATGGCACCTACTATTTTGTATTTTTTCAATCGATTCCTTTTTTTATCCTCTTTCGATCTATATGGATACTTCCTATTTTAAGTATTGAAAATTATTCCAAAATTTTCAAATAAAATAGGAAGTATCCATATAGATCGAAAGAGGATAAAAAAAGGAATCGATTGAAAAAATAAAAAATAGTAGGTGCCATTTGAAAAAACGAAGTAATTCGTGTTTGAAGTTTTTCAATTTTAGAATTTTATTTTGAACGCCCTGTATAAATTATTTAATTCAATTTTGTCAAGGCGTTAGCACTAATATTCAGCTATTACTAGTAAAAATTTCAACACTCTAAGTCGTATTTTGTGGAAGTTATGATTTTTTATAATTTGGGTTGCGGTAGCGATTTTTTTTTCTATAAATTAAATTAACTCAGAAACCGATCGTCATAGGTGTACAAAGTTGGTTATCAAACTTACCTTAGAATTACACGTTTTATTCGAATTCAGCGTAAAAAATATACCATTCCATTTAAAATAACAAAGTTGGTATCGACTTCCGGTATAACCGGATGTAAATCGAACTTGAAAATATTTATAAAAGAAGCGGCATAAACAATAACCAAATGAGCCCAAGTTTCAGAATTGAATTCCTTCTACTAATTCATATACTTCTAATAGCCCATCAACTTGAAAAACCCTGTATATAATATACATGTAGCATACTCGTGTTGCTGCTGAAAATATGTACGTCAAAAAATTTAATTACTTTCTGGCTTTTAACATGTTAAGATTTTGAAATTTTCTGTAAATTCGTTTTTGGCGATTGTAAATTTGTAAACCAATTTACAGTTTCATAAAAATAAACGTTCAAAACAAATGTAACTGTTAAATTGTATACGTAGATATTTAATTATTTTAACGAAAACTGTTTTGTTTACAAAACCAAAAATAGTTTATTTTATTGGCCACAAATACAGAAAACTAGAAAATCAATAGTACGAAACAAAATAGAGGTACATAATTGAAGAAGATTGAACGTCATTACCTAAAGTAATTTTGTGTAATTTATATAACAACGAACGAATATAATTGTACTTATATTAGGCAAATAATTATAGTAAATAATGCTCGTGACAAGTTAATGATTTAACGAATTAAACGATTTAAATTTCTTTTATTTAAAATATTTCGTAACAACACAAATAAGGGGCTACAAAACACTACAAATTTGTTTCGCTTTGTTAGGTGACGAAGGGGGCTGTTTTTTGTAATCTATAAGGCGAGAAAAATTGTTCCCAAAATAAAACGATGTACACTACACAGATAAATGGTATATGGTATATGGTATGGATAGGCATAATAATAATACTTATTTATATTCCTAAATGTAATATCCTTCACCCCGTGGAGGTATATTATGTATGTAGGGTTTTGTTGTATGTAAAGGTAAATTGAATTAGTCAAAAATTTTGCACATAAAACGAAAATTCCGTCGGTTTATATTCAAAAGCTTTTTATCATCATCCATCTGTAAGTATGCTAATGGTGTCTCATTATATTTTTAAATCACGCTCGACGACTTTGTTGTGATGTGCTTACGGTCCTGGCAGTCGTCGCGTCGTTTAGTTACACTGTGATGAGAGGAAAAAGGGAGGCCGAGACAGGCCCAGACCCTCCCCGGCTTGTGGTCAGGTGCGATAAAACTCACGTAGCAAAACGAAGCTTTCGCCCGAGAGGATATTTGGATTGGCGAAAATCCTGACAACTTTTCCTGCGGTGCGGCAGGAACCTGGATACCTATTCCTCCTCGGAAATGAAATATGAGAACGGAATATTAAAATTCTTCTTCTTCTTCGGTTTACCTTTTTAAACGCCATCGTATTACGAATTCTGGAACAACAACTCGCCTGACTCGGCCAATAAAAATTGACAGGTGTGTTAAAAGACTTTAATCTCAATCTGGACCACTAGGCACGTAAAAAAAAAAAAGAATCTAGTTATAAAATCAACCCTCTGCACTCTAGTTTCTTTAAATTAAAAAAAAAAATCGAATTCTGATTATTTTCATTTCCTTTAGAGGCCTCTAAAAGGAAAATTTAAAATGTAAATAAGTTTCGAACAGTTTGTTTGAAGCAGCTTTTATTGAAAATTAAACAATTAAACGAATCGGTTCGTAAATTATCGAGAAACTTTCGAATTGGACTTAACAAAGGGTCAAAATAAGGGAAAAGGTCTATGACAGCGTAAAACAATCGCACGGGAGGGAATCTAACAATTAAATTAAAAGGTGAGGGGTTGATTCTGCCATGAAGATATTGTAAAGAAATAAATTTAGAATGTTAGGCTAAAGTTCTACGTTCCGGAATCCGGACAACCCACCCACCCTCTTTCATTTCTCCTTCTTATTTACGAGACTAAATTATCTCATAAACAACCAACGTATTATCGGTATTATTCGCAACCCCAGACACTTTTTTTTTGGACCATTCTCAGAAACAATTTACTTGGTGTTATTTATACTCTATAAGTTGACGAAGATACCTAACATATGCGCACGTTAAAAGAAAATACTTTTATTTTATGGTAAAGACACAAAATACCCTACAGCTATGAAAAGTAATAATAATAATATTATATAATGAAGCACAATGTAAGGGCAAAAAAGCCTTAGATACCTACCTACAAAGTTTAGGTTTAGATTACATTTTTTTGTATAGCTTTAAGGAACGAGCATTTGCTTCGGGGAGGATTTAAAATAAGTACTTATCTAGGTAAGCACTAAAAATAACTAATTCATACACTTTCAAGGTTTAAGGGTTGCTAACGAAAATAATACCATAACCATCATAACTGTAGATAAATCTTAATGTTTTTTGTATGTCTTAATTTTTTGTATATTAGTGTCATTAAATGGAATAAGGGTTGTCAGTCTGTGTTTTTCCAGAAATACAATCAGTGTTCCAGATAGGAAATAGTATATATTCCGGAAGAGACGTTACCGTTTAAAATTTAAAGTTACGTTCGTCTTTGAAGTCAAATTTTACTTGTGACACTACTCTATAACCTAGAAATGGAACGGGGAAGTGGGTGGATGAAATGAACGACATAAAAGATCGATTGCACGGATATACGAACCTTGCATTCTGGAATGTTACCTTCCGGCCAATAAATTGTCTACATACAGGATATTAAAATAATAACGTTTTTGATAGCTACGCTACTACAAACTACACTTCAATTATTTATTAATGTGAAAGTTTGCTTGTGATTTAACTTTTTTCTTTAACAAGTAACTACAAAAGATGTTGGAATTTCGGTGATGACTGGATTGTTTAAATTATTTACCTACACCCTCTGAATTAAAGAGAAAAAATAACGAACTTCTTCTTTGTACAAAATTAATAGGTTCAAATGTTAAAGCCGTAAACACTGGAATAAAATTAATTAGGTATTACGTAATTGGTATAAAAGGCCCTGATGACTGCCAAAAAAAATATCTGCCTAAAAGAAGGTGGTAAAAGAAAAAAAAACTTTAGTCAGGTATATATGTACCTAAGGACCCTCAAATAAACCCTTATTACGGTTACAAAATCTGCTGATCAATAATTTTTTATGTTTGTTAAGACGGATTTAGGGGATGACCCATATCTTTACATCCCGAAGGGGAGAATCGCAATTAAGAGTAAAGCCATTTATTTTTCCAATTTATCATCAAATTAACGATAAAAAAAATTCTGTATAGTATCTATATACGTATACTATATACTGGTAATTATATATAATAATAGTGAAAAATATTTAAATAAATTAATAAATATCTTTTGTAACGAACAAATAAATAATATTTCTATTTATCAGAAGTCCAAGGATTCTGTAAAAATTCAGTTAAAATTTTTAATGAACGACGAACGTCACGTTGCCGTAGACCCCCCGGTCACCCCTTGTCAGCAAAACCTCTCCCCCCTTGTATGCGAACGTTTTTAAGAACGGCCCCTAGGTACATTTCAAAAATACACAAAATCGTTCAAGTTTTAAAGGCAAAGTTTGTTCGGAAACCATTACGTATTTATTCATATTTATCACATTTCCTCAACCTTCACCCCTTACTGTATTAAAGGTAGGTACGTACGTGTAAAGCCGTGTGCTTTTGGTTTAATGTCCCATTCCACGTTCCATTTGAAAACGCATTAACTATGAGCTTCATCTTCGACTCTAACTCTAACTTTTTACAACTTGTTTGTCATTGATTGATTGTGGAAGTGATGGATTGCTGTCTGTCTAATCACTGCTATTCTTCACCTATATATGATTCGGATCTGTTGGCACCTAAAACTTTTCCTATCCATCTTCGCCTTTCAACCGAATCCTTTTCGCGTTTTATGACCGTTTTATTTTTTTGGAACATCGTCACCATTATCCTGTCACAAACGTCATATCATTCACTCACGATATGATATAAAAAGTGGAATAATTCGAATTATGTGACGCAAAAATATTTCGACGTATTCTAGACATAAAGTATGTATGTGCTTCTTTTTTTGTAAATGAGCATTTGTATGTATTTAATTCATGTTACAAATAGATAGATATACCATAATTAAATATTATCTTCGTTATCAAAATTTTCCCGATTCGTTTAAAAAGGAAGTTCGAGAGTTCGAGTTATTAAACAAAAATTACACCTATTTCTCATAGTTAACCAATATGGTTCGATTTATCAAAAATTCGACGTATCAACGTTTTTAGTTATCAAAGTCTGACTATATTTTCCAAATTTTAATAAACTAAAACTTATAATAATTGTTTTAGAAAAAGACGAAGATTTTCTTTAAAATGATTTAATAAATTCACGAACGAAAAAGCGTGAGAATTGTAGGGGTACAAAGAGATACAAGGGGTGCATCTATTTTTACCTTAACACCCCCAAATTTGTATCCTAAGCGTATGCTCTCACATTAACATTCCAACCGTCTCCCATTTTCCACTATTCATATCATTATTTACCCTTTCTTGGATAAATGACAGATCGTCAAAAATTCTTACCCTGATCATCCCTCAATTGTCTTCGTTCTCAATTACAAATTCTCACACATACCATTCTCACCATTCAGTCATGCAGTTACCAATTCATTCAGTCTCCCACAGATTAAAAAATTGATTATTAAAGCGAGAATACGAAAGGACATTTTCACCCTTACTGTCCCTTATTTTGCTCCACTCATTCTCGCTCATATTCACTTACACTTTAACATCCTCAAGAAGTAAATAAAGGATAATCAAGGTATGAATAAAAAAAAAAACTAAATTCTCACCCTGATCATCTAATATTTACCCCCATAGATTCTTCTACATATTTCTTCTTTGTCCTTCACCCTTTTACATAACAAGTACCTAAGGGATAATTGATGTGAGAATAAGAAGGCATGTTATTCTCACCTTATCGGCCCCATTAATACTGTGACGTGTTCGGTCACAGAAAACACAATTAACAAAACAAATCAACGAATTCATTTAAGTACTAAAGTTAATTTGATTACACTACAGTTATAAACAATTCTGCACAATTTATTTCACTAAAAGTCTCCTTTAATCGCCGTTCCGGTAGACACTATCTATCCCTCTCTTTGACACTATCGCTCTCTATGAACACTATCGCCTCTATGGTTCGCCTGTATCGCCTATCGATCGCTTTGCATCAGCTGTTACTGTCAACTACTGTCAACTAACTAACTCGGTGTGAGTGTCTCGTCCGCTTTTATAGTCTTCTCAGCCTTTTTCTAGGGTATTCTACAGCCGTCTAGTAATTCAATTGTTTTCCCATTGATCTTTGCTGGTGTTTTCTAGATGTATCAGGAAAGCCGAGAATATTCCTTATGTAATCAGGGAAGATGTTCATTAATTATGCTCACACCAATTTAATTGGCAAGTACTCGTAACAATACTTACACCCTCCTCTCATTATTATTACTATAAGCAATTACCACTTACCTTAGTAAAAGCCAAAAGTTTTTTTTCTAATGCCACTAATTAGTATCTATTGACGTCCGAGATAATGAAAAATGGTACATTTATAGGACATGAATTAATTAATAATGTTACAAAGTTGACTATAACCTGTAACTAATTATCTGTAAATGTTTTGTTATTGTTATTGATCAACGGCTGATTAATTATTTTGAATTAAATTTTCCAGACTCTTGTATCATCAAACGACGATCCATTACACCGAACTGTTTTTGGTTAATGCCTCAAATCCCTATACAAATACATAATTCTAAATTTCTGTCTGTATCGAATAAAACAATCTGGTCGTATTATTTTCAAATCATTAAATGTGTGTATTATTTTCTATTGAATTCATTTTCTACGGACGTTCAACATTATTTATACGTTTTAATGAACTAGATTTATTATAATACAGTCAAATAACGTAATTCACAAGGTAAATAAATCTTCCTCAGAAAATATAACGAAATGGAAGACAACAACAAAAAAATAACATGAATTTATATTTATGTATTTATTAAGTTATCAAAGTCGTCAATATTTTCGGCTTTGCTTTGTAAAATGGAATAAGTAAAATTCCCAGAATTGAGGGTACAAAAAAAATACATCGAATACATACATACATCAAAAATGTTCTTTATAATTCATTAAAAGATAGAACACCCTGTATATCATGTGAAAAACTATATTTGTTGGTGAACAGTCAAGTAGCTATTAGGTGGTGCTCATTTTCTGAATAATTTGAATAAATGACAGACAAAAGTACTGAGGCAAGGGATGATAATAATTTGATGATAAAAGTGGAACAACTCTTAATAAATATGAAAAGATACGATAATCGTATATAATAATAGTAATAGTAATTGTGCTTGGAAACTGTTTGAAGATCCCAGTTCCACTACTTCTACATATGTAGTATTATAGTAATAGTGTAAAAGGTCCCGTCGTCGGTTTTATCTGATGGGAATTCATTGGAGTTTTATGTAAGTCAATTTGTTCTTCTCAAGGAGAATCTAATTTGACCTCCCGGTCGCGCTCCCTGCCTGCCTGCCTGCCTGCCTGCCTGCCTGATAAATACTTGTACTGTTTGCATAAGTTTCGACAGGAATTCTTTCGCCGCTGTACAATTGTTCCCGTTCGAATGGGGTGATTCCGGATTGATAAGGGGATAACGGCATCCCATAAAAGCAAACGTTCCTTTAATGAAATTTCCCTGTTTACAAACGGCAACCTAAAGGTGACCCGGGTTTAAGTAAACAACTTGCTTACATTAATTTGTATTCTGGTATGTCTTATTTTGGGGACGAGACTTTTTATTAATACAGGGGTAGGTAATTAGTGGCACCTTTTAGAAAATAAAATACTTTTGGCTTTTACTAGGGTCATCGGTAATTGCTTATAGGATTGATAATGAGAAGGGGTGTGAGGGTTAATGAGGCCGATAATTTATATCTATTCTTACATTAATTATCCCTTACTTGTTCTGTAAGGGGGTGAACGACAAGGTAAATATATTGGTGGCAGAAAGAAGAAATATGTGGAAGAATGTATGGGGGTGAATATTATATGATCAGGGTGAGAATAGAGTTTCTTATTCATACCTTGATTATCCTTTATTTGCTTCTTGAGGATGTTAAAGTGTAAGTGAATATGAGCAAGAATGAGTGGAGCAAAATAAGGGATAATAAGGGTGAAGATGTCCTTTCGTATTCTCGCTTTAATTATCCATTTTTTAATCTGTGGGAGACTGAATGAATTGGTAACTGCATGACTGAATGGTATGTGTGAAAATTTGTAATTGAGAATGAGGACAATTGAGGGATGATCAGGGTAAGAATTTTTGACGATCTGTCATTTATACAAGAAAGGGTAAATAATGATATGAATAGTGGAAAATGGGAAACGGTTGGAATGTTAATATGTGTATGAATGGGGAGAAAGAGAGGACATACGCTTCTGATACAATGGGGGTGTTAAGGTAAAAGGAGATGCACCCCTTGTATCTCTCCGTAACTCTACAATTCTCACGCTTTTTCATTCGTGAATTTATTAAATCATTTTAATCAAAATCTTCGTCTATTTTTAAGACAATTATTATAAGTACCTATTAATTTATTACAATTTAGAAAATATATCCATAATTTTATTAAATTTTAACTATAGAAATTTCTTAGCTTTATTTGTTATTACAGATAAATAAAATTCAAGCTTTAGGAAAAAATATTTTGAAATTAACTATGAGATATAGATGTTTTAGTGGAATGACAATTTTAACAGTTTTTAAGATTGGTATTTATAGAAGAATATTTCTATTAGTATATCTATTTTTATCCTGCTGTTGTTAGTTTACATCTGACTATCGTCGGACTACGTAGTTGTCCTTTAACTAGTGATGGGCGCTATCGATAGTTTTTACTATCGATAGTAGCTATCGATAGTTGAATAACTATCGAATAATTCATTCGATAGTTTTTATTCGTTAGCGTATTTTTTCAATTACACGATAGTCAGGCAGCAGACGGTTAGCTCGATCACTAACCTACAAATATACGAACATATAGGTATACTTACCGACCAATATACGATTCGTATGCTAGTATAGATAAAAAAACAGGTTATGCTGAAAATAATAAATAACCTCGACTTAAAACATGGTTTCTAAATCTTATTACTTTGATAAAATTTTTATTTACTTAGGTAAGCGATCTTTTTGTATTGTTATTGAACACTTATTTAATTTTTTTTTGGGTAATTATAAGTACGCAGTACAAACATATAGTAAGTATTTATGACTCAAATCCTAACTACAATAATTTAAAAATTATTAATGATTAATTTGCATTTTATTTTTCCTCATATTTAACTAGTATAAATTGGCGCCATAGAAAATTATGTTTTTAAAGTATGTATGTATGTATAGATACCGTCTAATAATATCGAATTGTTTATATTATTCGGCTCTGCTACGAGGAAGTAGCGAAGTAGTAGCCAATGCGCAAACGTATCATTTACCCATTCCAACCACGACTCCAACGTTCAGTTCGATAGTTGGAAAGTATTCGAATGAAAAAAGTAACTACTAGTTACTAGTTATTCAGTAAGTACATTCGATGTATAGAAGTTACTACTATCGATAGTGATTTTCATTCATTAAGAAAAACTATTCGATAGTTACTATCGATAGTAAAAACTATCGAATAGTTCGATAGTTTTTATTCGATAGTGCCCATCACTACCTTTAACAGTCCTCTGTTCGTCATACGTGAGTGAGCGTGATTATTTATACGTACTTCAAGTAAATGTATTTATTTACTGTACGGTTTAGTCTCACAGAAAATAAAACTTTGAAGTTAAAAATAAATGTGTTAAGATATTTATCCAATAAATAATAAGTACATAGTTAGATAATAATTTATTGTGGGTATCAACCCACAATGGAAAATTTTCGACATTTGTAACAAAGAAGGTATGAATTATTGGTAGATATTTATTTATTAAAAATATTACATTTGCAGTGTTATGCATTTAAAATGATTGCATTTATGTTGCATAGTAAGTGTTTAAGGGAATAACAAATATTTGTGGGTATTTAAGATTAGATACTTAAGTAAATGTTTTAGTAGCATTTTTCCTTGTTTCAGAAAAAAGAAGTTTGAGGCTCCTGTTGGGTAGGCAGCTGGGATAATTAGATTAACGAAATAGGGTAAGTTCTTTCAATTATTATTTATTATTTATTAATTATTAATAATCACAGTAAATATTTATTGGAAATGTATTTTTATTGTTTTAGGTTTTGAAGTGATCAACACCATCCATTCCTTAGATGTTGGTTATCTTTCCACTTTTCATCGTGAACAGGGCAGGACAGGGAAAATCAACCACTCCAGGCTGTGTATTTTTTTCAAGTGACTTTTTTAAATTCAAGTGTAAACAAAGTGAATATTTTTTTAAAATAATTGAATTGTACTTACCATATAATTAAGTTGATATTAATTTAAAATGCACTGTAATAATAAACTGTTGGGGATTGGGAATTTATTATGGGGTGACAATGAGTAAATGAACGTTGGATACAAGGTGGTGAAAAGTGTGTGTAATTGGGGTAAGTTGGGGGTTTTCAGAGAGAGTGAAAGTATGAAAAGAGTGTAAACGAAGTATGATAAGTCTTTGTGGGGGTGAATGGGAGATAGTTGGGGTGAGAGTTTACCTTTGTGTTTATGAATGTGTGAATGAAAATGTATGAGGGAGAATCAGAACAAACGAGAGATCATCAGGGTGAGAAACTTTGACAATCTTTCATTTGCTCTGTAAGGGTGATTGAGAGTGTAAGTAGGGGTAAATGGTAAATTATTAGGGTGAAAATTTCTTTTGAAATTCTCACCTTAATGATCTTCAATTTACTCCTTGAGGGTACGAATAAGAGGGTGAACATATGGATAACAGTAAGAATGAAAATGTATGAGAATGATAAGAATGAAAGGGAGTAAATGAGAGATTGTTAGGGTGAAAAACTTTAACAATCCCTCACTTGCTGCGCGTTAGATGGATGAAAGTGTGAGTGGGGGTGAATGGAAAATTGTCAGGGTGAGAATTTTAAAACAAATTCTCACCTTGATGATCTTCTATTTACTCCTTGAGGGTGTGACTGACAGGGTGAAAGTATGTGAATGACAGTTAGAATGAAAATGTGTGAGGATGTATAAGGGTGGTTGGAAGTAAGTGAGAGATTGTTAGGGTGAAAAACTTTAACAATCCCTCACTTGCTGCGTGTTAGATGGATGCAAGTGTGAGTGGGGGTGAATGGAAAATTGTCAGGGTGAGAATTTTTAAAACAAATTCTCATCTTGATGGTCTTCTATTTACTCCTTGAGGGTATGACTGACAGGGTGAAAATGTGTGAATGACAGTGAGAATGAAAGTGTGTAAGGGTGAATGGAAGCAAGTGGGAGATCGTCAGGGTGAATAACTCTGACAATCTCTCACTTGTTGTATGTAGAGTGATTGAGAGTGTGAGTGGGGGCAAATGGGGGATGGTCGGGGTGAGAATGTGCGTATGAAAGAGGGGTGAGAGAGGGCATGCATGTGGAAATGAGTGGGGATGTGAGGGTGAGAATGAATCTGTTCTCACCCCCTCAATCCCCTCTCCTTTTCACACGCATGTACGTCCTTCCTCTCCGTCTCTACGTACGCACATTCTTTGACTTTGACCATGCCCCATTTGCTGGGGGTGAATGGGGGCGGGGGGGAACAGGGGGGGACCATAGGGTAGGGGAACGATAAATAAAAGATACATAAACCTTATATTTTTTTATTTTTTACGTAAATTAAAAAAGACAAAAATGAATTTTTAACGCCTACCAGGTTTAGTAAGTTACTTTTTGTTATTCGAAGACCGTCCGGGACTTTGCCCGGCGACTGGTGCGCCCAAATTCAAACTTGAAAGCACCCAACACCCGAAATTCGGAAGTCCAGAGATACTAAGTCCTGGAAACATCGAAACTCGAACTTCAAGATCTCTAAATCATGGATCCCTTTTCTGGAGAGATGATTTAGAGATCCCGAAGTTCGAATTCCGAAGTTTCCAAGACCCAGCATCCCGGAACTTCCGAGATCCCGAGTGTTGGACGCTTCCGAGTTCGAATTCGAACGCACCCGAACACTCCCGACGCGACGCGGCAATTTCCCGGGGCAAGGCCCGGCGGCTGGATCAATCAAATTCAAACTTGAAAGCACCCAACACCTGAAATTCGGAAATCAAGAGATACTAAGTCCAGGAAACATCGAAATTCGAACTTCAAGATCCCAAAATAATGAATCCCGAAAAGGGATCATGACTCAGAAGTCCTGAAATTCGAATTCCGAAGTTTCCAAGACCCAGGATCCCGGAACTCCCGAGATTCCGAGTGTTGGACGCTTCCGAGTTCGAATTCGAAAGCACCAGAACACTCCCGACGCGACGCGACATTCCGGGACAAGGCCCGGCGACTGGAACAACCAAATTCAAACCAGAAACTACCCAAAACTAGAAATTCGGAAGTTCAGAGATACTAAGTTTGGGAAACATTAAAATGCAAGTCCCCAGATTTCCAAATTACGAATCCTGGAAGGCTTCATAATTTGAAAGTCTCGAAATTCGAATTTCAAAGTTCCCAAAGTCAGTGATCCCGGAACTCCCGAGATTTCCAGTGTTGGATTCTTTCCAGTTCAAATCCGGAAGCACCAGAGCACTCCCGATCCCTGGACGGACGGTGAAGACCCATGACCAGAAGGTCCAGATAATCCATCAGGTGGTCCAAATGGTGGTGATAGTCCTGCTGCAAAAGATAGAAACAAAATAAAAATAAAAATTGAAATTATCTACAATTATCATGATTAAATTGAAATCTCTAAAGTTAAGACGAAAAAAGACAATAAGTAAAGTTATATAAATAAATTATTAAAGTGTAAATGTTGATAGTGGTCTGAAGTGAATGAGGAATTAGAAACTACGAAGTTACAGGTAAGTTACATTTACAGATAAAATCATTTTGATAAACAATTAAATTAAAGCAATTAAAGTTAAATATTTCAACAATTCAAATTAAATACAGGGTGTACCCAACTCAAGTGACTTTCCGAAACGACGTGATAGTACACGAAAAATTAAAATACCTTTAATCTCATTCAAAGAAAAAATACTATTTAATTTTTTTTTATTTTTCATATAACAAGTATTTTCATTGGTTTTATATTAAAAAGTTGTACAACTATCTATAATTATTTTTATAATGAAGATAAAAGAGAAAAACAGTGAAAATAAGAAGCAAATTCTTAATTACATATATCGAAATCAAGTACGCTAAGCACACATTCATTTTTTTTATCTTTATTCTACTCTACAGGATAATTCTTACAATAATGCAAAACATTAAAATTCTTTATTATTACAACTAACTTTGTATACTATACAAGTACTGGACTAAATAAATAAATATCTAAGATAAAATATGTCACTTAAGAAACACTGGACCATGACCACGTTCGTTGTCCTCGTTATCTGACTTGCTAAATTTTATGCTTATCTCTTTATTTTTGAGCCATTGTTGCATTATGCTTTTTTTTATTTATTAAATTAATTAAATTTTCACATTAAATTTGCTCAAAAATAAATAGATAAACATAAAATTTAACAAAAGACAGATGACAAGGAAAAACAAACCTGGTTATGGTCCAGTGTTTCTTAAGTGACAATTTATTTTGTAATTTCTTAGAAACCAATAATAATGTTTTGCATTATTTTATATAAGAGCTATTCTCTGGAATAAAAATTATAACAAAAACTATGTGCTTGGTTGAAAAGGATTTTTCGCAGATTACTTGGTGAAACATTTTTGAAATATTAAACAGAAGAAGAAATAAAAACACTTGGTATTGTTTCATAATTTTATTCAAAAGTCTTCGTCAGCTGTTTCGATTTTTACATCATTATCAAAATTGTCCACGACTTTTGAATAAAATTGTGAAACAATACCAAGTGTTTTTATTTCTTCTTCTTTTAAATACCTGATTTCCAGAAAATTAAAAATTTTTGCTTTTTATTTTCATACTTTTTCAGTTCTATCCGCCTTATAACAATAACTGTAGATAATTTTGCAACTTTTTAACATAAAATAAATTAAGGCAGTTACCTGTTATGTGTAAAATAAAAATGAGAGGTTTTATCTAGTTGAGTTTTTAGTAAAGTTTTGAATACACATCGCCATCCTAACAAAAACTTCAAATATGTAGGTACTCGTATTTTTTTCTAGATGAGATAGAGATTTTTATCGACAATTCTTCCTTTACTTGCACGTCGTTTTGGGTGGTCAGTTAAGTTCAGGGAGAAGGGGTGGGGGAGGGTGAAAAATATAATAAGAAACACTCACCGTTGTGGTATTGGTTGGATAACTTTGGAAAGACCAACATGGACGCCCTAAGGAACCTTCGCATTCTCCAAAGAAGTAAGACGATAGAAACTGAAAGAAAAAAAAATATTAATTAATATTCTTTACTATTCTTATATTTATTTTCTAAAGAATGTTTTGATTATTTATTAAACAAATAAAAAATATACGTTTGTAATTACCTTCTAATAAAAATAGTGCACCACTCGGTTTGGTAATTTGAAGGGATGGTTCAGCAATATTTGTAGTATCCAACGAATTTGAAGGGATAGTCAGTTCATCTGGAAAGAAAAAATTATAATTAGATAATATAATAAATATATAGATAGATAAACCATCGATTATAATTAGCAGCTAATAAAATTTCTTTTGAACAACATTCAATTAAATCCCGTAAAAGAAAATTGTTAATTAGCAAAAAACAAATTGAAATACTATTATAGTATGTGCAACAAAAATTATATTATCGATAATAAACCTTTAAAAAAGGGGCCTGTCTATCTTATTCATATACCTATTCTAAATTTTGTCCAATAACTTAACTAAAGACCAAATTATATAATCGATTTCTTTTTTTATTGATTGATTGATTCTAAATATTGTAAATAGGAAATTATGGTAAAAAAAATCCTTTTATAGCACGAATCGCGAAATAATTAAGTACATATTAAAAATTGGCCTGACCATTTACTTTATAACAAAGAAGGAATATTCAAAACAATTTCAATAATGATTTTTAAGTAATAAATATTTAATTGGTAAATATTATAACAAGCGCGTAGGATTTTATTGTTTTGCCAGTCACCGAACGCCTACACATCGAGCTATGAGTGAGAAAGTATTCGGATAGAAGAGAGCAGCAATAATACGCTCGAGATTTTAATTATAATTATTGTTGTTCGACATTATTTGATAAATAAAAAATAAATATTGCCCTGATCTTTTGGAAAATTTAGAATAGTCTTTCATTTCTTATTTTTAATAATCTTTTCCAAGTTCTTAAACGAAAACATGTATTAACTACAAATTAATTTCTCAAACTACACATTTAGTATATATTAGAAGTAATTAAGCAGCACCAATTGTGTACATTTAATTAAGCACAGTATGGCTTCTGAAAATAGAAAATTAATTAATTTTGTTTATTGTTATATTATAACAAGAACGCAGGATTTTATTGTTTTTCCAGTCACCGAACGCCTAAACATCGAGCCATGAGTGAGAAAGTATTCGGAGAGAAGAGAGCAACAATAACACGCTCGAGATTTCAATTATTATTATTGTTGTTCGACATTATTTGATAAATAAAAAATAAATATTGCCCTGATCTTTTGGAAAATTAAGAATAGTCTTTTAAAAAATGTTTCTGTTGATTTAATAATTTACACAAGTAACCACATAGATAATTGATTTAAAAATATTTTTAAAAGTTGAAATTTTAATTGTTTTACATTTCCAAGGTAATATTGTTATATTTATTTATTTAAAACTTCCCTGTCTATTCAGATTATCATAATATTCTAACAATGAAAGATCTTTTTTAAAATTGGTGTAATAGTTTAAAAACTTGTTCTCTAATAATGATTAAACAATGTTATAGTTTTTCTTAACAGTATGAAATTTGAAACAATAGATAAGTAAAATAAAACAAGAAATGTGAAATTACAATTAACAAATGCCACTGTTATTATCATAATTAATTGTAAATTTTATTTAAAATCTGTTCGAATAATAAATTGTACGAGTGAATTTCTATTTTAATAATCATTTCTTATAATTTAATGTTTCAAACTAAATGTAAAGCCATATTTAATATTTTGAAAGTATTTAGTCATAAATTATCTACATTTAAGCACAGTGTGGCATCTTATTTTAAAAATGCACTAATTGCAAATTTTCAATTTAAAAAATTCGCTCAGAAAAATTCTCTTCCTAAGATTTTTAATTAACTATGTACTAAATAACTAAATACGTGGGTACCTAGTTAATTTCTGGTAATATGTTCAGTTAAGTATTAACAATTGCCTTGATCATTTTCTTCATAACAAAAAAGGAATTTTCAAAATAATTTAAATAATAATTTTTAAGAAATTTAATTGTTAAATATTATAACAAGCACGCAGGATTTTATTGTTGCCAGTCACCGAACGCCTAAACATCGAGCCATGAGTGAGAAAGTATTCGGATAGAAGAGAGCAGCAATAATACGCTCGAGATTTCAATTATTATTATTGTTGTTCAACATTATTTGATAAACAAACATTGCCCTGATCTTTTGGAAAATTTAGAATAGTCTTTTAAAAACTGTTTCTATTGATTTAATAGTTTACACAAGTAACCACACTGTTAATTGATCTGATACTATTTTTAAAAATTGAAATTTTAATTGTTTTACATTTCTAAGTAAATATTGTTAGGTATATTTATTTAATTAAAACTGCCCTGTCTGTTTAGATTATCATAATATTTTAACATTGAAAGGTCTTTTTAAAAATTGATCTATTAGTTTAAAAAATTGTTTTCTAATAATAATTAAACAAAGTTGCATTTTTTGATAACAATAATAAAATTTGGGTCATTATATAAGTAAAATAAAAAAGAAATGTTGAAATTACAATTAACAAATCTAATTGTTATTATCATAACTAATTGTATGTTTGATTTTAAATCTGTTTAAATGATTGTATGAGTAAATTTCAATTATTATAATAATTTCCAAAGTTCCAAAATGAAAAAATGTATTTACAACAATTTACTTTCTCAAAGGAAATTTATAAAAGACATATTTAATAGCAATTAAGCATCAGTTGCATAAAATTGAGAACAGCATGGCTCCTTAAAATTAATTAATATTAAAAATGTAATAATTATATCCTCATTTTAAGATTTTATTGACCTGCATACTTAATTTCAATTAATATGTTTAATTAAGTAGGTATTAAGTATTAATTCAATTCAATGTTTATAATGATTTACAAATAAAATTACTCATAAAATACATTTTTTAAATTTTAAAATTTAAAAATGGAGTAATTGCATTTTAATGCAAAAAAGTGCAAAACCATCCCTGTTAGTCAACGGCCCCCCATTTATCGACTTGTCGTCAACCTTCCTACAACTCCCAAGTTACGTATAACCTGAGAGGTGCAGGGGACAGTTGGCGAATAACCGATAAAGAGTGTTAGCCTGACTCAGCTAGATCGTTAGTAATATACGACGTCTAAGTCATACCTTCTCGGCTAATTTCCCCATCCTCACGCGAACTACACCTATGGCCACTCGGCGTAGTAGGAGGGATACTTTCAGCCTTTGATATGACCCTATTACCGACGACGTAAATAGTGAGCCGGGCCTATATACTAACTCCGCGGAAACCAATAAGTGTGAGAGCTAAGCTTCAAATAGTTTTATCACTTAAGTTTTACAATAAAAATATTTTTTAAACCTGTAGATATCAGGGGAAATGTGTATTGAAACGATTTGTAGAATGATTTTTCCCTAATATAAGTAGAAACCGTCCAAAAGAGCAATTTATTAGTAAATGCACAAATTCTCGTTTTCAAAGTTATAAAAATGAAATGAGTGCAATAAAAATAGTAATCAAGATTTGTTGTGCTAATGTATGTTGTAAAATATTTCAAATAAGCCAAAAAGTGACAATTATTTGTGTTAAAAAATATAAAATTTCATTCTCAAAAATTTGGAAATGATTTCAAAAATGTTTCCTTTATTTTTGCATACTACATATTAATTTGACAACAATTCAAACATGAGTCAAATTACTTCGTAGAAATCTATCATTAAGTAAGAAATAAAAACAAAAAAGGTAAGTTTCATCTAAAGAAACACCTGTTATATTTAATAACAATATACCTAGTAGAAATCTAAAAAACCTTTTGTGTTTTTATTTCTTATTGCATTAATTAATATCTAATATAATCGATTGATGTAAAAGTAAAGCACTCACCGTTAAAAGATATAAAATAAAAACGTAATCCTTATAGTTTTAAATTGTAGGTTAATTCAACATAAACAATACACGCTTTACAATGTACCGCAGAATTGAACTGAGCGATCGCCGTGGACACCGATGTCGAAAAACTGTTGGCGACATCTTCGTTTCTATTACGGAGAGTATTTGAACTAAATTAGATTTAATTCGCGAATTAAAATTTATTTATTAAGTAATAGGAAGATTCACTTTCTCGTATATACCAATATAAACAAATATTGAAAATAGAGGGTTGAAAATAAATTAAGTTTCCTGCAATTATCAAAAGAAGATATTTTTGAATAGAAATGCTCAACATTTTCAGCAAAAGGGGTTCAAGCCCTAAATCCTTACTTAAAGTGCTTAGGTCCTTAAAATTTAAAACGTAAGGACTTTGAATTACCAATTAGATCGAAAAGTAATCCTCAGTATCATAGGGGTTGAATAACATAACAAGCGCTTCCTTAAAATGCACGAAGAGGCTTTTGTTGATGTTGCTGTTGGGCTTCAAGCACTTTGATAAGATTTCGATTACTTTAAAAGGGCTTTAAGCAATTCGAAAATGTTTGAAGCCCAATATTGAAAATGCAAATAATTACTAAGCATTTTTTTAAACTAATTTGATTATTAACCACCAACTACAATACCTGTTCGCAAAAGAGCTGAAAGCTCTGCCAAGTGCTGCTTTTGTAGCTTAGTCATTTTAGTTATGATTTAACATTTTTTAAGTATATAAAAAAGAAAAAGCTTTAATCCAAAGTTCATTTCATTTTTGTATTGAAAATTAAATTTCTCAGGTGGAGATGGAGGAGAAAATATTCATTTTATTTTCATAATAAAATTTAAATAAATTAATAAATATCTTTTGCAACGAACAAATAAATAATATTTGTATTTATCAGAAGTCCAGGAATTCTGTAAAAATTTTTGATAAACGGCGAACCTCACGTAGACCCCCCCGTCCCCCCTTGTCACATCTTGTCACACTCAGCAAGACCCCTCCCCACCCTTGTATGCGAACGTATTTCATGAACGGCCCCATATGGGAAATAAAGAACAGGGAACGAAGGAGGACAGGGGATGCAGGTTATATGATAAAGAGGTAGAATACATCGGGCATGTTATGGGGGATGTGAGGGAAAAAGGTCAATTAAGGGAAATATTGCGAAGGGGAGCGATGAAACTGAAGTGACAGATATGTAGGGTTTTAAGGAAAGACCCAGTTTCTTTTTTATGTCATTATTGATGAATATTGATTTGTTTTTTCTGACTCTTGTAATTGATTGCTCTTTGTAAGTATCAGAATTTATGTTCTTCTTAATTAAATTTCTAAACCCTACTAAACACCCTAGAAGTTTTTAATTTCCCTTTATTTATTAAATTAATGTATTCTTTTCAAATTGTCTGAATTTTTTAGTGAAAACTTTTGTTCTTTCTATTTATAAATGTAGAAAATGATGTAATAATTATTAATTGCAAAACAAAATTTTAATTTTTATATTATGATGATACAAGGACGATGGTTCGTTTCCGACCGACCGCGACCGTCTCATGATTTACTACTACTAGTCATTGTTAGAGAGAGAAAGTATTCGGAAACAAAGTTGAGAAAATTACGCTCGCTAAGTACACAACAATTTTCAAGTTTTTGTTTAAATAAATTATTACCAAATAAGCTTTGGTGATATTATAAAGTAATTAAACTAGATGGAATAATAAATAAAATACAATAAAATAAAAAAGGACTCGCTGCTAAAAATTTTTGTGTGTTAAAGTTGTAATTAGGGGTAACTCCTCTTCTTATTTATTAAATTTATTCATATCAGTCATGACAGTTATCATTTTTTAGTTTAGTTAGTAGTGGAGTAATTATTTAACAACATCATTCCCTATGAGTAATTAAATGAACAAAATGACACATATACTGTCAACTAATTGTAAGAAATCTTGTGCTCTAATTTGTTTTAAAATTTAACTTAAAATAATACTTTAATTGTTTTAAATATTTTCTTTCTACAGCCAGTTAATAAACTGTGCCAGTAAAAAGACTGCTGGCGCCCTCAAGAGCACTATTACACGACGAGTCATTGAAATAATAAATAATTAATTAACAATTATGTGTGCGTATTTACCCATGTTTACAAAATTTGGTTTTATTTATGAAACGTCGAAAAAAATGTGTAGAATAGAATTTAGATTTGATTATTATTGAAAATAATTGTTTATAGTCTGATAGGTATAAAGACAAATTAATTAAAATTTTTTTGATGACTTCGTCGCAAATATCAGCAGGAAATGAACAAAACACTGAAGTTTAAAAAATTATTTTCTGGGAAACTGTATACATAGGTACAAAAGAACTAAAACAAATTAATTCCTTATGAGGAATGTATGTATATATGTATACATACATACCTACTGCAAATATTTAAGATAAACAAAATATAAGTAGGTATATAACGATTAACTTTTGGTTTGGTTATTGTTCTTTATCAAATCTTGCTAAAACTAATTAATTTTAATTGTCTATTTTAAAACTCAAATATTTTCAGCGAAAACTTGTTCTGCAAAAACAGCGTAACCTTTAAATTCAGAAAAGTGTATCGAGCCCCACAGGTGTACACAAGTATACGATCGTTTATCTTACAATTAGCTCAGAGTTGGTTATCAAGGTGACCGAAAAACGTGTTTATAGCAAACCATTAGAAGACGAAGGCAAGCAAACAATCAACTACATACATACATATGTCCTAATAATAGTATAAGTGGAATTATGGAATTCAAGAAATAAAAAAAAAACATTAGATATTATGTACTTACTTAGAGTATTATAATGAAGAAATAAATTACAAAAATATCAACTAAAAATTTTAATTACCTACCTAACCCTTAAAAATCGGCTTGCATTTGTTTAATTATGTACATACTTCAAGTGTACAGTCGTTAGTAAAAATTTTGAGAAGTATTTCAATATTTTTAGTCGAATCAAATTGTACATGTAAACTGTTGTTGGTGAAAGGGTGACAAAAGAGGATGAATAGAGGAAAATAATAAATAATCCCTTTTTTAAACTGTGGAGGATTGAATTGGATGGTAACTGTGAGAATCTGTAAATCAGAACTAGGACAATTGAGGGATGATTTGGGTAACAATTTTTGAGGATCTGTCATTTATTCAAGAAGGGATAAATGATAATATAAACAGAGGAAAATGAGGGATGGCTGGAATATGAATGTGTATATGAAAAGAGGGAGAAAGAGAAGGCATACGATAAAAATACAATGGGGGTGTTATTAAGGTAAAAATAGATGCACCCTTCGTATCTCTCCTTGTAAAAAGAAATTTGTTCTTTTCTAAGGCAATTATTATACCTAAGTTTTAATTATTTTAAATTTAGAAAACACCGTCAAACTTCGATAACTTGGACGTTCTTTCTCTTATTTTAATAAAAGCATGTTTTAACGTTATTTGTAATGATTTCTCGTAATTGCTAACAATTTAGTACAAATAATACAAAAGCCTTGTTTTATTAAAATATAAAAAGAACAGGTCCGTACTCAGGATTATTAAAAAATAAAAAGTTTTCATTCATTAATTTCATTAATCTTAAGAAATTTTCTGCCCACGACCAATTTGAATTTTACAATCATGAATTCAATTTAGCAATAACGGATCTTGCAAAGTGTTCATTTTATGTCCCCTTTTATTTGCTTCATTCGCCGGAAAATATAAGCAACTTAATAACATCTTTTCTTTAGTCAAAATTTTCCAGTCCCTTTGGCCCTTTTCGCACGCACACTTTGTCAAAAATTCGCAAACAACGAACGCCTCCAGATTCGAATGAGCTTTTTGTCAATTTGTCGCGAATAACGGCGACGGGAGAAGCGGTTTATTGCGCAAAATTTTTCATCCAGGCAATAAAGTCCACGTCCCGGCCCCGGAAAAATAAAAGGTACGGACATACATCAAGCTGCACTTTCGAATTAACTTACCAGATAGATATATGTATATATCGTATTATGCTGGCAATCAGCGTATTTACACATAGGTGGAAACTGAAACAAACAAACAAACAACAGTTTGATAAAATTGTTTAGTTATATCTAATTTGTTTAAATTTTTAACATTGAAAATAAAGTGAGAATACATGTAGTTGATTAGGGTAGATAATATTAACAAGTAGAAATAGGGGATGATACCGAACCCATCGAACCAAAACATGATGTTGATAATCTAATCGATCAGTGTAGTGTTCAGGCATGTTAAATTATGCGTTTATTAGTACAAAGGTTAATTTATTTACAAAGGACTGATCAATTAACGTTTCTGTTCAAATCGTGTTAATCCTCTTTGCATTAAATACATTACGTATAAGTGTACCTTAACAAAAAAAGATAAACTAGATAGATACAGGCAGGTACATCAATTTTAATGCAACTTTATCAATATCTTCACATAATAGATAATTAATGGCATAATCATGTACACAAACGATTTTTAAAATACGTTGGCAACGTGACGTTCGCCGTTCATCAAAAAAATTTTACTGAATCCTTGGACTTCTGATAAATAAAAATAAAATTTATTTGTTCGTTACAAAAGATATTTATTAATTTATTTAATTTTTATTTTAAAAATAGCTTTAGATTTAGATTTTGTCGTAATAATGACAGGGTCGTATTAGAAAAAATTAAACTGATGATGACCCTTCGAAGGCAAAACGTCGTGTTGCCACCATTGGATAGCACGGAAAAAGTCCGTTTAATTTTGATAGTCAGGGAAAAATAACAATTTTCGTCTGCTATTATCCTTATTATATTGTTTATACCTAGATTAAGTTTATTAACACAGGAGGTAATTATTTCAAGGATTTGCACCTAAAGTAGGAACAATAGAAGACAATCTTTTGCACATATAAATATGTACCTGTATGTATGTGTCTTTGAAATTGCTGAGGATAATTACAGGTTACGAATTCCTGACTGAGCCATATTTATGGCTGTATCGCAGTACGTTGTGTTTGTGTTAATGGTTAATCGATACGTTTAATTCCCCCAGGAAACTACAAAATTACTAAACTATTCTATATCGTAAAACACCTTTCCAAATATTAAATAAAGCACGTTTACGATTCAGTGCGAAAATGTCATCTATTGTTAATGTTCTGTAATAAACAATCTCGGAATTTAATATTTAACGTTTAATACCTATGTATGTATTTATATAGCTATAGCTATAGCTAAATCCCTGACCTATTTTTTCTTTTTGCAAAGGTTTCCAATAAATAATATGATCGCTATCTATACTATTACAAAATTATTTTACATAAGTACAACAGACGTATCTAATAATTGAACAGGTCCTTTGTCAAGGATTCAAGGATACAACTACATATTATAAATATACTAGCAGCAATACCCGGCGTTGCTCGGGTAAAAATAAAATATATTACACGTTTGATGGAACATTCTACAATATTCGCGATTTTAAAACTATCCAGAACATCCCATAATTATTCAAAACATTGTCTAACATTCTGAAACATTCTTGAATGATTTTCAAGATTCTGGTACATTCTTGAACATTGCCAAATCATTCTGAAATGTTATAACTAATAAAACATTCTTTTACTTCTTAGAACATATTTGAACTCCCTGTAACATTCTAAAAAAATCTGCTTCATTCTCATCCCCACTCCGTGCTGTTTGCTGGGTGAGTAGTGACATCAGTAGACGCCTGGCGGGGATGACTAATCGATTGATAATAAATAATTGATCAGTTATCGACCACTGAGAGTTGAAGATTATTACAGTACTTAATAATATTGCTATTAAAAAATGGTGGTTGGTGGTAGGAGGGTGAAAATTAAGGGTTATATGTATTTTTTAATGCCAAATCATAAATTTTAAATTTTATATCCTATTAGATTTGGGCACAAAAACTGAGAAAATATAATCTTGCAACGTTTTTGCTTAAATCAATTTTTAAACACAAATACAGTTAAACTTCGATAACTCGAAAAATACGTGTAATTATTACTTGATAACTCAAACTTTTGGCATCAACTTCGATAAGACAAATTTTAATGTCTCTTATTTCAAAACGTACTATAAAAACTATGCCTTTTGGCCAAAAATTAAATCTTCGAAAAAAGTGCAAAGTAGTGGACTAAAAAAAGATATTACCCACCCCCTGTCTGTCAGTAACATTAAATAAATATGTACATACAAATGCTGATTTATTTATGCATTATTACTCAATAACTCTCAAAAAGTTTCGATACTTTGAAGTTTTTCTTGCTCAACGTGGTGCTTCGAATTATCAAAGTTCAACTGTAGTAAATATAGCGAGTGATTGAGTAAAAAATTAAATCTCAGTATTCTTCTGTTAGTTTTCTTTTCTTAACATTCATCAATCATATTCAAACCAATAATGCATCATGTGCAAAACAATATATCACAATGATAATAAATTCTTTTATAGTATTTTTATTGCGTATTTTTTTTACTATTTATACAGGGTTTTTCAAGTTGATGGGCTATTAGAAGTATATGAATTAGTAGAAGGAATTCAATTCTTAAACTTGGGCTCATTTGGTTATTGTTTATGCCGCTTCTTTTAAAAATATTTTCAAGTTCGATTTACATCCGGTTATACCGGAAGTCGAAACCAACTTTGTTATTTTAAATCGAATGGTATATTTTTCACCCTGAATTCGAATAAAACGTGTAATTCTAAGGTAAGTTTGATAACCAACTTGTACCTACACCTATGACGATCGGTATCTGAGTTAATTTAATTTATATGTCGGAACAGGCATAATTTCTCGAATGGTAGTATTTACTTGATTATTATCCATAATAATTAAAATAACAAGAACACTGAGTACAACTGGACATATTAACAATCTTTCAATTTTATTACAAGTCGAAAACGAATACACGGGCTGTCCGTTCTATTTCGCAGTCAATACCGGAGTCCTCTTCAGCCGCCCCCTGCGGCAGGGATCATGCCAACACATGGCCCCTTTTCCTAAATTTCTCAGAAACACCACTACAGGACAGCCCGTGTCTACGTTCGATGATCTCACTCGTCATCTCGACTTTAAACATGGTTTCTAAATCTTATTATTCTGCTAATACAAACAATATCAACATCTGTAACCTAATAGCCTTTTAAAAAGGAACATGCACTAAACTTAAGGGTGACAGTAAATTGTGCCTCTATGTCACCATAAATAAGAAATAATCGCCTTCAGGCGCCATCTCCGACATATAGAAAAAAAATCGCTACCGCAACCGAAATTATAAAAAATCATAACTTCCACAAAATACGACTTAAGAGTGTTGAAATTTTTGCTAGTAATAGCTGAATATTAGTGCAAACGCCTTGACAAAATTGAATTAAATAATTTATACAGGGCGTTCAAAATAAAATTCTAAAATTGAAAAACTTCAAACACGAATTACTTCGTTTTTTCAAATGGCACCTACTATTTTTTATTTTTTCAATCGATTCCTTTTTTTATCCTCTTTCGATCTATATGGATACTTCGTATTTTAAGTAATAATTCAAAATTATTCCAAAATTTTCAAATAAAATAGGAAGTATCCATACAAATCGAAAGAGGATAAAAAAGGAATCGATTGAAAAAATAAAAAATAGTAGGTGCCATTTGAAAAAACGAAGTAATTATTTAATTCAATTTTGTCAAGGCGTTAGCACTAATATTCAGCTATTACTAGTAAAAATTTCAACACTCTTAGTCGTATTTTGTGGAAGTTATGATTTTTTATAATTTGGGTTGCATCAGTAGCGATTTTTTTTCTATAAATTAAATTAACTCAGAAACCGATCGTCACAGAGGTGTACAAGTTGGTTATCAAACTTACCTTAAAATTACACGTTTTATTCGAATTCAGCGTAAAAAATATACCATTCCATTTAAAATAAGAAAGTTGGTTTCGACTTCCGGTATAACCGGATGTAAATCGTACTTGAAAATATTTTTAAAAGAAGCGGCATAAACAATAACCAAATGAGCCCAAGTTTCAGAATTGAATTCCTTCTACTAATTCATATACTTCTAATAGCCCATCAACTTTAAAAACCCTGTATATTTATTAAGACGGCGATAACGTTAAATTTGTAGCAATAAATGGCCCCCCACCTTGTTTTCTATTGAAATGATGCATTTTATTATTTTTCAAAACAAAGTAAAATTAATTTTTTGAACAAGCAAACATTTTTGGTATAATTGTATTTTATTTTATTTGCCCATTACCAAATCACGCCCCTGATATGTACCTATATATTATTAAATATTAATTTCTCGCAACTATATATATATATATATTTTTTAAACCCAAAAGCTAATAAATTCTTTTAGTAATAATATATTATACATATAAAACACGATCGCACCCTTTTTCCCTTTTTATTTTTTGGACTACGTTGACTGGATATTATACAATAATTTTTATACAAATACCTTACCTATTACCTATGTGTACTTATTAAATTTTAAGGCAAGAAAAAATGAATTATATACTCCAATACTTATTAATTAATTGTACATACATAATTAATTTTATAATATCGTTGTATTAGAGATTTATAAAATATTCAAATTGAACGTATTAATTATTCTTATTGTTAGCTTTAATTGTATGTATCTCATTTGATATTGAATTAAATTATTAATTTCGTTTTGGAGTATATTGCTCCATCTACAATTGAATGTAAGCTTGCAGATTTAAAATTGGAAGTGGTAAACGCCGACAGAGACCTCTGATATGCAGAGAACACAACTAAGACATAAATATTCTAAAGAAGTATTCTTTGTCGAAAACAAATTTAAATTGGAAAGTCAAACTTTTATTTCATTGAACATCTACGTACATAGTAACACTAAAAAAGATATGTGCCATCTTAACATTAATCAATCATACTCAAGTCATTAATGCATCGTGTGCAAAACAATATATCACAATGATAAAAAATACTAATCTACTAATACGGAAATTAGATTGTGATCATTAAATTAAATTAAATCAATCGATCGACATCAATGTAATCAAATTGTTTGCAACATTTAAATACCTTTCAGAATCGAATGCATGAAATTTTGAATTGGTCAAATAATAATCGAAATATTTTTTGTACCCGTTTATAATTTCGCGTACAAATATCCTGCAGACGCCATCTGCAGAAAACTCGACTAAACCTACATTTACTGAGAAACTTCGTCCTAGAATACTACCTAATGAAAAAACAAATAAATACTAGTATATACTACTATCAATAGGACCACACTACCTACACCTATCTCCTGACCTTTAACAAACAAAAATATAGAAAATCTTATCTACTAAACTTTTATTTTTCACAATTAATAGAAAAGAAATAAAAAATGTTTGTGAAATAACCGATAATAAAATTTTTATGCGCCTTTAAAAAAAATAAATTTTTTATGGTCACGTATATTATACATACGTAAAATAAATAAATAAAATTATTACGACTCTTCAAATGTCTTGCAAATATTGCGTTTGTTTGTTTGTTTGTTGTACTTACGTACCTGTAATAAGTAACTCACTCAATGTGCTTATCTTATTATAGGTTTTTTATCGCTCTACAAACATTTGATTTGAAAAGAATTTGTCTTTTAAACAATTAACGATCAATCATGCCCATGGATGATTTATTACGAGCCAACGTTTAGTTTAAAAGGGCTTTGAGACTGGAAACTTACGCAGTAAGTGATTTTCATTTTAAACAGGCTAAAGGTAAGTTTGATACAAGTCTAGAATTTTAATGGGGTGCTTTCCTGTTTTGTTATCGTAACATATTTACATATGTATCACAAAATGTTCGTTCAACCAATGAAAAAATACAACGAATAATTTACATATGTACAGCAGTACCTATCTATATGAATTTAAAAAAAGTGGTTAGTACTTGTGTGATTTTCAAAGTGCCTAGTAGCTTATTTTTTTTCAAGATGTACCGTCTTCTAGCCCTCGCCCTTTTGGCAACATTGCCTTTATCAGAACAGGTCGCCAGGTATGATAATTACAAAGTGTACAGAATCATTCCCAGTAATGAAGAGCAAACCCAACTTCTTGCTCAGTTGGAATTGTTAGACGGGTACTCCATTTGGAGCTTCGGACGTAACGGAAGGCCTGTCGATATAATGGTACCACCCCATTTGGACGGCGAATTTACAGATATGGTCAACGCTCAGGGGATGGAAACTTCTATTTTTATCGAAAACGTTCAAGAGAAAATTGAGGCCGAAAGTCCTCGAAGTGTTACCAGAGCGAGTGGATTTGGATGGGACGCTTACCATCGTCTTGATGTGGTACGATTTCAATTTTCAATATTAGGTGCCAATATTTACGTAATTAAACGAATATTTTTTTGTTAAGATTTACGACTGGCTCAGATCCTTAGCAACTCAATATCCTGAAAATGTTCAAGTGGTGAAAGGAGGAGAGTCGTACGAAGGGCGCGATATTTTGGGGGTTTATGTCACGTTTTCCACGAGCAATAGGGACAGGGGAGTGTTTATCGAAGGTGGAATACATGCACGTGAATGGTACAAGAGTTCTAATCCAACCACCATAATCTTTTTAAATAATATTTATCTATTTCAGGATTTCTCCCGCTACAGTAACATTCATACTGAACGAAATCTTAACAAGCACCGACCCTGCAGTACGCCAAGTTGCCGAAAGCCACGACTGGTACATCTTCCCAAACACGAACCCTGACGGTTACGAATTCACACATACGAATGTAAGAAAGAAAATTAATTTAATTTATCTTAAAATTCGTATTCTAAATACGAACCAACCATTAGACTAGATTATGGAGGAAGACCCGTACGCAATACTCTGTCTTGTGTTACGGTGCTGATCCTAATCGTAATTGGGCTTTCCAATGGAACAATGGGGGCGTCAGCAACTCACCCTGTTCAGACTTATACGCTGGATCGGGTGCATTTTCCGAAATTGAAACGGCAACACTCTCCGCATACATCAGCACTATTGCTTCCCGTCTAAAAGCTTACATAAGTTTCCATTCTTATTCTCAACTATTGCTAATTCCTTATGGAGTTTCTGGAATCGGGAGACCCAGTAACTTCGATGATTTGGTAAGTGTTATTATTTTATTTCATTATTATTTTTAATATATAAATTGATTATTAATATTAGCTTAGCATTGGCCAAAACGCTGTAACAGCTTTAAGCAGACGATATGGAACTTCGTACACTGTTGGTAACATTGTTGACGTCTTGTGTAAGTATTTTTAAAAACGAATATAGGTACCTACCCCTATGTAAAAAATAATTTTAGATGTTGCAAGTGGAAGTAGCCTCGACTGGGTAAAAGGTACCTACAACGTGAATTTGACCTACATTTTCGAACTTAGGGACTTGGGAACAAATGGGTTCATTTTACCCCCTGCTCAAATTATCCCCACTAGTGAAGAAACTTTGGACGCTCTGGTTGAAATTCTCAAAAGTTAAATGTTAAATTTATTGCATATTGTTTATGTGCCAAAATCACGAAAGAATCATTGATATCAAAATAAAATAAATCGAAACTAAAATCGACTTTTATAAAAATATTAAAAAAGGTAAATAAGAAGATTCAATGACTTGTAAAGTATTTAATTATTTGATTAATTAGAGATGACTTGTAATTTTACTTATCAGACATCATGATAAGGGAGTCTACATTTCACTTTTTTAGTTAATTACGTAAAGTCAATATAATCGATCACAGATCATAAAAAGATACCTAATCATCTCATTGTCTGTCATTTCATAAAAAAAGTAGCACTTTAAGAAAATTATTCTGCAACGCCTTTAATCAAATATTCCACTTTATCAATGACGTTTGTTAAGGGATGACAAACAAGAATTTCTCATCGCAATGGGAAATTGCATTATGTTACGATTAAATTCTCGAACGAAGAGCTTGATCGAGTATAAAGAGAAAATACATCGATTACATTCCAGCGATCTAACCATCGTGTACCCCTAGACCAATTATTTCGCCCGACAGATGTAAACAATTCAGTAGTTAGTTACTTTAACGACTTGTTCATTAATTTTCCGAGGTTAAAGGTCATTCTATCGATCTCACAAATTGCAATTCATTTACCAAAAATAATAATAGATTTTAACGATTCAGGTAGTTATGTAGTTCATTAATATTTTATTAATAGGTGGATGGGTAGTTTATTCAAATTGTAAAGTCCGAGAAGAAAGTCTGAGGCCGTTGTCTCTAGAAAAACAGACAACAATAAAAAAAGCTGTCATGATTTTATCTTTCCAAAAGGATAATAGGAAACATCAAAAGTTTCGAGCATAAACTAACTATCTTACATGTTTATCGCGTATTATAGACATAAACGGTGCGGTAATGTTTCGGTTGTTGAACTAAGTTAAAAAAGGGGTTGAAAGTATCAAAAGAAAAAAAAAATGAATAATTTAAAGGGTATAAGCGAAGGAAACGTCATGTACTTATCATTGTTAAATAAATAAAAGGAAAGAGATGGTTTTTCTAATATGAATTTAGATTTCCTTTTTTTGTTATTTACTTTAACCAGGCAAAAAAAAAAGTACGAACGTCCCCATAATATAGAATAAATAAATGGTAACTTCAAAACTGAGTTGGACCAATAATTATACCCATAACAACCCCTACTACTACTACTGTAGCCTCATATTTTTTATTATTATGTCTTTGAACTATAACTACTTAAGTACGTGAGATAAATTTAAACTTCCCTTTAAGTAATTTTCTCTCCCTTGGCAAACTTATTTAATATTATATATAAGAATTTAAAATGTAATCTACGCTTACGTTACCCTTGGGGAACTGTAAGAATTGGGTCAAAAGTAAATACGTATGCGTACATACTTACATTAAATCTTCACTCACTGTCATTAAAACTTAAGATATGCATTTGGATAAATGTGAACTATATCTATTACTTTATTAATAAAAGTAAACTTACTCTGTTTTTTTTTGTCTGAGTAATAAAAAAAGTATTTCTCTCAAACTTTTTAATTAACACATTTCATTTTCCTCCTCTGATGTACTAATAAGAGATCAATTTTTGAATTTTTGCACATCTAAAAGTATCCACCCACCTACGTCGAGGCGCAAACTGATCGACTCCTTTATAAAATCGTAGATCAAACATTTGCGTAACAAATTGCTTTCGCTTATAACGCGACCCTTCAAATATTATTCCCGAATTTACAAAAACATCCAATTCAACTATTTACTCGTTGCTCTTAAAGAAAATTTTACCTAAGCACCAAATACATACGTACATACGTACGTGTCGTGAAAAATAACAAGAAATAAACTTCCACTTCTTGAGACACCCTGTTTTGTAATTCAGTTAGTTAAAAAAGTTTGACATTGTTGCAATATAAAAGTTATGGAATAGGTACAAAGAAAGGAAATCAAATACGTCTAATCGATGTTAGCTTCGAATTATTTACAACCCCCTCTGCTGGTAAAGCCCATCGGATTTCTAATCACATCTTAGACGCACTCACACTTACAGGAAAAACTGCTGGTTTGGTGTTTCCCCCTTAGGGGTCTTAAGCCGTTTAGTCAAAGGACCACGATAGGTACCTCCCTCTCGCCCCAATTGAATCAAATCGCTACCCCAAAATATATTTGTTTAAGAAATGCACCCTACTCAATTTATTTTAATTATTATCTACTACAAATAATTAAGTTGCGTTGGGAGCTAATTTAATAAAATTAATAAAAATTACTAAAATTTTTTTTTTGTGAAATTGTTAATTATTTTAATTTTAATATACTTAATGAATGCCACAATGGTACAAAAAGTTGTTACAGTGAAATTGAGTAGATATGTTAATCTTTAAAGACAAAGAATAACAGTAAAATATAAATATGTAAATATTTTTGGTTAGGAAATTAAGATTACAAACTTATGAATTTTGATGAGATATAGAAAAATCTAAAATGTATTTTAATTAAAAAACAACAACCATAAAAAAGTTGTGCCGCCGGGGGATTCTCGTCATGAACGAACTTCCTTAGCTTTCTTTTAAATTATCTAAATCTTATCATTATATTGTGTCTTAAAATACTTTTATTTGAGATGAAATTTTATGAAAAAAAGAATATTCTCTTGTATTCTACAATATATTGATAATTAACGTTAAAATAATAATTATCTGTCTATTAAAACACACTCAATTAAATAATAAGTCGATATTTAGTTGTTGTTGTTGCCAAAATCACGTATTTACGTAATTCTAACCTTAATCTCAGCGCAACGATGTACACCCTACGGTGCAGCGCGCGTGACTAACTCAACAATTGAAAGCTCTACTGTTTTAATGCGCTCCTGGCACCTCATTGGTTACTGCTCGTGGCGCCAAGGCAGCGGCCAATCAGAAATTAGGTCAGATCTCAAGGGAATCTCCTCAGGAATGCGGAAGTATTAACAATCAACAGGCGCCACATCGGGGTTTAAAAAAACTATTAATGAAACTTTAAAATAAGATAACTTCGCTATTAATGGACCGATTTTGATGCGGTTTTCACCAAAATTCGTTAAATTAAACAAAGAAATAATTTATGCTTTGCTAGTTATTGCAATATCAATATGTATTCAGGATTTTTTACTTTATAATTGAATAAATATATTGTTATTGAGTTTATTTAATTATTTTAATCGCATTGCTAAATAAAATAATAAATAACAACTTAATAAACTTCTATTACTTATTATCATCTTCAATTAGAGCTGAACATATGCAATCGCTTTTTTTTCAACTACAAATAATAAAATAATACACATTCGTCATTAAATTGTATCATAGAAATTATTGGCTTATGATAACTATAATAAAGTAAATGTATCCGATGATAAAAAGAAAGCAAGTGCTTTAATTTTTTAACAATCGAAGTTAATTTCGAGCAAGTGGATCGATGAAATCTGATATAATCAATAAGGGAGCGAATTTTTGCAAGTATCTATCGGTTTTAAGTCAACACACCCAAGAACTTTATTTATTTTTAAGATGAAAAGAAAATCAACAATGGTAGGTATGTGAGAGAAAAATGAAATTGCTCTACCATCAGTCACCGGTCGGTCGCTATCATTTCAAAGGGGTCGAGAACACTTTGCGACAATTCGCTCTGGCTTTATCGCCGACACCAGCCCCGCTTGTTGCTTGTATGTAAACTTTCAACATTTATTTCAGAAGGAGTAAGTCTTAAATAAGACCAGGGCTGTGGAAAGCAATCTATTTCAACTATCACATTGGTTCTTTTAATCCATAAAATAATACATTCTAATATTGAACTCTAACAATAAAGCAAATTATTATTGTTTATTGTTGTCAAATTAAGACTACGTAAATATTGAAAATGATATCTTCTGTTGTTAATAACAAATTACAAAATGGGTTTAGGGAAACCAATTCAGTGTCAGCGTATCAAAATTTATACTCGACATAATAGCGTCGAGGGAACGATTTGGTGGCCTCCTTGTGTGTTCTGGGGATATAATTACAGAAGCCGTTTTATAATTTATCTAATTTCACACACGACCGCAACAATACAAATGAATTTTAGCCCTTAATATCAGCGAATTTACAACACGTACTTACTATCAGTATTAAATATTTTGAATATATAAACTTAATATTTATTAAAGGCAAATATTCGCACCCTCTTTCTTAAGTAAATTTGCGGATCAATTAGGTAAACTAAACCCTTTAGAAAATGTTGAATGCATTCGTGTGCGTGATCGAGGATTATGAGACGGGACGTCTCTCACTTTCAAGGAAGTCCTTACCGATTCTACGTACAAACGCCTTAATAGAGAGCCCTCTTAAACCCAGATTCCTCGGGTATTAACAGTCCGCACTTTGAACTCGTTCGAGGTCATTGAATCGTCACCGTCTCTTACTTTCGTTACCTTCTTGTATACTGTTATCTATCATCTTTTGAAAAATAGGTATTAATTAAGAAATTTGATCCCCCTAATGAGTTACTGTTGGCATAGGCAGAATTGAAAGAGTAATTTATTCAACATTTAGAATAAAATAATAAAAACGATGATCGTATTTTTATTAGCAATCACGTTTATTATTCAGGGCATGCTCTTTCCATAAAAAAAGCGATTAATTCAGGAGTTCTCTAATAAATATGATAATGTTCAGTTCACTCACAGTCATCAGTTGGATTAAAAAATTGTCAAAAGGAAGAGGAATATTTTGTGGGGTTGAAAACAAAAAATGGATTTAGAAACGACCAGTTAATTCAAATGTTTTAACAAACATTACATTTGTCTAAAGAAAATACGGTCAAACCTCGATAAGTCGAATTTTTAATAGATATGCCAACCCTGTTATACACATGAGAACAATTTCGGACGTCGAAGTTTTAATTTTTTTAATTCTCATATTTTTTGTTTTCATAAATCCGCCATTAAAGCAAATAAGTTGAAAATGAAATCTAAAAAGGTTAATTTTTCGATATTTTACAGTTAAGACAGTGCCATCTTTTTAATAATATTAAGTACGAATCTGTTCTTTTTCTTATTTTAATAAAAGCGTAATTTATAACGATTTCTCGTAACTGTAAACAATTTGGTTCTAATAATGAAGAGAGAGATAAATTATTAGATACAAATAAAAAGAACAGGTCCGTAATCAGGATTATTAAAAAATTAAAAGTTTTCTGTACTTTGTCTTTTAACCAAAAATCAAAGTGGAAGAGAGACATTACCAACTTTATATCTATAAATATGTACATATATCCAAGTTCTTTTGGGTTACATGATAATTCGAGTGTATTTAAAGATAAGAATGTGACTTATTGTTAGTCAAAGTTGGGTTGTTGTGGGAGGATTGGTCTGACCATCATCCACACATCTAATCGGTTTAAGTTATGTATGTATACGTTAACTTGCAAAGTAATTAGACGCCGTTCGCCCTAATCTACCCCAACGCAAAGGAAAGCACTAAGAAGTGATTATATGGTTTATAAATGAATACTACAAGTTTGTTGATCGTGTAAAAGATTATTATTAGGTAATTTGACGTGGACACGCGAGGGTAGGTACCTACCTAAAGATAAACCTTTAAACAAAATGTCAATATATTTTATTTTAAAGTATATATGTAAAATTAGTCAAGACGGGGGGTTCTATATACAATTTTTTTTATTACCCTTTGACAAATAATAAAATAAAGTAGTAATTTCAACAAGGTTCCTTCTAACTACTGGCCATTTCACTCAGCTTATAATAATAGATCGAATTTATACCGGCCATAAAATCCCACTCGAATCACGACTTTAGCTTCCGTAAAATCTGTTTAGGTATGTACTATCGTTAAATGGAGAGGAGAAAAAAATTTTTTTTATTGCTCCGCATAACACAATATTCAGTCCGCTTCCGCGACAGCTCCTCAAACGTGAAAGTGTAATTTTATCCAGAAATATCAAACACAAAAGAGGCTTAATTTGATATGGAAGTGGACGGACAAATGTTCATTCAATTTTGATCGGTAGTGACAGACAGTATAAAAGGTTTCTTTATTTCTTTTTTTTGCCTTCTTTCCAGACATCACGCCATCTTGTTATAATGGCCACGAAAACTACCTACAGAAATATATTATTTTTTCTTTGAACAAAATCTCATTGTAAGGGTTGTTAACGACAGCAGGCAGACTTTAGAATTACTTATTACTCTTATTAGTGTTCAGAAAATGAATTTAATATTAAAAAAAAAAGAGAGAGAGGGTGAAATCATGCACATAATAAAATCAAAAGTTGTGCTAAAAATAGCTTCTACAAAATTTTGATCCTACGACAAAAATTGAAAAGTACAAAAAATTAAATCTCCTGAAGCATAAATAAATTGGAAAGGTTAAAACTTATTTTCTGCTTCTAAAAGTTTATTTATTGAGCTTTCATTTCCTTCGACAGGCACTAATTAAGTTTGAAAACTTCAGGCTGGTAATTTTGACTTTCGCCCTTTTTCATCAAGCGAAAAGATTAAACAACAAATTTAAACAACAAGAGACAAACAGACTGTTTACCCCAACAAAAACAATTAAAAAAAACAATTTTTTAGATTCTTCCTAACAGTAGAGTAGGTAAATACATTTTTTTATTTTTCCTGATAACAAACAGTAGGTAGGGTATGTACTGTGTAGCACTGGTATATTGTGGAAAGAGATAAAGTTAGTGAGCGTCGCGACGCTAGTTAACTGACCTGCGCGTGCCAAACACATTGCTAACTAAAAGCACTGACGACTTGAACTTTAGTCGCGCTTAGGGGACGCAGTTCATCGCCAATCGTGTACTCCGGAAGCTGCCAAAAGCTCACTCCGGAACCGGATCCTCTCTTCCAATCGCCATTCCACCGACGACGCGCGAACTTTCTTAAAATTCTCTCGGTAAGTTTGATGTTATATTTTGAAATATTTAAAAAAGAACTTTTTTAGCGCTTAAAAAAAATTATTTAAATATGTAGTTTTTGTTGTATATGCGGATGATGTCCGAGAACAGTACAATGAACCTAAAAACTAATGTGTAAAAGCATATACGGAAAAAGGGGATCGATAGAAACAGTTTTAATTACCGCCAATGATGGCATGAGTGGCACTTACACAGCCTTAATTAAAAACGAATGCCCATTTGTGACGCATAAGCCGACAGACACCACCGCGCCGCGCCGCGCCGTGCGGAATGTGAACATTCAATTATTATTAAGTTATTTTCATTTTCTCCTTGTTTTAGAAAAAAGGAGAATCAAAACAAAAAAAAAACAACTGAAACAAACAAACGAAGTCAACAAGTGTTTCTAAATTTTGCTATTATTTTGTCCTTTCAATTTGTATATAATTCAGTAAAAGGGGGAGAGACAGTTTTAATAAACGCAGACTTTCGGTGCTAATTACACAGGATAGGATTAAAATACCTATCTGTGGAACACGAGTTAAATATTACGGTAGGTAGGTAATCCGTATTTGCATAGTGTAGCTAATTAAATAGGTATTTTTGTCTGATAACACTCGCATCAGTTTTGTTTTTAACATCATTCGAGGGGGCCAAAACAAGTCACATCAATTTAATTTATTGGAAACGTCATCCGTTTAATAAACTTTTAACCACCAACACAATACGTAAGTAAGTACCACAAAACTAACTGATCAAAAAAAGCGACAATTTTTTATCCACGTTTCAGAAAATAATACGTACAAGATTAGAATAATAACTTCAGGAACAGACCCTTAAACAGTTCACGTCCTTTGGCCATAATAAGTTAAACTGATGGGGAACAAAATTTATTTTTCGTGTACCTTTATCAATGAGAAAAGAGCAGAAGCAGATTATTACTGTAATTCGTTGCGGCAGCTCTTTCAATTTGTACTAAAAAAGTTATGGTTCCTGCTATTCATTTTCTTAAGGCAACTTTATTACTGCTTATCTACGCGAACATAAAAATTCTCCATTAAAATGGAAAGGTAGTTTTAACTCGGGAAAACAAGGAGTGGTAGGGTCGTTTGTAATATTTGCCCTCCGATAAGAGACGACGATAAAATATATCTACCATCACCCTAAGCATAAGACAATTTTTATTTTGTAATTTGGATCGATAATACCGGAACATTTACCATAAGTCCTTATCAACAACAATTTATTAAAAATTTGGAAACACGTGGGTACGTATATATAAGTGAAAGAGATTCGGTGTTTTTATTCCCGTAACATCGCGAGGGTTGTTATATTATCTTCCAAAACAAATTTCTATAGCAAAGGAGTCGAGTCATTTCTTCTATTATTATGAGAGAGATTCTTCAGTCAAATAGATTTCGTTGTAATGTTTCGCTGCGTCAACAACTCTCTCCAGATGGTTCTGTTTTTATAAATTATGCATAAAGCAGCTTCCATTGAAAACGACGTAAAAGAAGACAAAATAGTATGCAAGGAAAACGAGAAAGTTTGTCCACTTGTTTTGAGACATCTGCTGGGACGAAGTATTCAAGCAATTTTATTTTGTAATTCAAAGTTCGTATCAAATCTGAGCAGTTGAGCAGTTTTAATCGGTGGAGGAAATAAAA